>OX940963.1:33925252-34525252 GCA_954870475.1 Euphrasia confusa | reverse complement strand
CATTTTAATTGATTTTAAATCTTTTTTTCAATTGTAAGGTTGTTGTGTTCAATTAAACATCAATTTCATAGTCAAAATAATTCAAAAAACATGATCAAACGTTGAATTGGGTGAATTAATTGATTACGCATTCGGATCGTGAACAAATTGGAAAGCATGTTGTTAACATTGTAACAATATTACTAGAAAGTTCAAAAAAATGTCAAACTTCTACGTTTCAACTTAATAGTACTAATTTGGCTTTGTTTTCATGTTGATTCGATGTTTATAGGCTTCAAATGATCTTTAATGTCAACGTAACAACTTAGTTATCGCTCGTTGGCCTCAAATTAATAATAAAAAAAAAAATCTTAGGCACTTGGTCGTGCACTTGGTGGGGCACTTGGTGGTGCCCTTGGTGGCCTATGCTCTCAGTGACCACCAAGTGCACTTGGTCAAAGTGACCAAGTGCATCGACCAAGTGCCAAATTTAAAAATATTTTTATTTTTCCCAGCCACCAAGTGCACTTGGTGGCGCCACCAAGGGCAGCCACCAAGTGCAAAAAAAAAAATAAAAAAAAATAAAAATATATATATATATATATATATATATATATATATATATATATATATATATGTTTATAATATTTAATTTAATTATATTTTTTATATACTTAATTTAATTATATTTTTTTATATATTTAATTTAATTATATTTTTTTATATACTTAATTTAATTATATTTTTTTATATACTTAATTTAATTATATTTTTTATATACTTAATTTAATTATATTTTTTTATATACTTAATTTAATTATATTTTTTATATACTTAATTTAATTATATTTTTTTGATTTGATTTATAAAATATTTTAAAAAAATTTGACGGGATTTATATACTTAATTTAAATATTTTTTATAATTTTTTTTTATAAATTTATATATTTGTTTGATTTGGTTTATAAAATAAAATAAAATAGTTTATTTTTTTACAAATTTTATTAAATTAAAAATAACAATTGAATTCAATTAGAAAATTCAAAATATAAATTCCAATTACAAATAACAATTGAATTCAATTAGAAAGTCCAAAATATACATCCAAACGTATAAAACAAGCTATTAAATTAATAGACAATTCAATTTAAAAAAAAAAAAATTTGTTTTCTGCACTTGGTCAAAAGTTGACCAAGTGCACTTGGCCGCTCGGTGACCGAGGGCCGAGTACTATCCGGTCCCTTGGCCGAGCTATCCGGTCACCGAGGGCCGAGAAATTCCCGGTCACTTGGCCGGTTGACCGAGGGCCCTCGGCCAAAATTCTCGACCGAGGGCTCAAGAACCCAGTAGCCCTCGGTCGTCCCCTCGGTCACATTTTCGACCGAGGGCTTCGACCGAGGGCCAAAAAAGCAGTCCGGAAAAAAAAAAAAAAAAAAAAAAAGGGGAATCCTTGCGTGCAACGTACCTTTTTCCCGTCGAAAGCAGCTCTTTTCAAGTAGATTCCGACCGAGCTTGCTTTTATTTAGAGAGAAATGAGAGCTTTTTTTTTTTTGAAATGGGTTTGGTTTGAGTTATGGAGAGTTTGAGGTGGTAGAAGGATATGCATTCATGCATGCATTTACACCCCCACCAACCTCAAAAAATCTGATTTGTGTAAGGGTGGGCCCCACAGAAATTCTTTTTGTTTTTTTTAAAATTTATTTTAATTGATTTTTTGTTATTAAAAGAGAGAATAAAAAAGTAAGGGTATATAAGACTTTTCATTTTCATTTTGTATAGAATTGGTGTAGTTTTATATGTGGGGTTAAAAAGAGTAGATGTTTTATATTTGTGAATGAAAAGTGATATTCCCCATATATTTAACTATTTAAGCATAATGAAGAATACATTTATATATTTTATAATTATAATTATATTGTACAATATAATATTAATATACTTTTTTGTTTCTTATTAATGAACAATTTCCATTTTTACAGTTCATATGCTACTTTAATTTTTGACAAAAAAAGTGTATTTTTAAGTTAAAATGTAAATTTTTTGTCGTATAGTAATAAAATTAATTTACTCTTTCAATTGTTGATTGTAGCTTGTAGTCTAAAATAAGATTGAGTATGAAACCCAAAAGACTTATTCAGTTTTAATTTAAGTTCGATTGAGTATAAAGTATTCATTCTCCTCAATCTAATAATCACACTTCATTTACAAAATACAAAGGAAGTGAAACTATTAGTCTGATTGAGATAGAATATTACATTTATTGTATGTACTCTTACATGTTATTTTTCAACTTCGGATTTTTGCGACCTTGTCTTTTAGCTCTAGGTTACTATAAAGTTTGTCATTATGCGCTTATTTTACCTTTTTTATATTTTAATGAAATTGACTCTTATAAAACAAAAATTAAGTTAGATTGTCGATTTTAGGTTTAAAACAAGTCCAATGTCCGATTTTAACAGAAAACAATTACTCTCTCGATCTCAGACAAAATGACTCATTTGTTTTGTAATTTACAAATGAGATAATCATGTTTTATCTCTCAATCTCAGACAAAATGACTCATTTGTTTTGTAATTTAAAAATGAGATAATCATGTTTTATGAGATATAGAAAGTACTATGTTAGGCTTATTAATATTTAATTGCAACCGAATAAACAATCTTACACCTACACGCGACACATGCACACGAGCGCCGATTTAATCCCCATAATTGGTTGTTCTCTCGGGATAGTGCTCAAATATTCAAATGGGCCACACCAGGGAATAGTAGGGTTCAATATTCAAATGGCCTTTAATTTTTATATCAATTTAATCTTTTTTATATTCTTATTTTTTAATTTAAAATATAATTTTACTTTTTTTTTAGTTTTATTCATCACAGTATTACTTTAATTTTTAAGTTAAAATACATTCATATATTTTTTTTGGTAAAAAAATTAAAATGTAAAAAGTAAGAAAATATTTTTAAGTTAAACATTAGAGTAGTTGTGAATAAAAGTTAAAAATTAAATTAAAAAAAAATTACTTTTTATTTTTTTTAATTTTATTCATTACTTTAATTTTTAAGTTAATATACATTTATATTTTTTTATTTTAGTAAAAAAATAAAATGTAAAAAGTAAAAAGAAAAATTAAGTTAAAAAGTAGAATAGTTATTAATAAAATTTAAAAAGAAAATTAAAAATTCAATTTAATTATGTTTCTAATTTACGCGAAAATTAACTAAAATCATCACATGGCTAACCATTCAACTATCAACTATGCTCTGGGACTATTATTATTTCGTCCAACCATTTTCGTCAATCTAGTTTTTCGATTACAATAGAATGAGATCGACATTTAAAATATTTAATTGAAGTACTGTAGTTTTTTTTTTTTTTTTTTAACGGTAGTGCGTTTTGGTATACACTACAAACAAATAACTATTTTGGAACTTCTGATTTCATAATCGTTCTCCTCCTACCTTGCGTGCATGCATGTAGTTTTTTTTATCGAATATCAAAACATGTAAAATTTGTTTTGTTTTGTAATTTTTTCTGTGCATGTATAGTTGTATTCGTAACCTTTCTAATAATCTTTACAAATGTTGCGGCATATATTCAAATAAATAACTAATTAGATCTTAATTAATGTCACCGTGCATCCTATATTTAGGATATGATGATGATCAATATTCTACTATCTATGATCGAGGAAGCCCTCTCGATGGTCTCGTCTCGTTTTAATGTCAATGCTCAAGGTACGTGACTAGTCTATATATAGTCCTCTCATCTTTGTCTCGCTAGCTAGCTAGAGAAGTTTTGGTAAGATCGTTACGACTCGTTATACTTGTAAAAAATGGGAGATTATGATATTACAAATATACTTCATATATACATGTTAAAGTATTTCAAATCGGTTGAAAACAGTCCATAAAGTTCAAATATAAGTTTGACAATATTTTCACCTAAACAAAACCTTTTAAAAGATAATCATATTAAGTTGGAAAGTTTAAAAAAAAAATATGTATAATTTATTGAGACGACAATACAATAGTAAAATTTAAATATGCATGTCATTTGTATTTTTAGGTATTCGTATGAATTCAAAAGCAGTCGTTACATCGCAATACTAATTAATCAAATATACATTTTTTTTATAAATTAATAATCTTTTTAAAATAATAATTTTTTCTGATTTTAATTCCATCTTTTGAATTAATAATTATACTTTAGTACTTGAACTATATATTTTTCTACTTTGGTGACAGTTTTTTTTTTTTTTGGAACAATAGTGGTTGACCTATACATATTTTGCACTTTAATGTTAAAATGGGCGGAACTCGGCGACACCTACCTAATCTCGTGTTCGACAATGAAGGGTATTAATGACTTTTCCATAAATTATTAATATATATTATAAATAATAAAAAAACTCCCAACCCTTGTTTTTTCTTCAGAATTTCATTAGTTAAGTTAATAAATAATCAAAATAATATTTTTGATACAGATTTTCATAATTAAGTTAATAAATAATAAAAAAAATATTTTTTTTTATCTCAACTTTTTACAAATCTAATCAGGGTTTTATGAACGCATATGGGGAGTCGATCGAGTGTGACCACTGACCAGAAAACTCGCTTGAAAAATGAATTAACACATTGTAATTGATCTAGAAAAAAAAATATTTAAGTTAAAAAAAAATAAAAATATTTTATTATGCTACGTTGTTTTATACCGAAACTAACTAGTTGAACGGAATTGATTTAAGTTAAAAAAAATAATAAAAAAATCTATTACGCTAAGTTGTTTTATAAAACTTACTAGTTTAATTTGAATTGAAGCTATGTTGTTTTATACTAAAACTAAACTGAATTGATTTATGTTAAAAAAAAAACATTCACTTACTTTGTTGAATTGATTAAAGTTAAAAAAAAAAATTGTTAGTACATGTTCTTTTGGAATGAAACCAGCTGAGCTGGACTAACTTAAACGATTTGAACTGAACTGAAAATTTTCGGTCGCTCAACTGTCACCACACTCCTCCCCATCTCGGTTTCAGCCCTATTCCACTACATTCAGACGCTAACCCTCCGCCAAACGCCGCCGATGCCCAAACAGGAACTTGCTAACCTTCAACCCCAGAGGCACTTATTGACTCGTGTTACTCAGAATGCATTGATTCCAGCAAAAACTGCAAGAACCATAGATCGAGTGAAAGGTAATAATTAATACTGCGTATTGTTTATAGTTAAAATTTAATATGTAATATGTATTTATTAATACTATCTTATAGTCAAACTGTGTATTGTTTATAGTTAAAGTTTAATATGTTATAGTCAAACTGTCAGGGATCTCATGTTTAAATTTAATATGTAATATGTATTTGTTAAGATTGTGAAATTATTTCACTAAATAGAAATTAAATTTATAATTTAAATTATATAACTAAGACTATATAATCTTTTTGTTCATGTGTTAATGTTAATCTAGTCTTATTGAACAAGATGTTGAAGAGCATTGTGGAGCAACATGTTAAGAAGGGTTGTGGAGCACTATGTTGGGAAACATGCTAAGGTTAAGTATGTTGATTACGTATTAAATATAATTTTGAGTGAGATATATTGTTAGAGAGTTGAAATTAGATCTGGAATTATTATTTAAAAATATTAAAAAATTGATGATTGCTTTTGTATTAATTATAATAATGATAATTTTATTCCATGTATATATATTTGTAAAATAAGTAATTATTTTTTTATTTGGTTAAAAGTTTATTTCAAACAAATATTTTTATTTAAGGTAAACAATTTTAAACTTTTTGAATGCTGTCTTTCACCCCACATTTTTAATAAAATACGTTAAATCATTTATTTTTTTGTATTTTTAGGATTAAAACTTTTTTCCACTTCCCAGTATTAGGAGATCAAACTATTAGTCATTTATTTAATTAAATTGAAAATGCTATATATTTCATTCTTGATGATATTAATAATATAACAAAATCAGACTATATGCTTTTTATTGATGACATAAGCTAAGTTGTACGCAAAAAACAAATCTATTGCATAATAATAATATAAAATAATGTAATTTTATTATAATAATTGCATTGAAATTTTTATTTTTTAATGTTAAATATGTTATTGTCAGCTCTCCTCATTTTGAAAGTTAAAAAACAATATAAGACTCAAGGTTTTTATTGTCAAATTTATATGCAATATTTTATTATTAGTTGTGTTGTTTGTTTTTATTAAATTAAACAGTATACAAAAATTATAAAAAAATTACTAAAATAAAGTTAAAAAAAGTTAAAGTAATTATTATTAATGGATGAAGGAAGTATATATTTACATGTGCGCCAACACATATTTTTTTTATTCTACCAAAAAAACTTGTATCTCATCCAACAATTCTACCCAAAAAATAAATTTTATACCACTAACTTATTTTATACTTTTTATTTATTATTTATATTTAAATAATAATAATAATAATAATAAACGTTAAAAAAATGATTTTTAAATTAAATAAAATAAATATTTAATATTTTATATAATTCATGATTAAAATAAAAATATCACAAAAAATAAATTTAAAATAAAAATAAATACTATACTTAATAAATCAATAATATTGTATGCTAAAAATTTAACTATTTCAAAATTCTTATTTTTAATTAATTTTTATATAAAATAAATTCGCTAACGTTAAAATTTTAACTATTTCAAATTTTTTAATTTTAATTAATTTTTATATAAAATAAAAACTATTTTTTAATTAATTTTTATATAAAATAAAAATACAAATAATCCGTTAACTTTAAAATTTTAACTATTATTCAAAAAATTTAATTTTAATTAATTTTTATATAAAATAAAAGTACAAATAATCCGAGTTAAAAATTTAATTAGTTCAAAATTCTTATTTTTTTATTAATTTTTATATAAAATATAGAGTAATGTTAAAATATAAAATAATTCTTAACACTGAAATAATAATAATAATAAAATAATATTATTTTTTATCTCTAGGGTAGAAGTTCTTCTACCCATAATTTTTAGGAGCTTCTAATATTAATTTCTAACTAGTTTTTTGGTGAGAAGTAAAAGTACACATAGACTTCCACCTCTTCATTGGAGATGCTCTTAACTAATTAAATTATTTTTAATACATTCATAGCTTCTTTAAAGAGGATTTGGGTTTCCTATATTTCCATGATTTGTTAACTAATTAAACTATTTTGAATACATTCATAGCTTTTTTAAAGAGGATTTGGGTTTCCTATATTTCCATGTAAAAGATACTACGGAGGTCAATTTAATTTATTGCAAATGCCTTTGATGTTGATATACTTAATGATTTTTTCATTTTTGTAAATAAATATTGATTCTACTTAGGAATCATGCATGAAAAAAACAAGTTTTTTTTTTCTTTTATGTAAATAAGTTTTGATTTTACTCCCTAGGAACCATGCATGGAAAAAAAACTCTATTTGTATGCCTTAGCGTCTAGTTTGAAATCTGTCGTGTACTAATTAAGTTGCTATGTACTACATTTGATAGTATAATTTTTCATTTAAAGGGCGCTTCTTGCTCATTCACCCAACTAATAATTTCACTAAATAAACCCAATTGATTCATTGAGTACAGTATTTCAAAAACTAATTTTCAAGTTTTAATTTTTTTTACTCTCTCTAATATTTTCCCACTATAACCCTTTTTATTAGATAACTCAATTGAACTTTTCAAAAGCTAAATATAATTAATTATTAATTATAAATTATTCAAATCCTCTTTTTTCATTTTAAACTATTGTATTACACATTTATTTAATACATTTAATATTTTAAAATAAAATTTAAATAGTTAAAAGATATATTTAATATATTTAATATATTTATTTATTTTTAATATATTTAATATTTTATTTATTTTTAATATATTTGATATTAAAAATGTTTAATATATATTTAAAAAAAGATATTTTAAATCACATATAAATTGTTTTAATACACTTTAAAAAAAATTAAAATGTGCTTTTAGTTATTTAAAATTATTTTAAATCACCTTAAAATGTTTTAAAAGTATTTTAAATATTTTATAAATTAATTAATGATACTTCAAGATGTTTTTGATATATTTAAAAAATTCATTTAATTAAAAGAATTTAAAAATTATTTATATTTAAAAATAAAAATAAGTCATTTTAAAATATTTAAAAGGTATTTCAAATCACATAAAATTTATCTTATAACAATTTTAAAAAATTATTTAAAGCCACTTAGAAATAATTTTAAAAACACTTTAAAATGTATTTTAAATTATTAAAAAACCTGTAAAATGTTAAAAATAATATTTTAATGTATTAAAAAATTATTCTACGACAAAAATGTTTAAAAAGTATTTCAAATTAAGTAAAAATTATTTTGAAATACGTTTAGATTTTTTGTAAAGTATCTAAGTGTATTTTAAAATTATTTATTGAAACTTTAAAATATTTTTAATTTACTTTAAATTATTTAAAAGTTTATTTCAAATGTCTTTAAAATCATTTTAAAACCCCTTTAATAATTAAAATTAAAGGTATTTTAAATCACATAACAATTATTATAAATACACTTTAAAATGTATTTTTGTAAAGTTACTTAAAATTTATTATAAAATACATTAAAATGATTAAAAAAATATTTTAATTATTTAATTATTCTTTAAATGTTTTTAATTTATTTAATTCACTTTAAAATGTTTTTCATAATTATTTGGTGGGCCTAAGATTTGTAGAACGAACGACCACAGCTCAGCCCAAAGCAAACCCTATAACTTAAGTTAATTACCTTAAATCTTTATTTTTTCAACAAAGAATTTGTTTGTTCGAATCCTCTATGATGTCATATCGTCTCTAACTGAAGCAAAGACCTTCTTCGATCTCCTCCTGTACGTAACGTACGAAGTAATCGCCGTTTATTATTTTTCAATTTTTTTTTTTGTTTAATTATTTTGATATGTATGGATGTATAATCCATGAAATTAAAACTCAAATCTTTAGGTACAGTTATCAATGGGGAAACCCTAGCTCAGTCATCTGACTCATTTGAGAATAATTGTGAGATCGGCGTTCCTTCTCTAGGTATGAAGGAACGAATATATATAAGACGTTGGCGATTTTTTTCAATTCCTAGATAAATTTGATATATATGATGTACGTACTATGTACGTGCATTGTGTTTGTGTTTAAGTGTACGTACTTTGTGTCCCGAAACAAACAAAGGCATCATGCCCATTTTTTTTTAATTATTAAAATTCAAAACATTATAGTAAGTATTTTGTTTAATTATTTGTTATAATCCATGATATTCCTTGAGATGAAAAAGAAGCCACCGGCTCAGATTCCAGATTCGACATCTTCATCGAGGGCCGTAAAATTCCGATCGAGGCGCTACATCACCGAAAGCGACAACGTTCCATGGTCCTCATCCGACGACGAAAGTCAACACGACGAACCCCTTAACGTAATTACAAAGCCGCCCCCAGAACATTGCAAGCTGTGTTCGCTCGTTCACTCTCGTTGGGATAATTGCAACAACATGCTCTAGTACGTAGATGTCTATTGCGAATTTAACTGCTCGTTTTTCGACATTGTATATTTGGTTTGCACGAGTTGGTATTGTGGTGGAACGAGAGCGAGACTCGATCGAGCTCAAGGAGTGTGGGTTATATATGTTGTTCACTCGGCAAGCACAGCACGTACGAGTGCCACGAGCTGCCCATTATAAATCGTTAATGGAGGACTACGTACTAGCTTGTGGGAGAGAGGAGGATTCGCCTTGATAAATTGGGTAGGACTAAAGAAAAGGTGGTCTTTAGTATTCAAAACATATGTTATCATAACTCAAAACCTAGAATAACTAAAATATACATTTAAATTGAAAATAATTCGAAAATGTCAAAGTATATTATAAATAAGAGGGAGTAACTTGAGAAAATGATTTAAAAATAGGAGGAATTTTGATTTTAGGAAATTTTTAATTATTTTTTTATAATTAATGACACTAATTTATTTAAATTATAAATTAGGGCAAACTTCCAAATTTAATAGACCTTACAAAATTTCCCTTTTAATAATAAAGGGTAAATAGATATTGATACACCTTTTAATATATTAATAAAAAAAAGTACTCGAGAAAATTTTATAATAATCAAATTCAATACTAATAAGACCTAAAAATAATTGAGAGATAATGCAGTTTGAGCCTTATTTATTTAATCCTTAGTAGAGATGCCCCCAAGTTTTTAAAACAAATATAATTATACATTTACAATATATTTATTTTAATAATACACATATATCTTTTATATATTCAAATTTACCTTAAATCTTTATTTTTCTCAACAAAGAATTTGTTTGTTCGAATCCTCAAGGATGTCATCGTCTCCAACCGAAGCAAATACCTTCTCCTCCGGTACGTACGAATAAGTATCGCCGTTTATTAATATTTTTCATTTTTTTTAAAAATTATTTTGATATGTATGGATGTATAATCCATGAAATTAACTCAAATCTTTAGGTGCAGTTATCAATGGGGAAACCCTAGCTCAGTCATCTGACTCATTTGAGAATAATTGTAAATTTTACTTGCGCGGTCGATATTAAAACGGACTTTTTAGGGTTTTTAAATATTGCTTAATGATCTTCCTCTTAATTCTTAATCGATGAAATTAATTAAGGCAGAAAAGGAAATCATTGTTGTCTGCTGACCATTGAAGGTAGTATGAATATTCTCAATCTTTGGTTTTGTTCTTTGTTAGTTCTTCATCTGTTTCTTTCTATATATAATTGAGCTGTTTTTTGGTTTTTAATCCTTGAAATTAAGAACCAAGGTTGAGTTCCAGAACCATACAAGGTACTATATTCTTTTTAGGGTTTTATTCTTAATAGTGCTGTTTAAGTTTGTTTGTTAGTTGTTAATCCATGAAATTAATTATTTAATTGATCTCTCAATCTGTGGGTCAGATGAAGAAGCAAATGCGCCTTCCGATGGACTAAATCTTGCTCCAGCTGGTATATATATGAGATTGCATGCCACTCTATTAATTTTTTCCGTCTCATGATATTGTTTTGTTTGTTGTTTTAACAACCTCTAGGCTTAACTGACTTTGATTTTCCCCGACTCAGATCCCGATTTCGACATCTTTATTGGCGGCCATAAAGTTCCAAGGCGCTATGTCACCGAAAGCGACAACACTCCATGGACATTAATATCCGACGACGAAGAAAGTGAACAGGAAGAACCCCTAGACGTAATTACAAAACCGCCCCCAGAACATTGCAAGATGTGTTTGCTCGTTCACTCTTGTTGGGATAATTGCCACAACTTGGTCTGTGAATGTTGCTACAGCAAAAGCCATTATGCCACTTCCTGTCCTTACACGTGGTCTTTCCCTCGAGGTGAAAAATACGATGATAAAGTGTATGACGTCCATTGCGCAAGTGGCTGCCCGTTTTTTGATAAGGATAATTGGGTTTGCGACAGTTCGTTTTGTTTTAATACGGAAGCAATGCTTGTGCTCAAGGAGTGTGTGATATGTTGTTCAAGTGGTAAGCACAACACGTATGACTGCCCCGAGGACGAGAAACGTGCTGCTGAGTTTTATAAATTTATGAAGGAGGCCTACTAGCTAGTGTTTTTGCATGTAACTGGTGATTTACATGTTTTTGTGCTACTTTTCCTATAATGTTTTGTGTCGTCTCATGCCATTTTGTGTCATTCTTGTGCACCATTCTCATGATTATCGGTAGGTTTGACGTTTTGTGGAGTGTGTAGGTGTATGATCATGTTCAATGCGAAAACGAGCAAAAACGAGTTGAAAAACGGTAAATTGATTTGACCGACCACCTATCGTGATTGCGCTGCAAACTTGGCCACTTTGGTTCTCCCAACTCCGACAACCTAAAAACACCATCCATACATGGTCGGAAAGATCTTCAAATCCTCTACATGGTCCTACCAGGTTGTTGTCATGGTTCCCCGTCATAAAGCCGGAATTCACGGGTTTCCAGCCCAGTATGCAGCTGCCCCGGGGTGTATGTGCAGCAAACTTGGAGAGCTTGGTTCTCCCAGATCCGACCACATACATGCATGGTCTATACCTTGTCGGAAAGCTCTCGAAGACTTGTACGAGGCCCTGCACTTTTATTATCATATATCCCAGTGATATAGTCACAGTACTTGAGTTTCCAGACCAGTACGCAGCTGCCCGGAGTGTATGCGCAGCAAATTTGGAGAGCTTGGGTCTCCCAACTCAGACCACCTATACCAATGATCTATAGCTCTACGGAAAGCCCTTGGAGTGCTCTACATGGCCCAGCCATCCAACCGCTCGCTCGCGACCACCACTAGGCGAGCGCTCGATGACCAGGCGCTCGCTTGGCCCTAACTTCAGAGAACCTGTTTTTGGCACCAAGCGCCCGCTCCCCTACCGGGCGGTCGCCTGCCTCCTGCCGCGCGCGAGCGCCTCCTGCCCTCAGGCGCTCGCTTGCCCCGTTTCAGCCAGATTTGACCCGTTTTGACCCCCGATTTCCAAGACTACTTATTAGGTTTTTGAACCTAGGTTTGACACACATCATCACGCCCGTTTTTGGAGACTTGGAGACTAGGCTTAGGGTACTTTTTCACATGGAGATTGTTAAAATCAAATTGCTCGGATCATCTATAGTGTAGCTTGATTTCGTTTGTTTGAATTTTCATTCAAATTCTAGTAAGCTTTATTTTAATTTAGTTTGATATAATACTTATGCTTTTTTATTCAATTGTTCTTCTATTCCAATTATTCAACATGAATTTCTTGCTTTTTGATTGCTTGTTCTTGTTCAATATTCATATGAGTAGCTAATTTTCTCGCTAAGGTTAGGGGGATTTAAACATGAATTAGGGTTAGAGATTTACGATCGCATTCAAAGTGTTTGATTAAATGCCAACTTGATTTTTAATGCTTGTATGAGGCATAGGAGCAATTACAAGACTTAGGTAATCGAATATCCTAAAATCTACCGGAAACGGACGTTTTAGTTTTGAATTGCATCTCGTAAATTGACGATCCAATATTAGTGTTTGATGAACCCAAAACCTTAGTCTCTCTCTTTATTAATTAAATCTAGTTAATTGTTTCTTGATTATTTTTAGCTTTTTATTTCTTAGATAATTTAGTTTAAAACAAAAACTCAAACTTTGCATTATGCTATACCCCTTTTCTTTCTTCTCGTTGCAAACAAATAAACAAGAATACGTGCCGATAGTAGTGTTCCTCGTGAGATCGACTCGGGCTAGTTGCTTTAGCAACTAGTTCGATAATTTTATTTGATTTGTGACGCTACAAAAACGACTTAATCAAATTGGCGCCGTTGCCGGGGAACACTTTAGGCACTAGTATTAGTGTTTGAGTGTTTGCAACTTTCTTTATTCTTTTTTTTTTTTTTTTTTATGAGTATTATTTTTCCCACCGGTGCGTTTAATGTTTTTGTCAAGTGTTTGTGTTAGCAGTGATGAATACATATAACAACTATCCATGGGAGTTCACAAGGCCTCAGACGAGCACTTACTACGAGCCTTCCCAATATGACGCGACAACACATTTTGGCTCTCAGTCTGAGGCATACAATCCGGAGTGGGATACTCAATCGAGCTATCATTTTGATCCACCTCACCAACAATGGCCTCAACAACAATGGACTCCTCAGAACATGGTGTACCCTCTACAATATTCAATGCAACCAGAGCCGCCATACAAGCCCTCATTAGATGACGTTTTTCAGGATTTCATGAAGACGACCAACCAGATAATAAAATCAAATGAAGCGGCGATGAGAGCGAATGAAGTGGCGATGGCCAAAAATGTTGAAGAAAATTTGGCCTACCCTCCACCATATTCGATGCAACCGGAGCCGTCGTGCAATCTATCTTTTGATGAAATTTTTCACGATTTCATGCAATCGACCGAACTGATAATGAAAGCAAATGAAGAGGCAATGGCAAAAAGGGAAGAAGCAGAGGAAAGATCCATTGATTTAGAGGGGAAGATATTTATGTTATCGATCCCATTGCGCGAGTCAGAACAGGAGGAAGAAAGTCATACGCGCCAACCGACGGAAGTCCATGCACTCTCGATTCTCCAAGGTGACTACAGAGATGAGGATGTTGAACCAAATGAGGTCGAGTCCAAAGTGGAGCATGTGTACCTCGATGAATTACATTTGGAGGAAGATGACGAAAAAGAGACGATAGAGAGCATGATGCTAGAGGGAATGACACCAACAAAAATGTCACACAAAGCCGAAGACCCATACAAATCGTCCATTCCACCCACTAGACAACTAGAGCAAGAAACAATGATCATCAATATAGTGGTTGATAATGAAGACGGGGAGCTCTCGATGCTAGATACATCTCTTGAGTCCGAATGTTCAAATATTTATGCCTCGAGTGACGATGATGAGGAGGTAGAGGATATGTTTCCCGAGCATGCATGTATAATCCAATCACCCTCTCTCTCTCACAGTGATTTAGGGGATAACAAATCAGAACTTCCTCGTCCCTCACTCGACATGAACGACCTTATGTATGTTGAGGAGTCAAAGGTGAAACATGCTCTTCACCCACCCAAGCCGCATGATCCAGGTATTTTCAAATTTAATTTCGCTTTTGGTGGGGATGAAACATCTCTTGGTAAGGTAGATTATAAAGGGTGTATTAATGTGTTTGATGTCTATACTAAAAATGGTTTTTACACTAATGCTACTTACCCCTTGGCTGAGATGATTTTCTTGCAGAAACATAGTTCTATATTTTTACATGTTGATGAGATGGAGAAACAAGACTTTTGTGATGACATTGGTATAGGTGCGGTGGCACTCTTGGAGTTTCAAAACAAAAATAAGCCACTCCCACAACAATTAGAGCGTAAGGGCTTATCAAAACAATGGAAATACGTATACATAGAAGAGAAGACAAATGAGATGATGAGCCTCATTAGGGCTCCTCATTGATGAAAGATTAGTCAAGCTCGAGACGTTAAACAAGCGTCGCGTGGAGGCCAATCCACGGACCGTGCTGCTCTTTCGGTTCCCAAAATGAGTGCCACGTGGGGGCCTTCCCACGATTTCATATGGGCTGGATTGAGATGACAGAAGGAGTCGACATCACTGTTTGCAACTTCTTACCCTTCCTCTTTTTATGCTTGTTCTGTATATTACATTTTCTTAGGTAGTTTTAATTTTTGTTTGAACATGTTTTTGTTTCTCCCTTGCCTGAGATTTGCTTGCTGGTGTGTTTTACATTGAGGACAATGTATATTTCAAGTGTGGGGGGGTAGCTTTGCATGTTCTTAGGGTAACCCGTTGTTTCGCGAGGTTTGTTGGGGTTATAGTAGTCTTCAAACGTCGTTTATGTTGTGTCTTTTGCTATGTTTTGTCTTGCTGATCACCCCTCCCCATTTGGCACAATTGCGGTATAGTTGTTAGAAGCATGTGCTAGGCAATATAGGCTTCGGTTTACACATAGTTGAATTCAGGGCTTCATCAGGATGATAATGACGAGTTGATTAATTGTGGGTCCTACACTTAGGATTTGCTACATAGGGAGAGCTGTGTTTTTCATGACATCGGTTAGGCACGAGTATTAAGTGGATCGAGTTCATTGATTGTTTGGCCGAGTTATACACGAGGATTCTACTTTGATCGTCTCTCTTATTAGTAGTGTGCGGCTTAGCTATATATAGGTATTATTCGCAACCGGGCGCAAAAACAGAAGACGTTCGAAAATTTTAGTTGCGTATGTGAAAAAAAAGGGCCGGCAGCCGAGCTAGTAAGAAAAAAATAAATGGTTCGAAAAATCCCGTTGCCGAGAGAAAAAAAAAAAAAAAAAAAGCAAAATAAAATAATAATAGTAGTATATGTATTAATATTAGTAGAGCAGCCACACTGCTTATACGAGAACGATGAGTATGGGAAACCACACTAGGATACTCGAGTGACCCTCGACTGTTTACACCTAGTGAATATTGCCTCACTTGATTAACTTGGCTAGAGATTTATGTGGCTTTGTTTACTTGTGCTCGTTGTTGATATTGGTGGAGTGGAGTCATGGTTTGAACTGTGGGGATTTGAATACTTGAGGGACACTCATTAGTTGGTTCAGATTTGTCGATTGTGAATGACTTGAATTCCCTTATAGTTGATTGTTTGTCTTGAGCTTAATCGATGCTTGGTTCGTACTGTATACCGTGATTATTTGCTTGAGGACAAGCAAAGAGCTAAGTGTGGGGGAGTTGATTTACATGTTTTTGTGCTACTTTTCCTATAATGTTTTGTGTCGTCTCATGCCATTTTGTGTCATTCTTGTGCACCATTCTCATGATTATCGGTAGGTTTGACGTTTTGTGGAGTGTGTAGGTGTATGATCATGTTCAATGCGAAAACGAGCAAAAACGAGTTGAAAAACGGTAAATTGATTTGACCGACCACCTATCGTGATTGCGCTGCAAACTTGGCCACTTTGGTTCTCCCAACTCCGACAACCTAAAAACACCATCCATACATGGTCGGAAAGATCTTGAAATCCTCTACATGGTCCTACCAGGTTGTTGTCATGGTTCCCCGTCATAAAGCCGGAATTCACGGGTTTCCAGCCCAGTATGCAGCTGCCCCGGGGTGTATGTGCAGCAAACTTGGAGAGCTTGGTTCTCCCAGATCCGACCACATACATGCATGGTCTATACCTTGTCGGAAAGCTCTCGAAGAGTTGTACGAGGCCCTGCACTTTTATTATCATATATTCCAGTGATATAGTCACAGTACTTGAGTTTCCAGACCAGTACGCAGCTGCCCGGAGTGTATGCGCAGCAAATTTGGAGAGCTTGGGTCTCCCAACTCAGACCACCTATACCAATGATCTATAGCTCTACGGAAAGCCCTTGGAGTGCTCTACATGGCCCAGCCATCCAACCGCTCGCTCGCGACCACCACTAGGCGAGCGCTCGATGACCAGGCGCTCGCTTGGCCCTAACTTCAGAGAACCTGTTTTTGGCACCAAGCGCCCGCTCCCCTACCGGGCGGTCGCCTGCCTCCTGCCGCGCGCGAGCGCCTCCTGCCCTCAGGCGCTCGCTTGCCCCGTTTCAGCCAGATTTGACCCGTTTTGACCCCCGATTTCCAAGACTACTTATTAGGTTTTTGAACCTAGGTTTGACACACATCATCACGCCCGTTTTTGGAGACTTGGAGACTAGGCTTAGGGTACTTTTTCACATGGAGATTGTTAAAATCAAATTGCTCGGATCATCTATAGTGTAGCTTGATTTCGTTTGTTTGAATTTTCATTCAAATTCTAGTAAGCTTTATTTTAATTTAGTTTGATATAATACTTATGCTTTTTTATTCAATTGTTCTTCTATTCCAATTATTCAACATGAATTTCTTGCTTTTTGATTGCTTGTTCTTGTTCAATATTCATATGAGTAGCTAATTTTCTCGCTAAGGTTAGGGGGATTTAAACATGAATTAGGGTTAGAGATTTACGATCGCATTCAAAGTGTTTGATTAAATGCCAACTTGATTTTTAATGCTTGTATGAGGCATAGGAGCAATTACAAGACTTAGGTAATCGAATATCCTAAAATCTACCGGAAACGGACGTTTTAGTTTTGAATTGCATCTCGTAAATTGACGATCCAATATTAGTGTTTGATGAACCCAAAACCTTAGTCTCTCTCTTTATTAATTAAATCTAGTTAATTGTTTCTTGATTATTTTTAGCTTTTTATTTCTTAGATAATTTAGTTTAAAACAAAAACTCAAACTTTGCATTATGCTATACCCCTTTTCTTTCTTCTCGTTGCAAACAAATAAACAAGAATACGTGCCGATAGTAGTGTTCCTCGTGAGATCGACTCGGGCTAGTTGCTTTAGCAACTAGTTCGATAATTTTATTTGATTTGTGACGCTACAAAAACGACTTAATCAACTGGATCAAGACATTACCTTATCAGCTGGAATGTTTATTTATATATTATTCAGGATTAATGTTGTTGATTCTCTTTGGATTGCATTTTTTGTTTTATATTTGAATTTGAAAATTAAAATTAGAAACAAATGATGATTATTAGTTGCATTAGGTTATTAGAGCATCTCCAATGCTAATAACCCATTTTTATTGAAAATTTCATACAATACTATTACACTATTTTCAATTTTTTTTCCGCTAGATTAAGTTCGATTTACAATAAATTAAAATAAAATAAATAAAAAATAATTACAATCAATAATTTTAAATATAGTTATCGTTACAATATTATTAATATTTAAAAAAAAATTAAAAATTTATAAAAATTATTATTATTTTTATAAAAAAATTATTTCACTTCAGTTCAGATAGTTCAGTCCAGTTCAGAAAGATTCAATTCGGTTCAGCCGGATTCAGTCCAAAAGAATAGGTCCTTACACGTGTTGTCTCAGTCATCAAGTTTCATCGGAAATCCCCAAATCGAAACGCAGTGACTACCACGTGTTGTTTTTCGGCTGAATTTTGAATTTTTCGACTGATTTGGACGAAATTGACACTTTTCGATGTTTTGAGGGACTAAATTGAAATCAAGTTCTTTTGAACGATCAAAACGAGACTCGAGTACTTTTATAGGACCAACAAAATTGTTCTCTCGTCAAAATTACCTAAAAGTAATTGAGAGATATTGCAGTATTGCCCTTATTCATTTACTGGGCCTATGATTTGTATGTAGACTGAAAACGAGGGGAGTCCAGCCCAAATCGATGGCTATTGATAAATATATTCGCTGATCCAACAAATAATCTGTTCGGTCAAATTCAAGGATGTTGTCTTCGTCGTCTTCAACCAAAGCCGAGACCTCCTCCTCCGGTACGAATATGATCAGCTCGCCGTATTTTGTTTTTATAACTGTTTTGATATGTATGTACATGTATGTGTGTATAAATGTATTTATATGTATATGTATGTATGATTAACGTTGTTGTTGCTAATCCATGAAATTAAAAAAAAAATCAATGGTGCAGGGGAAACCCTAGCTCAGTCATTTCAGAATAGTTGCGAGATCGGCGCTCCGTCTCTCGGTACGAATAAATTTATACACAATTCGCCGTCGATTTTGTTTATACTAATGGTTGATTTTGGGGATTTTTTTTTATTAATTGTTGATTTTTTTTTTTATTTGACCAAAAAAAATTAAACTTATCCATGTTCCAGAACATTGCAATCAGTCTTGTCCCGTTTGCTACAACGAGTGCCACACTCGTGCTTCCTGCCCTTACTTCAAAGATCTCCCAAAAGGTGCAGATTTTGATCGGGCAAAATTCATCGCCCACTGTTTTTTTCGTCATCCAAAGTTTGATACGGATAAGTGGGCTTGTAGTGATAAATATTGTTCATCCCAAAAAGCAAAGCTCTGGCCGAAGAAGTGCAAAATTTGTGGAGCCAAAGAAGATCACACTATAGATGAATGCACCGTCGACAATCATCGTGCTGCTAGGTTTAGAGATATAAATGAAGAAGAAGATTTCTCTTGCTTGGCTCCGTTTACTTGGGGTCCTTGGATTGCTCTTGATGATGAGGAATACTTGAAAGCTCAGAGAGCAAAGTATGCTAAGATGGACGAATATTTGAGAGCTGAGTATGCAAAGTATTCCATCCCAATGGTATGTACCTACTCTATTAATAAATTTGGTTGATCGTTTTATGATTTGAATGTTAGATTTGACTTTTTAGTATAGGTTTACGTTTTTTGTTTGTTCAATTATAATTTTTTTTTCAATTGCAGTTTATGTGAATTAAGGGCGGCAAACTAGCCGAGATGAGTCGAGCCGAGTCGAGCTTTAGGCTTATGGAGTGGGCTCTATTTTATTATTGGCTGCAATTAGTACTTTGCTTGTACTATATTAAATCAAACTGGATTTGGGTATTGTAACTTATTTTCTATGCTGAAAACTTGGATTGATATTTTTAATGTTAGAGTTATTATATTATATCCTACTATATACTACTATATTGGATAATTGGAATCAGTCTAGTATAAAGACAATTACCGAATAGAATAATGTCTTAAGACAATTAGTTACTCAATGGATAAAGCAACCAAGAAATTACGTACACTGCTAATCGGCACTCCGTCTCTCGGTACGAATTAATTTATATGCACACTTCGCCGTCGATTTTGTTTTTACTAATTGTTGACTTTTCAGATTTTTTCGATTAATTTGATCCGTTCATGTTTTCGTACCCTAAAAATTAAACAAAAAGATGCAGATTACATCGGGAAGCCTATTGTCCCCGACTTCCCAGCTGTAAGTCTTGATCTCTCTCATACACATTGTGACAGTACTCTTTGTTCTTCGATTATGTCCACTAATCGTCGAAAATATTCATATATACTCGTGTACATTTGTTCGATTATGTATGTCCAATAATCATCGATGAATTTTTGATCCCACAGCCAACCTCCCTTCGAGAACTTTCGTGTTCTGTTTGCTATAGGGAGTGCCACAGCCGTGATTCATGCCCTTATTTCAAAGACATCCCAAAAGGCGTAAATTATGATCGGGCAAAATTCATCGCCTACTGGATTTTTGGTCATCCGAAGTTTGATACGGATGAGTGAGTTTGTCGTTGTGAATATTGTCCATCGAAATATTGCCCATCGAAATCAGCAAGTCTCTGGCCTAGAAGTGCAAAATTTGTGGAGCCAAAAAAGAGCACACTACAGATGAATGCACTCTCGACAATCATTATTCTGATAAGACTTAGAACAGACTTCAGTTTATATGAGCCTGCAGGCAGGGGTAAGCTGAGGAATTCTTTAAAGCTAGGAGAGCAAAGTCTCTTGAGGAGGAGGAATACTTGAGAGCCGAGTGTGCAGACGATTCGACCCCAATGGTACGTACTCTTTGCTTCAAACAATTGGAACATGATTATAGCACTTTTGCATGTGTGAAAGAAAAAACATTCCTTAATAACAATCCTGATTTTATTACACTTATCTTTACAAATTCTTCTACTTCTTCTTCTTGGATGTTGCATTCCCCAAAGTATTAGGCTCTTGCATTAATTTAAAATATAATTCAGATTTGACTTTTTTTTTTTTTGCAATTTCAATTTAGGTTTATGATTTTAGTTGTTCATTAATGATTATTTTTTTCAATTACAGTTTATGTGAATTAGGGCGGCAAACTAACCGAGCTGAGTTGAGCCGAGTCAAGCTTTTGGCTTATGGAGCGGACTCTATTTTATCATTGGCTGCACGTACTCCTTTGCTTCTATATATTAAATCAAACTTGATTTGGGTATTGTAACTTCCTGTATTTACTATGCTGAAAAACATGGATTGATATTTTTAATGTTGAGATATTCTGCAAGGACTGGTTTGTCGATCTCTTTAGACTTTGCTATAAACATATATAAGCTATTTTCAAAAAAAATAGGACTCAAACTGATAAGATTGATCGATGATCTGTAATTGGAAAAAATAAATACTGATTGATATATATGATACAATTGCTATGAACAAAAGGATAAATTCTAGTAATTCTTTCAAATTCATCAACTCTATATCAAATTAAGACAATTACGTACGTACGGTACCCAAGAGAATATTCCAAGACATGAGGTACTCATCGATATTAGAATGATGATGATGACATTTTTGTCATTCATTAATTGTTATACGTATATAGATATATTGTCATTCAATAAGTCGAGAACATTATTATATATATCAGGAATTAAAACACAGTTTCATACATATAATTAGCTTATTTGACTTGTTTTAAAAGTAGCAAAAACAGTTTTGCACATCGCAATTGCCGGATGTAGCTAGGTGGGCCACGCAAGCTGAGTTACCAATGGCTGTACCTTCCGCAGGCAACCGTAGCACCATTACAACTGGAGGTATTTAAGTAGCACTCGTTGCATGTTTTATGAGAAAGTGGCGGCGGCGGCGAAGCCACATGCCTCATCAATCCTAATGTTTTATTAGCTCCCACCACACGCATCATCAATCCTAATTAATCAAAACACGTACGTAATTAAGTGTTATTAATCAACAATCGATTATGATCAATGCAAGTTTCAAAAGAGAAATTAACTATAATATTATTGTGGAAATATGTTCGAAATTCTAAGGCAGGGCGCTGCGCAGCAGGGCGTTGCGCAGCAGGCAATTTCCTAGCATGATGCAGCATCTTCTATTTTTGGTAATACACCAAAAATTGAATATCTCTTTCCATACTTATCCGATTGAGGTGATTCAAAAGGCTACGGAATCCTTGGAGCACAAGGAACCTATTCCTACCATAAATCGACGTCCAGGTCCTCTATAAAAGGACGCTCGATCAGATGCATCGAGAGAGAGAAAGAGAGAAAAAAAGAACACGTCTTCTTTAGAGATTAAACTTGTAATCGCTTACACCGAGTTTGGTTCTAGGGTTACTAGGAACAGTTGTAATCTCGTTTTTCATATAATAAAGAAGAAACACCCTCTCCCCGAGCACGTAGGTTTCTGCTGTTGCGCAGCACGAAATCGAAGCTCGTAAATCTTGTCTTGTGCTTTCGTTTTTCTTTGCTTTTGTGTTCTTGTGAGTTCATATACGTGAGAGATCGTGAGCTTGAGAGTCAAGTCGTATTCGTGCGGTTTTGGATCATTCATATTCGTGTGGTTTATGAAAGTTTAGTTTAATCGGATTTATTCGGTTATTCTAGACCTTGTTGCGCGAATCCTCAACAAGTGGCGCCGTCTGTGGGAAGATAAATCACGAGGAGAAGATGAAGTCTGGATCGTCAAAGTATGAGGTTGAGAAGTTCACGGGCAAGAACGATTTTGGTCTTTGGAGGATCAAGATTAGGGCAATACTAACGCAGCAAGGATTGGCGGCAGCGCTACTGCCACCGGGCAGCACTAGAGGTGCTGGAAAAGACAAGGGAAAAGGTCCAGAGGCCAAGAAGGATGAGGCAGAGGAAGCTGCCGTGAAGGCTGCAGCAGGCGCTGCTGCAGGGGCTGCGTCAGGCGCTGCTGCAGGGGCTGCAGCAGGTGACATCGATGAGATTTCAGACATGGCTCGAGCTGTGATTTTTCTGAATCTAGGAGACAAGGTTTTAAGGGAAGTGAAAAACGAGGCTACTGCATATGACCTATGGCAGAAGTTGGAGAATTTGTATCTTACTAAATCCTTGGCAAATCGATTGTACTTGAAGCAGAAGTTGTATGCCTTCAAGATGGTCTCGGACAAATCCATCGTGGATCAGATGGATGACTTTGTGAAGATTCTTGATGACCTAGAGAACATTGATGAGAAGTTGAAGGAGGAAGATCAAGCATTGCTCTTGTTGGGATCACTGCCTTCATCCCTCGATCAATTTAAGGATGCCATCATTCTTGGTAGGCAGCATGCCCTGACTTTGGAGGAGGTACAAGTTGCCCTAAAGACTAAGGAGCAGCAAAAGAAGGAATCCAAGAAAGATCATCATGCTGCAGCAGAAGGATTGGTAACGGTTAACAAGAATTTCACAAAGAAGAAGAATCAGAAGAAGGGCCATAAGAGTGAGAACAAAGCATCATCCAATGGTGACTTAAAGTGTTATCATTGTAACAAAACCGGTCACTTTAAGAGGGATTGTCGCCTCTTAAAGCAGGAGCAGAATCAGGGCAACAATCATGCTGATGTTGCGGAGGCAAGGGCAGAGGCAATCGATGCCGAAGTCCTAAATGTCACTTCGAGGAAAGAGACGGAGTGGATTCTAGATTCTGGCTGCACATTCCACATGAGCCCCATGCGGCAGTGGTTCGAAGGTTTTGAGAAGATTGATGGAGGTTCGGTCATTCTTGGAAATAACCTAGCCTGCAAGGTTGAGGGCATTGGCTCTATTCGTCTGAAGTTGGTTGATGGCTCGGTGAAGCTTCTAACCAAGGTGAGATATATCCCGGAGCTCAAGAGAAATCTTATTTCTCTTGGTCAATTTGATAGTTCGGGATATAACTTTTGTTCTAGTGGAGGATGCCTCCAAGTGAAGAGAGGAAGCACGGTAGTGCTAGAAGGAGAGAAGAGGAATGAGTTGTATTATTTGAGAGGCAGGGCAGTGGCTGTTGTAGGCAGCACTGCGGTGGCAGCAGCAGGTGATGCAGCAGCTACAGGAATTAACGCAGCACCTGCAGCAGGGACTGTTGCAGGGACTGCAGCAGGGTCTGCCTTCACATCTAGTGACAAGATCTTGCTATGGCACAAAAGGCTTGGACATCTAGGAGAGAAAGGGCTGCTGGAGCTGGCAAAGCTAAGGGCATTCTCAGGTGATAAGATGCGCAAGCTCAAATTTTGTGATCGTTGTGCTCTAGGCAAGGCTGCAAGAGCGAGCTTTGGCACTGGGAGGCACACAACCAAGGGCTGCCTTTATTACATTCATTCCGATCTCTGGGGTCCATCTAGAACGAAGACGAAAGGTGGTGGAAAGTATTTCTTGTCCATCATTGGTAAAGGCAGCAACAGGCATAGTTGCTGGGGTAGCCACTGCGGCAGCAGGAACTACCAGGAAGGCAGTGACAGCAGTAATGGCTTAAGGACTGCGGTAGAGATTGCGGAAGCAGAGACTACCATGATTCCAAGACCTCGGGATGATCAAAACATCGCTGAGGGTGGAGGCATCAACGAAGATTACGCTCGAGGCAGCAGCGTAGGCATTGTCAAAGGCAGCGGCAGAGGCAGTGGCATTGACTGCAGCATCAACTGCGCTGGGGTAGGTCGCATCATCGACTACCATATTACCAAACCTAAAGATGAAGGAAACATCGTTGAAGGTGGAGACAATGGCCAAGGCATCGTCGATGGCAACGGCAGAGGCAGCAGCAATGGCATTGCTATTGATTGCGGCAACGAATGTCGTGGGGTAAATTGCAGCAGCAATTACCGGATTAAAAGTCTTCAGGATGATCAATACATCGCTGAAGGTGGAGGCAACGCTGAAGGTGGAGGCAACGCTGAAGGCATCAGCTGCAGCAGTGGCAGTGGTTCTGAAGGCAGCAGCTGCAGCAGCGACTGCCATGAAGAAAATCGTAGCAACGATTACTATGTTGATGTTGATCAACATAAAACTGATTTGGGAGGATATCAGTTGGCAAGGAATAGAGAGAGGAGAGTCATTCACCCACCAAAGAGGTTTGCACAAGCCGATGTTGTTTGTTATGCCCTTATGGTGGAAGAGGAAGTGGATAGCTATGAACCTTCATACTATTCGGACGTGGATGACATGCTCATTGCTGCACAATCAAAGGTCGAGGTGGAGGCATTGAAGAGACTACTAAAGGCAGAGTTTGAGATGAAGGACTTAGGTGAAGCAAAAAGGATTCTTGGCATGGATATTGTTAGGAATAGGAAGGAGGGTTCCCTAGTCTTATCTCAACAAGATTACATGGTGAAGGTGCTATAAAGGTTCAACATGTATGAAGCTAAGAGTCTTTCAACTCCAATTGGGCAGCATATGAAGCTTTCTATTTCGGACTGCCCTGCAGCAGGGCCTGCCGCAGCAGCAATGGTTGCAGTGCCTTATGCAAGTGCAGTAGGCAGTCTAATGTATGCAATGGTATGCAGCAGGCCGGACATTGCCTATGCCATGAGCGTAGTATCACGCTTTATGAGCAATCCTGGTAGGAGTCATTGGGAGGCAGTGAAGTGGTTGTTGCGATATCTTAAAGGCAGCGTGAGCAAGGGAATCATATTCAAGAAGATGGAGGTCAAAGGTGATGCTCTAATTGGATATGTGGATGCGGATTTTGCTAGTAATCTTGATACTAGAAAATCTGTAACGGGGTATGTGTTTACCTTGTTTGGCTCGGCAGTGGTTTGGAAGGCAAACCAGCAGGCAGTGGTTGCGTTGTCAACTACGGAGAGCGAATACATTGCCTTGACTGAGGCAATAAAGGAGGCAGTGTGGCTGAAGGGTATAGTTCAAGAGCTTGGGGTGTCACAAGAGGTAATCTCGGTTAATTGTGATAGTCAAAGTGCCGTGCACTTGGCAAAGCATCAAGTATTCCATGAGCGGACCAAGCATATTGACGTGAAGCTACATTTTGTTAGAGACTTGGTGGATAAAAGAGTTGTCAAGGTGGAGAAGATTGCTAGCGAAATCAATCCAGCCGATAGCTTCACTAAGTTGCTTCCGGGGAAGAAATTCAGTCTATGCCAGCAGCTCGTATCGCTGCTGGACATCTCGCAATGCTGAAATTGCGCAGGAGCTGCGGCAGGCAGACTGCCGCAGGGGCTGTGGTAGGCATTTTCATGCTGCTGCAGGGGGGCCAAGTTAGGCAGCGAGATTCAGACTGCTGCAGGCAGTGCTGTGAGTTGATAACTTGATGAAGTCGTCTCTGGAGGTTTCTGGAGGTGCGGGAAGGTGGAGTGATATCTACTTTCGGATTATGACTAATGTCATGTACAAGTTCTTGATGCCGCATGGTGGTGTTGAAGAATTTGGGAATGCAGTACCTATGGCTGGTGTTGCGGTAGTATTGGGCATGGCATATTCTGCCTAATGTCAATACTAGGAGAAATATGATCGGGTATGATCATATCGGAGCAGTGTGATTCGAAAACATACTGGACTGGAGTCGAATGATCGGGTTTGATCATGGCATGGTGAATAAGGTGTCGTAGCAAAAGGGAGTTGTTTGGATCTTGGCTTGTCTGGGTTGAGCAGTACTTGATCACTACTGCAAGATGGTGGACATGGGCTTAGAAGTTTGAACAAGGTGGAGATTTGTGGAAATATGTTCGAAATTCTAAGGCAGGGCGCTGCGCAGCAGGGCGTTGCGCAGCAGGCAATTTCCTAGCATGATGCAGCATCTTCTATTTTTGGTAATACACCAAAAATTGAATATCTCTTTCCATACTTATCCGATTGAGGTGATTCAAAAGGCTACGGAATCCTTGGAGCACAAGGAACCTATTCCTACCATAAATCGACGTCCAGGTCCTCTATAAAAGGACGCTCGATCAGATGCATCGAGAGAGAGAAAGAGAGAAAAAAAGAACACGTCTTCTTTAGAGATTAAACTTGTAATCGCTTACACCGAGTTTGGTTCTAGGGTTACTAGGAACAGTTGTAATCTCGTTTTTCATATAATAAAGAAGAAACACCCTCTCCCCGAGCACGTAGGTTTCTGCTGTTGCGCAGCACGAAATCGAAGCTCGTAAATCTTGTCTTGTGCTTTCGTTTTTCTTTGCTTTTGTGTTCTTGTGAGTTCATATACGTGAGAGATCGTGAGCTTGAGAGTCAAGTCGTATTCGTGCGGTTTTGGATCATTCATATTCGTGTGGTTTATGAAAGTTTAGTTTAATCGGATTTATTCGGTTATTCTAGACCTTGTTGCGCGAATCCTCAACAATTATATATATATATATATATATATATATATATATATATATATATATATATATATATATATATAGAGGTAGAAAAAAGAAGTTACTGTATTGATCAAAGATGGTCGGTGCAAGAACGACGGCAACAATAACAACGGAAAGAAACTTGACGAAACTACAGGTGCCCATATTTTCTTTGTAAATGTATGTTATAATTAAGTATACGGAGGAGGACACGTATTTATAAGGACTGAAATTATTATTAAGTTAAGCGAAAAGTACAAAGAAATGGGTCATTGAATTCTTAGAAATTTAGACTACGCCTAGTCTGTCTTTATGCAAAGTATTCTCTTTTTCTTTTCGACATGTTTTTTATTTTTATTTTTATAATTTATTTTTGGAAGCTTCCATTTTTATAAATGGCGGAAAATGACATCAATTCATCAATTTTTTTTGTCTATGTCAATTGTAATGTCCTGAGATTCGAACCAAAGACCTCAAGTCCTCAATTCAAGTGTTCAATCAACTGAGCTAACAACCCTTAACTAATTCATCCATTTTTATATAAACTGAGTTAACAACCCTTGACTAATTCATCCATTTTTATATAAACTGATATGTTTTATAAATGATGAATATTCATTTATAAAAATACTCACTAATTAATTGAGTGATTTTTTTATTTATATTTAAGTAAATTATTTAAAAGTCCGTTTGACGAGCTTATTTAAAAAGCTTATAAGGTATTACGTTTATTTTAAGAGTTGATTAGTTATTATGTATTAAATCGTTAGAATAAAATAAATATAAATTTATATATTTTAATTTGTGTTGTAATTTAAAATTTTATATAAATAAAATTAACAAAAATAATTTTTTATATATGAAAAATAATTAAAAATAATTATATTAACTAAATAATAAATTTAGAATTTATATATATATATATATATATATATATATATATATATATATATATATATATATATATATATATATATATATATATATATATATATATATATATATAAAAGGTAATAATTTTAGAGGTATTTTGGTTTTTTATTGTTTAAGGTCATCTCCAAAAATCAAAACTTAAACTAAAAAAATAAGTTTAATTTTAAGTTTACAGTAATTTGACTACAAACCACAAATCAATACTCAAACTTAATAGAATATTCTCGAAATATTCTTTTTATCCACTTTTTTATATTGTTTTTATTAATAACTAATATTTTTATAAATTTATAATTTAATCCCTTAACTTTTGATATTAAAAAATATAATAAGTATTAATTTCAATTTTAAATTTCAAACATAATAAATATAATAAAATACTAAATAAAATATTAATTAAAATTATTTTTATTAAAATTTATATTGTGAAATTTATTTTTATTTATTATTAAAATTAATTTAAATTATTAATGATATGAATATTTAAAAACTTATATTACAAAAAAATATTAAATAAGAAACTATAAAAAAAAATTGATAGGTTCATTTTATAAATAATAAATAGTTTTTTGTTTGAGTTTAAAATAAATGTAAATTTAAGTATTTTTTGTTTGAGTCACACTTAAAAACGGTTTATATTTTGGAATCAGTTGGAGCATCTCCTACTTCAAAATTAGTTTTTGATATGGGTTGAAGATATACAAGCTGTTTAAAAAAATTAACTCCCCTTTACTTTTTAAAATATCTTATAAGAGGTTAAACGAATTATTTTTAAATTTTTTAAGATTTTTTTTTTTAAAGTATACCAAACAAGTTTTAAGTTATATAAGCTCTTAAACAACTTATAAGCTGTTTTAAAAAGCTTATAAGCTCTGGCAAACACCCTCTAAGTAAGCAAATACTTCTCTTTATCAAAAAAAAAAAAAATAGTCATGGGGTTGTAAACGATTTTTAAGAAATACTCTAGTATATTTTTTTTTTTGGTTTTTTGAAAGATAAAAATGTATTTTTAAACTGTAAAATTGTAAATGAGAGATGGATTTGTATCCATAACTTTAGAATAATAAAAAATATAAAATATGACATTTTCTATAAGATGAATTGAGTAATATATATAGCAGCCAGAGACCAAAAATTTCATTTCAAATGTGACATAAATTTAAAATAGTTAGAAAATGTATATACAGTAAAACCAAATGTATATATAGTAAAACCTCTATAATTAATACTCCATAAATTAATAATTTCTCTAAAATAATAAAATTCTTCGGTCTCGACTTGGGCCTTTGTAAAAGATGAACGAATAATACGGAGTAATAATTTTTTGAAAAAACTCTTTATAAGTAGGAGGTCCCATCGAAATTTAAAATTGATAATTTGTAAATATTACAATTATAAATATTAGTTCTAATTAATACTTTAAAAGTTGGGTACTCACATGATCTATTTAGAGTGTTTGATAATATATCTTGACTAACATTTAAAGAATATTTTTCATCAACTGATTTTTGTAACAATTTCCCGTTTTCAATGCATAATTTAGTTCGTCTTACTTCTTCTATTTTATTTTCTGTTTTAATTATGTCAAGTAGCTAATCTGTTTGTATCTGGGCAAAGACAGAACCTGACCAACCTTAAGACGTGATCATGCCGGGAGGCTTATTGATGACAACAACTAGCTGAGTTTTGTTCCCGATTCAACAGGGTAGTAACTTAAGCATGTTAGGGACTTGGGCAATCCTACAATGACCAGTGGGAATCCCGACTTGCCTAACACAGGAGTACGTGGATCAACGCGACCGGGAGACTGGGCGTCCGCGAAGTACAACATGTTGCTGGAGATGTGGTCGTATGACTTGGGTCTGTCCAGGCATGCTATTGGCCATTCCGGGTTTGCTTGGAGGATGAAGGCGACTTGATCAACTTAGACTCATGCGGTCACATAGTGTCGAATTGGTCAACGTCAGGAGACCTATTGAGAGAGATCTAATAGGACTTAAACATAAGAGCGAATGAGGGTTCGGGGTATTAATATGCGTGACATTATAGGGATGTTAATACTTGGGATCTATAACTGGAAGACAAAACTGTTAGCAAAATGATATACGTACCGATGATCGGCATCACATAGGTCAAGGGGGGGAGTCAGGGGAGTGAATGCCTGGATACTTTATTCTTTATTTGTTTCTTCTTATTTGGTTAGTCGAGTCTGGTAATTGCTCAGTCTATTAATTAGGTTGCATGCTAGTTTTATTTTTTGTTTAAGTTATTTGTTAGTCAAGTAAACACGGTGACCACGGTTCGGCAGTGCCCAACTGCTCTCCAAAACAAAACCTTTTCAAACGTGACAACCCAATTGAGCATTCAAAGCCGGGAAAACTATAAGCTAAATCGCCTCCTCGTGGGATCGACCCTATACTTGCTACTAGTACTTGTGCTAGTGAATAGTTTAGAAACTATAAATATTATTTTGCGCTACTCCACGACGGTAGCGTCAAATCTTAATCATAATTCACCGTTTCATCGGTGTAATCTTAAACATAATACACCGTTTCATCGGTGCAATCTTAAACATTAGACATCGTTTCATCGGTGCAATCTTAAACATTAGACACCGTTTCATCGGTGCAATCTTAAACATTATACACCGTTTCATCGGTGCAATCTTAAACATTATACACCGTTTCATCGGTGCAATCTTAAACATTATACACCGTTTCATCGGTACAATCTTAAACATTAGACATCGTTTCATCGGTGCAATCTTAAACATTATACACCGTTTCATCGGTGCAATCTTAAACATTATACACCGTTTCATCGGTGCAATCTTAAACATTAGACACCGTTTCATCGGTGCAATCTTAAACATTATACACCGTTTCATCGGTGCAATCTTAAACATTAGACACCGTTTCATCGGTGCAATCTTAAACATTAGACACCGTTTCATCGGTGCAATCTTAAACTTAATATACCGTCTCGTTAGTGCAATCTTAAACATAAAGACATCGCCTCGGTGATGCAATCTTTAAACACCGCCTCGACGGTATGATCTTAAAAACAGGAAGGGAAACTCCCCGTTGAGGAGTTGTATACCCAGGGGCCATCCAAAGAAATGGCTTACAAGACCATAAAGCTTTTTATGCTAATTGGCACACTCAATCTTAACCTGCAGCAGAGTCGAGGATCCAGTAGGAATTTTCCCACTGGTTAGAGCCGATTCAGACATCACAACATCAGAGGAGATGACCGAGCTCTTTATATGAGTCCACACCATCTAGACCCCCAGTGGGACGCCCTGGGTGGAGAAGAGGTGGGACCTTGTGCGAGATGCGGGAGTGCCAGTCGCCCCGCCCCGAATTCTTACGGAGCCCTTTCCTCTTATGGTTGATGAGCTTGTCTTGGATATGCGTGTTCTAGAAAGAGTCGACAGTCCGATCGAGGCACCGGAACTCTCTGGTATTCTCAGACGTATCGCTAGGTTTTACTTTGAACATTGTAGGATAATAATCTGCACAGAGCAAGTTTATATCATTACACCGGGCGAATTGATAATTTGCCCTGGGAAGTATAATGAGAACAAATAATTTTACCTAAGTAGGGATGACCTAAGGAAGGCAAAACAGTCCTGCTACATTTTTAATAATATCTTCGTTCCGGAAAACAAGCAATCTTTAAACAACAAAGACACCATCTCATCGGTGCAAGCAAAAAGACACCGTTTAGCCGGTGCAAAACTCAAATAAAGGAGACGCGTGGTGATTAGATCTGTAACGCCCCAGAAAATTCAAAGGCTTAAAAGGATTGAATATGCTACTCATACCAACAGATGCATCTACTTTTCTGGGCATCCTCCTATAAGAACTCCAAAGTTAAGCGTGCTGACTCTGGAGTAATTCTAGGATGGGTGACCCCCTGGGAAGTCTCCCGTGTGCGCACGAGTGAGGACAAAGTGCGCTGGAAAAGACAAGTGTTGGTACAGTGGGGCCAGGATATCACTCCCGACGGCAGTCATTGGTAACCGAGCTAGCCCATTAGGGTCGGGCTTCGGCCCCGCAACGGGCCAGGGCGTTACAAATGGTATCAGAGCCGGTGCCGACCGGAATTGTGGGAACTAAGTGTCTTGCGGGGCCAAGTGCTCCACCCAGAAGTTGGTGAGAGTACCCGTAAGGGGCATTCCTGCACGGATGGTGGTACAGTGGGGCCAGGATATCACTCCCGACGGCAGTCATTGGTAACCGAGCCGGCCCATTAGGGTCGGGCTTCGGCCTCGCAACGGGCCAGGGCGTTACAAATGGTATCAGAGCCGGTGCCGACCGGAATTGTGGGAACTAAGTGTCTTGCGGGGCCAAGTGCTCCACCCAGAAGTTGGTGAGAGTACCCGTAAGGGGCATTCCTGCACGGATGGTTGGTCCTGGGCAAGTAAGGCAAGTAAGGCACGCAACGAGGACGTTGCGCAGAAAAAGGTGGGGTGATTGTAACGCCCCAGAAAATTCAAAGGCTTAAAAGGATTGAATATGCTACTCATACCAACAGATGCATCTTCTTTTCTGGGCATCCTCCTATAAGAACTCCAAAGTTAAGCGTGCTAGCTCTGGAGTAGTTCTAGGATGGGTGACCCCCTGGGAAGTTTCTCGGGTGCTCACGAGTGAGGACAAAGTGAGCTAGAAAAGACAAGTGTTGGTACAGTGGGGCTAGGATATCACTCCTGAAGGCAGTCATTGGTAACCGAGCCGGCCCATTAGGGTCGGGCTTCGACCCCTCAACGGGTCGGGGCGTTACAAATGGTATCAGAGCAGGTGCCGACCGGAATTGCGGGAACTAAGTGCCATGCGGGACCAAGTGCTCCACCCAGAAGTTGGTGAGAGTACCCGTAGGGGCCACCTCTAGAATCCTGCACGGATGGTAGGTCGTGAGAAAGGAAAGGCGCACAACGAGGACGTTGTGCATAAAAAGGTGGGGTGATTGTAATGCCCCAGAAAATTCAAAGGCTTAAAAGGATTGAATATGCTACTCATACCAACAGATGCATCTACTTTTCTGGGCATCCTCAAGCGTGCTGACTCTGGAGTAATTCTAGGATGGGTGACCCCCTGGGAAGTCTCCCGTGTGCGCACGAGTGAGGACAAAGTGCGCTGGAAAAGACAAGTGTTGGTACAGTGGGGCCAGGATATCACTCCCGATGGCAGTCATTGGTAACCGAGCCGGCCCATTAGGGTCGGGCTTCGGCCCCGCAACGGGCCGGGGCGTTACAAGACCTATCTCGACTATGAAAATAATTCCAACCAAAACCTAATAAGGCATTGAATAAACACAGTCCATGAGACTTGATATATTAGATGAAACGCCCGCAGGCGATTACATTTATTCTCGGAGAATCCTAGTTAAGGACCCGGAGAAATATAAAAATCCCTCACAGGGAAAAAATGAGAAGAGACTCAAAAATCAATCTTTATTCCCCAGGGTGTATACAAGATGAAAACACATCTATGAAAAATCCAAAAACTTTGGCATAGTTCTACTAGTCACGGGGAATCTTTTAAGACTCCCTGGATCTAACACCTGAAGGTGATTCCCTAATTTCGAAATTAGATGAGCAATCTTCCGAACAAGTTTCAATATCAATATTATTTATTAGATAAGACCAATTTAATTGGCACCAATTAATTAACTCTGTGTGACAGAATTCGATACATCTATGTCTCAGGAGACTGATAAAATATTGCCCGGGGAAATCCTGCAATAAGTCCCCGAGAAATACAGAATCAAATTAACAAAAATTTCAGAAATCCAAAAAGGACTAATTAAGTCCAATATATTATAGTAGTATCTAATAGGAAAAATATTCCAAGATTTTTATCTTATGCAGGTAAAAGACTCGAGTCAGATCTAATCGAGCATACAAACAAGATCAACTTCCAATTTCAGGGAAATCGATGTTATAATCCATCGCTTTTCCTGGGGGGCTATGTTATACCATAAAAATCCGCCACCTACACGTGTCAAGAAGACCGGTGCCACGTCATCAAAGAAAGAGTCAAAGAAGACCAGTCAAAGCCAAAACAAGAATTATTATCCAAAGAATACAAGAAATCGGACAGGAAAGATCGCACGGGAGAAGTAAGACTTTTCCCAGGGCAGGACTAAAAGAAGGGCTAAAGATGTACCAGGCGGTTACAGTAATTTCCCGGTGAAACAGCTGGAAAGTAACCAACAAAGATAGTGGTTTAGTTGGTCCACTACATGTTTTACACATGTCAAATGCATGCTAAATAGTTGTCAATAAAGCTAAATATGTGGCTGATAGGTGTCATAAGAATAGAGAAGCATCACATGCATGAATGCCTATAAATAGATGCTCTTCATATGTAAAAAGGGGGAGAAGGAAGAGAGAGAAAAACCACTTGTAAAAAGGAATTCATGGCTATGGCCTAAATACTCTATAAGAGAAATAAATACCTGAAAAGGGGGCATTGATGCCTAGTGATCGTGTCGTTTTCGTTATCGTTTATATTAACCTTTATCTCTTATATTAACAAACATGCACATTGTATTTCTTAAGATGTCTAAGTATGGATATATGAATAAAGAGGAGCTTTGAGCTTCCATTTCCATTACTTATGATTTCTGCATATAACTCGATCTGTTTGTTTCTATATCATATCATATTAGTTTTTGTGTTGTTTGCTAACCCTCCGATACCAGCGAATTTCACCGTCAAAGCAGATATTACCGACAAAGCATAAAACAACCCAAAACATACGTTAAGCATGAAACATCATTTTAAACACTAGATACATCCAATAAACATCATAAAACAACAAATATAGGACTACAAATAGGAAATGCCTTCTACCGTGTAGCCCACCGTGTAGCCTACCGTGTAGCTTAGAAAATATTTGATTTTTTATGAATTTGAAGCATTTCTCGAGCATTTTTGTTGTTTCGTTAAGCATGAAACATCATTTTAAACACAAGATACATCCAATAAACATCATAAAAAAACTAATATAGGACTACAAAGATGAGATGCTTGGAATGTTGACCGTTTTTCGAACTTTCTACTAATATTGTCACAATCTTATCTACATAGGTAATAAATTGTTCATGTATAATCACTTAATTCATCAAATTCAATAGTTGATCTTGTTTTTTGAATCATTTTGATTATTAAAATGATGTTTTATACTACAAGAACAAGTTAACAATCGAAAAATGCATTAAAATCAATGAAAAATCAAATTTTGTTCTAAACTACACGGTCACAACCGTGTAGGCTACCGTGTAACCGGGTAACACCGTGTTACCGAGTAATTGCCCAAAAAATTGACCGGACAGTTCTTGACTACGCGGTCAGTCTTACCGTGACCGTGTTACCGGTACACATGACCGTGTTACCGGTACCACCGTGTAGCAGAGGGCAGAACCCGTTTTTTTACCTGTTTTTCACCAAAATCAATCAAAACATACACCTATTAACCACTTTTCACCAAAATCAATCAAAACACACATAAATCAATTCAAATAGAAACCAAATCAATCCGAAAAACTCCAAAATCATTCAAAATACAAATCAAAGGTCACTAGGACTCAAACAGAAGATATTTGCGTTAAATGTTTGCGCTATGTACTGTTAATTTTTGCGCTAAGCGAGGGGATTTTTAATTGAAAAAGAAAAATTAATTGTGATTAATTTAAATGTAAATTAAATTCAAATTGATTCAAATTAAATAATATGATTATCTTAATTGTCAATTTGTCAAATTAAATTAATTATGTGTCTATGTTTACATAAACTAATGTAATTATGTTAATTGTCAATTTGACGTAAATTAATTATGTGCGCATTTTTACGTAATTAATTGTTTTGTGTAATATATTAATATTATTAATATAATTGCGCTAGAAGTAATTAATTTATATGATAAATATAATTGCGCTAGAAGTAATTAATTTATTTGATAAATTTAATTGCGCTAGATTTAATTTATGTAGTATGGGATGGATAAAATTTTTGTTTTCTGCTGCGTATACATGCAGATAATCAATGTCTCCAGTCATACGAGCAGCCCTCCACATTGGAGAGACTAAAAGTATTCAAGGGTTTCGCTTCGTGCATCGATATAACCCTGTATATGATATCCAAATGCGTAGAGCTGCGAAACTCTAAATTTGGGACGAGGGCCCACGGAAACCTCCATCGTCTCGCGAGAACGCTGGTGCGCACGGAGAGGTTCGTCGGTAGGAAAGAGAGGACATGATGCAGGATCTCATCTGGTAATCCGCTTATCATATCCATGTTTATTTTTCTCCACTCGAAGTCCTACTGCAAAAATGAAGTTAAATAAATAAATATGACATTCAATTAAAAACAAAACTAAAAAATCAAAAAAAAAAAAAAAAATCATTCTGTCAGGTAACACGGTCACCGTGTTACCGGATAACCGATAACACGGTGACCGAGAAATCTGACCATGTTACCGAGATTTTCCCGGTCACTGACCGGTAACACGGTGGTCTCGCTACACGGTCAGCGCTATAATCGCTACCGTGTAGCGCTACCGTGTAGCGTGGAACAGCGAGCATAACCCAGATTTTCAGGCGATTCCAAGAGCAATTTAACACAGAATTTCAATTCTAAATCAACTAAAACGCAATAAGGAACTCAAATACACTCAATGGCTATCAATTAACACATCAAATTGAACAAATTATTGAAAAAAATTCAAATTTTCGAAACTCAAAAAACTAGGGTACGGCACTTACCGGGGCTTGAATCGGCCATTGTGGCTCTTCCTAGTTGTCGTTGTTGTCGGCCATTGAGTCGCCGGAATTGATGTCGCCGGAATTTCACTTCTTTTGATTCTCAAAGTGGCGGCGGTTTTGGTGTGTGTGGGGGACCGACGGGAGAAAAAAAAAAGGGTGGAGACCGAATTTTTTAATTCTTTTTTTTGTCTTTTTTTTGTAAAAAAAAAAGGGTGGAGACCGAATTTTTTAATTCTTTTTTTTGTCTTTTTCTTGTATTTTAATGCTTTTGTTTTGTGTTTAAAAAAAGTGAGGGCAAGTTAGACATTTCAAGTAGAAAATGTACGAAATACTCATGTTTTTTTAGAGTGTGTCAAAATACTTATGCTTTTTATAAAAGTATTCATAAATCAACAGCTCTCATTTTATTTTTTTATATTCTAAATGTTCTCAAATTAATTAATTAATTTGTATATATAATGATGAAATAAAACATACACAATTACTAGGGTTTGCTAATCTCTAAAATAAAGAAATTGTTCGGGTTAGGATTTGCTTCTCAATTATCATGTCGCCGATCGAAGGTATGAAATCTCGAAATTTTAGGGTTTTTGTTAATGTCAATTCTTCATCTAATTAATGCCAACTAATTAATTCTAATTATAAATTAGGTCAAACAAATTTTAAAAATTACCTTAAAATATAATAAAAACATATTTTTTTTAAATGAAAAAATTATAGATTTTTTTTGTAATAATGACAACTATTGATAAATATAATACCTATTTTTTAAATAGCATGGCCCTATTTTTTAATAAGGAGTATAAATGTACTAGAAACTCTATATAGTAATACTCGAATAAACTCCCTATTAATAAAAAATTCAAGTCCCAACTTGGGATCAGTTATAAATTTGAATAAACTCTACATTGTCATAAGTCATACATTTTAGAAGTCCAGTCTTAAGGATTTATACCTCTATATAGGAATAAATGATTAATATATAATAAAAATATTTATTAATAATGTTTTTATTTATTAAAATCAATAACATGTTTAAGATGACTTGAAACATTTATCAAAATCAATAACATATAGTATATGATCAAAGTTTATAGTCATTAGATTCATTAATATTTTATTAAATTTATATGTTAAACACAATTTTTACACGTACATTATCAAATTTTATTATTCAAAAATATTAAATTAATTTTGTGAATTTAAAGATATATAATATTATATATATATATATATATATATATATATATATATATATATATTATTTTTATATTTATATTATTTTTTATAAAAAAAATATTTTTATTTTGTAAAACTCTGTACAAGAATAACTATAGTAATATTTTTTCCGATATGACTGTACGGAGTTTCTACTGTATAATACCTACAAATAATTTAGAGATATTGCTGTTTGTGCCTTATTCATTTTTATTCGGCCTAGGATTTGTAAGTAGACTGAAAACGACAGCCCAGCCCAGCCCAAATCAGAAAATCCTGAATCCCCTATTGATAAATATATTCGCTGATCCATCAAATAATCTGTTCGGTCGAATTCAAGGATGTCGTCGTCTTCAAACAAAGCCGAGACCTCCTCCTCCGGTACGAATATCACCTCGCCGTTTTTTGTTTCTACAACTGTTTTGATATGATATGCATATATATATATATATATATGTATATGTATGTATGATTAACGTTGTTGTTGCTAATCCATGAAATAATAAAAAAAAAAACAATGGTGCAGGGGAAAAACCCTAGCTCAGTCATTTGAGAATTATTGCGTGATCACAAATTCGCCGTCGTTTTTGTTTTTACTAATTGTTGATTTTTGGGAAGTTTTTTTATTAATCATTGATTTTGGTTTTTACCAACCTATCCTATCTATGTTTCTAGATTTCTATTTTTTACTTGACCAAAAATTAATTAATTACTCTCTCGATCTGTGTGTATCAGATGAAGATAATGAAACGGCGCCTTCCGATGGACTAAATCTTGCTCCAGCTGGTATATATATGAGATTGCATGCCACTCTATTAATTTTTTCCATCTCATGATATTGTTTTGTTTGTTGTTTAAACAAGCTCTAGGCTTAACTGACTCTGATTTTCCCCGACTCAGATCCCGATTTCGACATCTTCATTGGCGGCCGTAGACTTCCAAGGCGCTATGTCACCGAAAGCGACGACATTCCATGGCCATCATCATCCGACGACGAAAGCGAACAAGACGAACCCCTTAGCGTAATTACAAAACCGCCCCCAGAACATTGCAAGATTTGTTCGCTCGTTCACTCTTGTTGGGATAATTGCCACAACGAGGTCTGTAAATGTTGCGCCAGCGAAAGCCATTATAGCTTTTCCTGTCCTTACATGCAGTCTTTCCCTCGAGGTGAAAAACATGATGATAAAGTGTATGACGTCAATTGCATATTTGGCTGCCCGTTTTTCGATACGGATAATTGGGTTTGCGACGGTAAGTATTGTTCTACTACAGAAGCAATGCTTGTGCTCAAGGAGTGTGCGATATGTTGTTCACATGGTAAGCACAACACGTATGACTGCCCCGAGGACAAGGACCGTGCTGCTGAGTATTATAAATTTATAAAGGAGTGCTACTAGTGAAATGCCCAGATAAAATTGTGTGTTTTTTTGCATGTAATTAACTGGATCAACTCATTTTGGTATTGTAATAACTTACTTTCTAATCTTGAATGTTTATTTATTATTAAGGATTAATGTTGTTGATTCTCTTTGGATTGCATTTTTATATTTTATTTGAATTTGAAAATTAAAAATTAGAAACAAATGATGATCATGAGTTGCATTAAGTTATTAGAGCATCTCCAATGCTATGCTAGTAACCCATTTTATTGAAAATTTCATACAATACTATTGTCCTATTTTCAATTTTTTTATCCATAAATCAACTACTTACACGTGTTGTCCCATTGTCCCAGTAAGCAAGCTCCATTGGAAATCCCCAAATCGAAAATTAAAGCTGACTATCACGTGCTATTTTCCGGTTGAATTTTGAATTTTTCGACTGATTTGGACGAAATTAATTACTTTTCGATGTTTCGAGGGACTAAATTTAAAGCGAGTTCTTTTGAATGATCAAAACGAGAGACTCGAGTACTTTTACATGATCAAAATAATTGAGAGATATTGCAGTATTGCCCTTATTCATCTACTGGGCCTAGGATTTGTAAGTAGACTGAAAACGAAGGGAGTCCAGCCCAAATCGGAAAACCCTGAATCGATGGCTATTGATAATTATATTCGCTGATCCAACAAATAATCCGTTCGGTCAAATTCAAGGATGTCGTCGTTGTCGTCTTCAACCAAAGCCGAGACCTCCTCCTCCGGTACGAATATCAGCTCGCCGTTTTTTGTTTTTATAATTGTTTTGATATGTATGTATATGTATGTGTGTATTTATATGTATATGTATGATTAACGTTGTTGTTGCTAATCCATGAAATTAAAAAAAAAAAAATCAATGGTGCAGGGGAAACCCTAGCTCAGTCATTTGAGAATTATTGCGAGATCGGCGCTCCGTCTCTCGGTACTTATGAATTTATACACAATTCGCCGTCGATTTTGTTTTTACTAATTGTTGATTTTGGGGATTTTTTTTTTTTATTAATTGTTGATTTTGGGGAAAAACAAGAATTGATCTATATCAGACTGCCAGGGGTAAGCTGACTCGGACTCCTGAGGAATACTATATATATATATTGATTAATTATTTAATTAATCTCTCGATCATCTGACTATCAGATGAAGATAATGAAAAGGCGCCTTCCGATAGACTAAATTTAGCTCCAGCTGGTATATATATGAGATTGCATGCCACTCTATTAGATTTAATTTCTTGTTTGATATGTCTAATCCACGATCAAATTTTAACAAACTCTAGTCTTAACCGACTCTGATTTTAATTTCCCCGACTCAGATCCCAGATTCGACATCTTCATTGGCGGCCATGAACTTCCAAGGCGCTATGTCACCGAAAGCGAGTACATTCCATGGTCATCATCCAACAACGAAAGCGATTATGAAGAACCCCTTAGCGACAACGAAAGCGAATATGAAGAACCCCTTAGCGTAATTACAAAGCCGCCCCCAGAACATTGCGAGATGTGCTCGCTCGTTCACTCTTGTTGGGATAATTGCCACAACAAGGTCTGTAGATGTTGCGCCAGCATAAGCCATTTAGCCTCTTCCTGTCCTTACAAGGAGTTTTACCCGCGAGGTGAAAAATATAATGATAAAGTGTACGACGTCCATTGCTTATTTGACTGCTGGTTTTTCGATACGGACAATTGGGTTTGCACAAGTAAGTATTGTTTTTTTACTGAAGCAAAGCTTGTGCCCAAGGAGTGTGTGATATGTTGTTCACTTGGTAAGCACAACACATATGAGTGCCCCGAGGACCCGGACCGTGCTTCTGACTATTATAAATCTATAATGAAGGACTACCCTCGAGCCCGGTCCATCAAGTGAAATTCCCAGATAAAATTGTGTTTTTGCATTTTACTTGATCAACACTCATTTTGGTATTGTAATAACTTGTTTTCTAAGCTGTAGACATTGCTATATATATATCAGCTGGAATGTTTATTTATTGTTCCGGGTTAATGTTGATTATCTTTGGATTGCACTTTTATATTTTTTTCGAATTTGAAAATTAAAAATTAGAAACAAATGATGATCATGAGTTGCATTGATTGTTCACTAAATTAATATTTATACAAAACTTGAGAGTTGGTGGATCTCAAATGGGTCTACAATCTTGACGGGTCAATCCAGAAGCATGAAGCAAGGCTCGTCGCAAAGGGATATGCACAAATACCAGGAGTCGATTACACAGAGACTTTCGCTCCGGTCGCTCGTATGGACACTATTAGAGCACTAATAGCTCTAGCAGCCCAGAAGAAATGGAAAATATATCAACTCGATGTCAAGTCAGCCTTTCTAAATGGAGAGCTAAAAGACGAGATATATGTAGAGCAACCAGAAGACTTCCTGCAAGAAGAAGGTAAGGTCCTACGACTAAAGAAAACATTGTATGGGCTAAAACAAGCACCTAATTAAGCGTGGTACAGCAAGATCGATGGGTACTTCACTCATCAAGGATTCAGGAGGAGCATAAGCGAGCCCACTCTCTACATCAAATCTCAAGGTAACAATATCGTAATCGTCGCTCTTTATGTCGATCGATGACTTCATCGTCACCGGAAACAATACAAGTCTGATAGAAGAATTCAAGAGAGACATGATGGACACTTTTGAGATGAGTGACTTGGGATTAATGCACTACTTTCTCGGAATGGAGATAATACAAGAAGAAGAGGGCATTTTCATATCTCATAAAAAATATACTGAAGATATGCTAAAGAAGTTCAAGATGCAAGACTGCAAGCCTGTCGTCACTCCTCTAATTCCCAACGAGAAGCTAAAGAAAGAAGACGGGACGAAGCCGACAAATGCTACAAACTCTCTGCAAAGACTCCGTGGATTTTCAAAATCCATGGACTTTTTAAAATCTATAAAAATCAAACAAAATTCAAATCGAATACACCCTCTTAAATTCAAAACCTCTAGGCTTAACTGACTCTGATTTTCCCCGACTCAGATCCCGACTTCGACATCTTCATTGGCGGTCTTAGACTTCCGAGGCGCTATGTCACCGAAATCGACGACATTCCATATATCATCATCCGACGACGAAAGCGAACAAGACGAACCCCTTGGCATAATTACAAAACCGCCCCCAGAACATTGCAAGATTTGTTCGCTCGTTCACTCTTGTTGGGATAATTGCCACAATGAGGTCTGTAAATGTTGCGCCAGCGAAAGCCATTATAGCTTTTCCTGTCCTTACATGCAGTCTTTCCCTCGAGGTGAAAAACATGATGATAAAGTGTATGACGTCAATTGCATATTTGGCTGCCCGTTTTTCGATAAGGATAATTGGGTTTGCGACGGTAAGTATTGTTTTATTACGGAAGCAATGCTTGTGCTCAAGGAGTGTGTGATATGTTGTTCACGTGGTAAGCACAACACGTATGACTGCACAGAAGACGAGAAACTTGCTGCTGAGTATTACAAATTTATGAAGGAGGCCTACTAGTGAAATGCCCAGATAAAATTGTGTGTGTTTTTGCATGTAATTAACTGGATCAACTCATTTTGGTATTGTAATAACTTATTTTCTAAGCTGGAATGTTTATTTATTATTCAGGATTAATGTTGTTGATTCTCTCTTTGGATTGCATTTTTATGTTTTATTTGAATTTGAAAATGAAAAATTTGAAACAAATGATGATCATGAGTTGCATTAGGTTATTAGAGCATCTCCAATGCTAATAGCTCATTTTATTGAAAATTTCATACAATACTATTGCTCTATTTTCAATTTTTTTTATATTCATAAATCCACGTGGCAATAATTACTCACGTGGATTTTTTATTTATTTATTTGCTTTCAGCGAATAAGGTACTTACACGTGTTGTCCCAGTCAGCATCAGAAATCCCCAAATCGAAGCACAATGGCTATTACGTGTTGTTTTTCGGCTAATTTGAACGAAATTGACTACTTTTCCATGTTTTGAGAGACTAAATTGAAACCGAGTTCTTTTGAATGACCAAAACGAGACTCGAGTGCTTTTACCTAAAAATAATTGAGAGATATTGCAGTATTGCCCTTATTCATTTATTTTACTGGGCCTAGGATTTGTAAGTAGGCTGAAAACGACGGGAGTCCAGCCCAAATCGGAAAACCCTGAATCGATGGCTATTGATAAATATATTCGCTGATCCAACAAATAATCTGTTCGGTCAAATTCAAGGATGTCGTCGTCTTCTTCGACCAAAGCCGAGACCTCCTCCGGTACGAATATCAGCTCGCCGTTTTTTGTTTTTATAACTGTTTTAATATGTATGTATAACTGTTTTGCTGATCCATGAAATTAAAAAAAAAAATCAATGGTGCAGGGGAAACCCTAGCTCAGTCATTTGAGAATAATTGTGACATCGGCGCTCCGTCTCTCGGTACGAGTGAATTTATATATATACCCTTCAGCCTCGATTTTGTTTTTTGACCAATTGTTGATTGAGATTTCTATTTTTACCCAAAAATTAAATGACCCATGTTCCAGAACATTGCGATCAGTCCTGTTCCGTTTGCTACAAGGAGTGCCACACCCGTGCTTCCTGCCCTTACTTCAAAGATCTCCCAAAAGGTGCAGATTTTGATCGGGCAAAATTCATCGCCCACTGTTTTTTTCGTCATCCGAAGTTTGATACGGATAAGTGGGCTTGTAGTGATAAATATTGTTCATCCCAAAAAGCAAAGCTCTGGCCGAAGAAGTGCAAAATTTGTGGAGCCAAAGAAAATCACACTACAGAGGAATGCACCGTCGACAATCATCGTGCTGCTAGGTTTAGAAATATAAATCAAGAAGAATATTTCTCTTGCTTGCCTCCGTTTACTCGGGGTCCTTGTATTGCTCTTGATGATGAGGAATACTTGAAAGCTCAGAGAGCAAAGTATGCTAAGATGGACGAATACTTGAGAGCTGAGTATGCAAAGTATTCCACCCCAATGGTACGTACAAACTCTATTAGTAAATTTGGTTGATCATTTTATGATTTGACTTTTTCTTATAGGTTTATGTTTTTGATTTGTTCATTTATGATTTTTTTTTCCAATTGCAGTTTATGTGAATTAAGGGCGGCAAACTAGCCGAGTCGAGATTTAGGCTTATGGAGTGGGCTCTATTTTATTATTGGCTGCACGTACTACTTTGCTTGTACTATATTAAATCAAACTGGATTTGGGTATTGTGACTTATTTTCTATGCTGAAAAACTTGGATGGATATTTTTAATGTTAGAGTTACTGTATTCCAATTATATCCTACTATATATATTGGATAATTGGAATCAGTCTGGTATCAAAGACAATTACCGAATAGAATAATGTCTTAAGACAATTAGTTACTCAATCGTCGACCAACCATGGTTTAGGTACATAAATGTCATGCGTTGTTTAGGTAAATCAAACAAGATATTGTTAGTGATTTTCATATACACGATTTATAAATTAATAATTTCTCTAAATTAACAAAATTTTCGGATCTTCTCTAAATTAACAAAATTATCTAATCTCGACTTTGTCTTTTAAATTAATAAAAATACTGATAAATTAATATAGTTTTACTATATACTCACTCCTCTTTTTTATATAAGTCTTTCTAGTTTTTTTTTTTTTCAAATTATATGTCATTTTAGCTTTCATAAATGATGTAATGATGACGTTAATTTCTTAAATTTTCAATTTTCTATGCAATTGTTTTTTCTTTCAACCAATCATATTTCATAATTTTTATTTGTAGATATATTTTAATAAATATTAATTATCATAAATTACTTTCTTAAATATTGTGTCCAAGCTTAGGAAGTCTTATATAAAAAAATAGGATTGAGTGGGCGTGCAGTGCGTGTTTACACTGCACCATCAAACTAAAATCTAACGGTGATTATATTATTTAAATAAATAACAAGGGCGTTTATAATCATTTTTTTTTAATTTTATTTTATTGTTATTATTAATAATTTATTTATTTTCATATATAAAAATTAAATCACACAAAATAAAAATATAAATATTATACGGAGTATAGTATTATTTTAAAAATATAAGAATGTTTAATTATTTTATATAATTATTAGTATTTTAAATTAAATATAAATTTCTTATATTTATATATTTAAAATTTTAAAATATTATTATTAATAATGATAAACTATATAATATTCATATTAATTATATAATTCAATTTTAAAATATATAAAAAATAAATAAAATAATTAATAGAAGAAAAACAATAAATTATTAATAATTACTTTAAAAAAAGTTATTAAAAATATAATTGAGTTAAAATTGTGATATAAAAATTATAAAAAATATAATAGCGTTAAAATTTTGTGATATTAAAGTTATTAAAATATAATTGCGTTAAGATTTTGTGATATAAATATGATTAAAATTGTGATATTAAAGTTATTAAAATATAATTTTGTTAAGATTTTGTGATATAAATATTGTTAAAAATATAATAACATTAAAATTTTGTGATATTAAATTTATTAGAAATATAATAATTTTAAAATAAAAAGTTATTAAAAATATAATCGCGTTAAGATTTTTTGATATAAAAGTTATTAAAAATTTTATGATATAAAAGTTATTAAAAATATAATAACCTTAATATATAATTATGAATTAATTATGAAAGTAATATTTTTTGATATAAAAGTTATTAAAAAATTTATGATATAAAAGTTATTAAAAATATAATAACCTTAATATATAATTATGAATTAATTATGAAAGTAATATTAATAGTAATGAATACAAATAATAAATAAACGGACATATGTTAAATAAACGGGCAGATTTTATATTTATTTGGGCTTATGATGCAGTGTAAAAATGCACTGCAGACGCCCCCTCAATCCAAAAAAATAGGAGTTCATATTTAGCTTATTTTACTTATATTTAAATAGTTGCAAAAAAACGGGCCTATGATTTGTAAGTAGACGGTTAGCCACTTAGCCCAGCCCAAATCGGAAAACCCTGAATCGCTCGCTATTGAATAATGATCTATCAAATAATCTGTTGGGTCGAATTCAAGGATGTCGTCTCCGTCGTCGTCTTCAACCAAAGCCGACACCTCATTCGGTACGAATATCAGCTCGCCGTTTTTCTGTTTATTTTTTTCAAAATTTATTTTTATAACTGTGTTGATATGTATGTACTATATGTAGTATGTATGAATTTAATGTATGATTAACGTTGTTGTTCCTAATCCACGAAAAAGGTGCAGCAGATATCGATGGGAAAACCCTAACTCAGTCATTTCAGAATAATTGCAATATCTCTCTCGGTACGAATGAATTTATATGCAGAATACATCTTCGTCACAGATGTAAAGCCTATCGGGCCCGACTTCCCAGCTGTAAGTTTTGATCTCTCTCATACACATTGTGACAGTACTCTTTGTTCTTCGATTATGTCCACTAATCGTCGAAAATAATATTCATATATACTCGTGTACATTTGTTCGATTATGTATGTCCACTAATCATCGACAATATTCATAAATAAATTAATAAACTGGATGAAGCACATTCTTTTGGACTAACTCAATCAATATAGTGTATAGGACTAGAAACATTAGTTTCTAAAGAGCTTGTTTCTTGGAACGTGCCCTTAAGTTTGGACTACTGCCTTTTCTAATGAAAGAGTGATTTCGGGTAATTAAGTAGCGCTTAGGACATCTTTGATCACTCTCTCACACACATTGATTATATATGTCCACTAATCATCGACAATATGCATGCATATATACTTGTGTACATTTGTTCCACTAATCATCGATGAATTTTTGATCCCACAGCCAAACCCGACCTCCCTTCCAGAACTTTCGTGTTCAGTTTGCTACAGCATATGCCACGCCCGTGATTCGTGCCCTTACTTCAAAGATCTCCCAAAAGGCGCAAATTTTGATAGGGCAAAATTCACTGCCCATTGTAATTATGGTGATCCGAATTTTGATACGGATAAGTGGGTTTGTGGTGATAAATATTGTTCATCGCAATCAGCAAAGCTCCGGCCCAAGAAGTGCAAATTTTGTGGAGTTGAAGAAGAGCACACTTCCAATGAATGCACCGTCGACAATCATTATACTGCTAGACTTAGAAACCCAAGAATTGATCTACATCAGCCTAGCAGGGCTAAGGTGACTCGAACTGCTGAGGAATACTATAAATATAAAGCTGAGAGTGAGAGAGCAAAGTCTCTTAAGACGAAGGAATACTTGAGGGCCGAGAGTTCAGACAATTCGATCCCAATGGTGCGTACTAAATCTATTATAGTTTGCTTCAAACAATTGGAATATGATTATACCACTTTTGCATGTGTGAAAGAACAAACATTCCTTAATATGTCTGTGAAACAACAATTCTGGTTTTATTATTTAGAACCCTTTATTACATTTAACTTTACAAATTCTTCTTCTTCTTCTTCTTGGATGTTGCATTTGAGTGCCCAAAGTATTAGGCTCTTGAATTTAAATTATAAGTTAGATTTTGACTCTTGAATTTAAATTATAAGTTAGATTTTGACTTTTTTCTTATTTTGCAATTTCAATTTAGGTTATATGTTTTTCGTTGTTCATTTATGATTTTTTTTTTTCAATTACAGTTTATCTGAAATAGGGCGGCAGAGCTGAGCCGAGTCGAGCTTTTGGCTTTTGGAGGGGGCTCTATTGTATTATTGGCTGGCACTTACTACTATGCTTCTATGTATTAAATCAAACTAGATTTGGGTGTTGTAACTTATTTTCTATGCATCAAAAACATGGATTGGTATTTTTAATGTTGAATTGATTTCTCTTTAGATTTTGCTATATAATATATATAAATGAATGAAAAAAAAAATTAAAAATAAATACAACAACAAATAATTTAAATTAATAAATTCTTAAAAAATCATAAAATAGAAAAATGCTTTTAATAAAAATATTAAACAAGAAGAAAATATATTAATTAATTAAATTAATTATTTTAATAAAATAATAATAATTTTTATAAATTTTTAAATATTTTTTAAAAAATATTATAATATTCTAGCATTAAGTATATAATTTTTATTTATTTTAATTTCGAGGAGACGAATTTTAATGTGTATGCATATTGTTTAAATATTAAATTATTAAAACGTCACTTGTATTTTGTATACACACAGCTTCAAATTGACTAGGATTGTTTTATCTAGTTTTTTTTATTTCTTGAGGTTTTTTTTCCTTTTGCTTTCCTTTCCTATTTTAATTAGATTAAAAGTGCATAGTTTTCCATTCCTATTTTAATTAGATTAAAAGTGCATAGGAGTAGTATAAAAAGGGGCTAACCTTCTGATTCAGTACACACGATTTCTCCCATTAATTGAGTAATAAAATTCGTCCCCCCCTAATCTTGTTCTTCTAAATTCGAATCCATATTTCCTCTTCGAATATACGAGGGGTATTTTCGGTTGTTTGCTGCACGCACGAAGTCGACCGATCGAGACCTGGGAGATTTAGGGCGTGACAAGCTGCTCAATTCAAGTATGTCGTCGTCGTCTTCTTCAATCGAAGGTATGAAATCTCGATTTTTTTGAATTCAATTATTCACCTAATTAATTTATTAATCTCTGTTACGTATTAAGTAGTATTAACGAATATCAAAGGTATATGAAATCTCAATTTTTAGGGTTTTATTCTCCCAAGTCCGAAATTTGTTAAATTTTGTTAATTTGTTGGTTAATGTTAATCCAGGATTGTACGTGGTTTTATACTCATAATGTTTGTTGTTTAATTTTGTTTGTTGGTTAATGGTTTTAATCCATGATCGTGCGTATGAATCTTCTCTTTGGTTTTAATTACATAATGTTATTATTTAATTTTATTTGTTGGTTAATGTTATTCCATGTTCGATCTTCAGATCAAGAAGCAAAGAAACTTTCACCCTTTCCATTCGGTAAAACAAAGTCACCTGCAACCTTAATTCCACCAGGTAAGGTTTTCTGTCCAAGCAGCGATGATGAAGATGAAACCGATGAAGAAGAAGAAGATATATCTCCTCTTGATTTTGAACCCCAAACAAAGCCAGCTCTGCCATTAATGATGAAGGTCAAGAAGTACTGTATTGCTTGCTTTAGCGAAGAGCATCACTATACTTGCTGCCCTTACAAGGAACACATCCCACGAGGGGCTAATTTTAACCATAAGATGTTTGAAATCATTTGTGAATGTGATTGTCCGTTTTTCGATACGGATGATTGGGTTTGCCGTTCTAAGCATTGTGGTTCGGACGATGCAAGGATGGTGAGGAAGATATGTTACGTTTGTAATTCATGTGAGCATATCACGAACCAATGCCCCAATGACAAAGATAAGGCTGCTAATTTTATATCATGTTGGGAGGAGTACTATCTCGGTATATATCCCCCTGCCTGAAGAATTATGTCAACAAACAAGCTAATTAACCTGCAGATCGATTTGCTTGTCAAGTCATCAGCTCTCTATTTTATTATTACTTGTGTTGTTTGCTGTTGTTGAATCAAATGAGATTGATGATTTATTTTGGTAATACTACTTATATATTTTCTAGACATAAACATTAATACTCCATATGTATCTCATATGTTTATATATAGTAGGACTTGTTCTTTTTGACTTAATTTAAGTCCAGTTCAGATCACTTCAGTTCAGATTCTTCAGTTCCTTTCAAAATAAATTAAAATAAAATAAACAAAAAATAATTTGAAAACATTTAATAATTTATAAATATTATTTTTATTTTTATTAAAAAACCAGTTCAGTTCAGATTGCTTCAGTTCATATCGCAGTTCAGATTGCTTCAGTTCATATCGCAGTTCAGTTTAGCCGGTTTCAGGTCCTTAGTATTAGGATTGTTGAAATAACTGCCGGGAATACGTCTCTTCTATTAATATAAGGAGATTATGTGTGATCATCTATATACTGTATGATGAAGGATCATCCAAGGCCCGATTCCCTTGTGAACCCGTCTCGACTACTTTAAATAACAGCAACATTACAATTTCCATAATCATGTAACAGTACAATTTCAACGATAATAATGTTTAAGAATAGCTGTATAGGGCTAATATTCCGAGAGCTTCGTCTTTTCATATATTTAATGTTTTTTTAAAAGTTATGTTACGGTGTGTATTAAATAAAAAACACAAAAAAAAAAACTTCAATTCATCTTTTTCAACTTTCCTTACATTTCCAATTTTTCATTGAAAAATCTACATATTACAACTCAAATAAAAAAATCTTTGCTCTATTTGAGAAAAAAGAAGAAAAATCATTGTCAGGTGAATTATTTTTTAAAAAACAAGAAGAATTATTTTTTTTAAATAAAAAGAAAAATACTTAGTGCCTGTTTTTTTTTTTTGTTTTTTTTTACAAATTTGCTTAAATAATTATTATTTGAATTTTTCAAAGTTTTCTCAGCAATTTTACAAACTAATACAAATATTATAAAATTAAAACTAATATTTTATTTAAAAATTAATAAATAGGCGCTCTCCAAAAATAAAAAGTAAAAACTAATATGTGTATTATTTAAATTAATAAATGATATAAATAAATATAAATATATTTTTATTTTAAATAATTGAATTTTGTATAATTATATAATAAATATTAAATTAAACAAATCCGGTTATAGCAAGTTATCCACTTTTTTCATTAATTTGTAATGTGGGTAAAAATCCTATACAATTAGGTGCATGATAATAAATCTATGTGTCAATTTTCTATTTGCTAATTACCTATGGAATGGATAAATGTATTCTAGCATTTTCCTATATATATATATATATATATATATATATATATATATATATATATATATATATATATATATATATATATATAATATTTATTTATTTATTATATATTTTATTTATTATATATGAATGAAAAAAAACAACAAATAATTTAAATAAATAAATTCTTAAAAAATCATAAAATAGAAAAATACTTTAAATAAAAATATTAAACAAGAAGAAAATAAATTAATGAACTAATTTGTCTTTTTATAATAATAATAATAATTTTTATAAATTTTTAAATATTAAAAAAAAAATTATAATATTCTAGCATTAATTAATATGTATACTTAAAACAATATTTGTTTTTTATTTATTTTAATTTCGAGGAGACGATTGTATGTATACACAACCCAATTGGCTAATCTCTGAAACAAATTAACAAATTTGGTTCGAAATATTGTGCAGCAGCTCAATTCAAATATGTCGTCGTCTTCTTCTTCGATCAAAGGTACGTCTATGGAATCTCGATTTTTTTTGGGTTCAATTGTTCACCTAATTAATTTATTAATCTCTGTTACGTATTAACTAGTATTAACGAATATCAAAGGTATATGAAATCTCGATTTTTTAGGGTTTTATTCTCCCAAGTCCTAATGTTGTTAAATTTTGTTTGTGGGTTAACGTTAATCCATGGTTGTAGGTATGAATATTCTCTTTGGTTTTATTCTCATAATGTAATTGTTGTTTAATTTTGTTTGTTGGTTAATGTTAAATGTTAATCCATGGTTGTAGGTATGAATATTCTCTTTGGTTTTATTCTCATATTGTTTAATTTTGTTTGTTGGTTAATGTTAATCCATGGTTGTAGGTAGGAATATTCTCTTTGGTTTTATTCTCATAATGTAATTGTTGTTTAATTTTGTTTGTTGGTTAATGTTAATCCATGGTTGTAGGTAGGAATATTCTCTTTGGTTTTATTCTCATAATGTAATTGTTGTTTAATTTTGTTTGTTGGCTAATGTTAATCCATATTCCATGGTCAGATGAAGAAGCAAAGACACCTTATGATCGGTCAGATGAAGAAGCAAAGATACCTTTTGATGGACTATTTTATTCCAGAAATATTATCATACCCCAACCTCCAGCTGGTATGAGTATATATATACATATTAGTATATGTTTGTTAGTTAAATTATAAAATTAATCTAAGTAATATTTTCGTGGTAAATTGGCCAGGTCAAAAAGCAAAATCGCGTTCAACCTCCATTCCAAAGGGTAGGTTTTTCTATGAACCCAGCGATGATGAAGATGAAACCGATGAAGAAGAAGAGGAAACCCGTAAAGAAGAAGAAGAAGATGCATCTCTTGATTTTGAACCCCAAACAAAGCCTCTACCAAAGAACTGTATCGCTTGCTTTAGCAAAGAGCATAACTACGCTTACTGCCCTTACCAGAAAAACATGACACGAGGGGTAAAATTTAACCATAAAATGTTTGAAATCCATTGTGAATGTGATTGTCCGTATTTTGATACGGATAATTGGGTTTGCCGTTCTAAGCATTGTGGTAATTATGGAATGAGAGCTATGCTTGTGGAGAAGAAATGTTACATTTGTCATTCGTATCTTCCTGACCATGACATGCTTTCATGCCCCAAGAACAAGGATCTTGCTGCTATGTTTAAGGCTTTTGCCGAGGAGTACTATCTCGGTATCCCCCTGCCTAAAGAATTTGTGCACAAACAAGCTGCTAGCCTGCAGGAATAAGTATTTTTTGAAATTCGGGACAAATTTACTTGTGTATACGGGTAAATAAAAATGAATTTTAATTAATTTTATTGAAAAATGTATTTTTAATTAAATACATTTTTTGAAAAATGTATTTTTAATTACTTGTGATCTCTCTCATTCACATTGTGACAATCTTTGTTCTTCGATTATATATATGTCCACTAATCATCGAAAATATGCATATATACTCGTGTACATTTGTTCGATTATGTAAGTCCACTAATCATCGATGAGTTTTTCATCTTTTGAAAAACAGCCGCCTCAAGGCGAAATTTTTGTTGAGTTGTGTTCCGTTTGCTACAGGGAGTGCCACACGTGTGATTCCTGCCCTTACTTGAAAGATCTCCCAAAAGGTGCAGATTTTGATCGTGCAAAATTCATCGCCCAATGTTTTAATGGTCATCCGAAGTTTGATACAGATGAGAGTAGGTTTGTCGTTTTAAATATTCAGCAAGTCTCCGGCCCAAGAAGTGCAAAATACCGTCGACAATCATTATGCTGCTAGATATAGATGTAGGAATACTTGAAAGCTCTGATAGCAAAGTCTTCTGAGATAGACGAATACTTGAGAGCTGAGAGTGCAAAGTATTCGACCCTATTATTTTGCTTCAAACAATTTAGAACCCTTTATTACTTATCTTTACACAAAGTCTTCTTCTTCTTGGATGTTGCATTTGAGTCCCCAAAGTATTAGGCTCTCGCATTTAAAATATAAGTTAGATTTGACCTTTTCTTATATTTGCAACTTTAGGTTTATGTTATTGGTTGTTCATTTATGATTATTTGTTTTCAATTACAGTTTATGTGAATTAGTGCGGCAAATTAGCCGAGCTGATTCGAGCCGAGTAGAGCTTTAGGCTTATGGAGCGGGCTCTATTTTATTATTGGCTGCACGCACTACTTTGCTTGTATAAAGTTTATAAGATATATTAAGATATTTTAAAATGTTTATAAAGTTTTTCAAATTACATAAAAAAATATTTAAAAAGTATCTTAAAGTATATTTTAATATTTTTAAGGAAACTTTAAAAATGTTTTTAATTTTTTTTAAAAATATTTTATTTTACTTTAAGATGTTTAAAATTCATTTTAAAATACTTTAAAAATTTAAAGCTATTTAAATTAAAAAATAATTATTTTAATATATTTTTAAAAAGTATAAATGTATTTTAAATCTATCTATACATATATAATTTTAGGATCCACTAATCACACATTGACCAATAGAAAAGCAATAATAATATTGTGTTCACACTATAAATTATAAATAAAAAAATTATAAATTATAATTAGTAATATTATTAAGCATATTAAAATGATTATATATAAATTTTAAATAATAATTTGAAATTATATATTTTTGGTAATAATAATTAATTATCATCTTAAATATATAAATTTTTATTTCTTTTCTCAAAATTATTTTTTATTCCATTAATATTAATTTAATTCCAATTAATCGTATCTCATAAAAATCAATCTCTTCCTATTCCTTAATCCATTTAACTTAAAAAAAATTGATCAAACTTTTTAATTATATTATTTTCTCTTGTTATAATCTGGTTTCGTATGTCCTTTTTAATTTTTCTGAACATTGAATCGAGTTATTAATTATGTTCGACTAGATTTTTTTTAATTTTTAGTTTATCCCTAATTTAGTTATGTTAAATTTGTTTTGCATGTTAATCTACGATATATTAATATAATTGCATTTCTGGCATCTAATCTCCTTCATGTTCACTAGGTAAATTCAATTTTTTTTATATTTCTATTTATTTTCCAGTTTTATAATTTTTATTTTACATTTATTTGGATTTTCCTCCAGCGGGTTTTAGGTATTTATTGAATGCGTTTGACACTCGAGAAATGCAGAGAAGAAAAACTCCTCTTCCATCAGATCAATGCAGAGAAGAGAAACTCATCTTACACCAGATCAGAGGTTTCTCAATCGAGTAGGATGAGACGAGAAACTTCTCTTCCACCAGATCAGAGGCTCCTCGATCGGGTAAGATGTAAGATCAATGCAGAGAAGAGAAACTCCTCTTCCACCAGACCAGAGGCTTCTCGATCGGGTAGGATGAGACGAGAAACTCCTCTTCCACCAGATCAGAGGCTCCTCGATCGGGTAGGATGTAAATCGAGGAATGCTCCCGAGTAGCAGACACATGTGGGAGAGAGCATCCAAGGACTAACTTCATAATGTTTCAATGAAAATTAATCATAGCCAATAGGTCTCATTCAATGACTAACTTCATAATATTTCAATGAAAATTTGTCATATTCGAGATTCGAACTCTGCGTCGTCGGAGAATTACACCAACATCACCACAGACCTTACCACTCAGCTATGCCCCGAGAAACTTACGTACTATTAATTACATCAAACATGCGTAGTCTTTGAAAATAATAAAATTTTTATAATTGAGATAACGGTTAATAATGAGATTAATACGAAATTACAAATTTAAGTGAGAGTTCGATTATTAAATAAAATAATTTGTTAGTCCACTAATAATTTTTTGGCCGAAATAATTGGAGATTAAATAAAATTTTAGATTATTTCAAACAAATAAATCACGTGCATCGCACGGGCGCGTGATACTAGTTATTTTAAAATGTTTAAAAAATATTTAAATGATAATTAAAAATGCTTTTAAATTATTTGGTTTTTAAAATCCCACTAGACTGAATTGTGTACACAGCCCAATTAATAATCTCTGGAACAAATTAGAAAACTGTCGGATTGGGCAGCTGCTCGATTCAAGTATGTCGTCGTCTTCTTTTTCTTCTTCAATCAAAGGTACGTATATGAAATCTCGATTTAGGGTTTAATTATTTCCAGTTAGTTCTTCACTTAATTAGTAATTAATTAATCTCTGTACGCATCAACGAATATCAAAACGAACGAACGGTCTTTAGGGTTTTATTAATTGTTTATTTCTCTTCGTCGTCGTCTTCAGGCAGAAAAAAGAAATCAATGTTGAAATCCGGAAGAAAGTTAATATGTGTAATCTGTGAAGGTACTTTTGTATGAATATTCATTTTCCTTGTTTTGTTTTTAGTCTGTTTTTTCTATCTATAATTTTGTTTTTTGTTTGTTTGTTTGTTTGTTGGTTGGTTGGTTGGTCGTTAATGCATGAAATTACATTAATCTCGATCGGTATGGATGAAGTTTTACTTTGCGAACGATACAGATCATTATGAAATTAATCTTGTCGTCGTATTCAATTCTTCAGGTGGCAGAATAAAGAAATCATCTTTGAAATCCAGACCAATATTTATCTGTGAAATCTGTAAAGGTACACTACGTGATTATGATGAATATTCTCCTCGGTTTGTTCTTCGTCTGCTTCTTTCAATAAATTTGATGTTTCTTCATCTAATTAATTAACCTCATTATGTAGTAATGATTTTTTTACTTTGCGATCGATCCATATCAAAATGTACGAACGATATATAGGGTACGTTTATGATTGTTGTTGATAATCTATGGAATTAACCTTGTCGTCCTCTTCTTCTTCAGCCAGGAAAAAGGAATCATTGTTGACCATTGAAGGTACGTACGTACGAATATTGAATAATCTCTTTGGTTTTTATTCTCTTAATGTTGTTGTTTAATTTTGTTTGTTGGTTAATGTTAATTCATGATCGATTGGTCAGATGAAGAAGCAAAGGCACCTTCTGATGGACTAACTCTTGCCAGTAATAATATCCTACCTCAACCACCAGCTGGTATGCATATATATATATATATATATATTTGTTTGTTAGTTAAATTAATTATGAAATGAATTTTAGTAATATTGTCGTGGTAAATGTGCCAGGTCAAGAAGCAAAGAAAGTTTCACCCTGGCGGCCATTCGGTAAAACAAAGTCACCTGCAAGCTTAATTCCACCAGGTAAGGTTTTCTGTCCAAGTAGCGATGATGAAGATGAAACCGATGAAGAAGAAGAAGAAGAAGATGCATCTCCTCTTGATTTTGAACCCCAAACAAAGCCAGCTCTGCCATTAATGATGAAGGTCAAGAAGTACTGTATTGCTTGCTTTAGCAAAGAGCATCACTATACTTGCTGCCCTTACAAGGAACACATCCCACGAGGGGCTAATTTCAACCATGAAATGTTTGAAATCATTTGCGAATGTGATTGTCCGTTTTTTGATACGGATAATTGGGTTTGCCGTTCTAAGCATTGTGGTTCAGATGACGAAGCAAGGATGGTGAGGAAGAAATGTTACATTTGTAATTCATGTGAGCATATCACGAACCAATGCACCAAGGACAAAGATAAGGCTGCTATTTTTATATCATGTTGGGAGGAGTACTATCTTGGTGTCCCCATGCCTAAAGAATTGCTGAAGAATTATGTGAACAAACAAGCTAAACTGCAGAAATATAAGTAACAACTTGCAGATTTGCTTGTCAAGTCATCATCTCTATTTTATTATTACTTGTGTTGTTTGCTGCTGTTAAATCAAATGGGATTGATTTATTTTGGTAATCCTACTTGTATATTTTCTAGGCATAAACATTATTAATTACTCCATATGTTTATTTATTAGTATTCAGGATTGTTGGACTAACTGCCAGGAATACATCTATTCTATATAAGAGAGATTATGTGTGATCATCTATATAAGATGAAGCATCATCCAATGCCCGATTCCCTCATGCATGAACCCGTCTCCGACTACTGTAAATAACAGCAACATTACAATTTCAACAGTAATAATGTTTAAGAATAGTCATTACACGCAGTGAAAGAAAAAATCTTTAAATGTAAAAAGGATAATAAAATGCTTTAAAATGTAAAAGAGTGTTCAAATCAGTTGAAATTATCTTTAAATACTTAATAATAATTTAGTTTATTTAAAAGTTACTACTTTAATTCACTTTAAAATATTCAAAAACTATTCAAATTATTTAAAAATATTTAAGAAATTTTAAAATTAAAATATTTAAAGTTATTTAAAAATTATTTAAGACACTTTAAAAAAATTAAATCTATTTCAAATTAAAAAATAATTATTTTATTATTTTTAAAAAGTATAAAATGTATTTAAAAATGTTTTTAAATTATTTGGTTTGAAAAAATGCCGGAATTAATTAGACCGATTTATGTTCACAGCCCAATTGGTAATCTGTGAAACAAAGGGTTTAATTATTCTTCACCTAATTAATTAATTAATCTATGTACGTATTAACGAATATCAAAACGAACGAACGATTTTTAGGGTTAATAAATCGATGTTGAAATCCGGAAGAAAATTAATCTGTGAAGGTACTTTTGTATGACTATTCAGTCTCCTGGTTTTGATCTTCATCTGTTTCTTTCTATCTATAATTTAATCTGTGAAGGTACTTTGTATGACTATTCATTCTCCTGGTTTTTGATTTTCATCTGTTTCTTTCTATCTATAATTTTGTTGGTTGGTTGGTAGTTAATCCATGAAATTTATCTCGATTGGTATTGATGAAATTTTACCTTGCGATTGATATCGATCAAAGTGAAATTATTAATCTTGTCGTGATATTTATCTGTGAAATCTGTAAAGGTACACTACGTGGTTATGATGAATATTCTCCTCGTTGCTTTTTTATATATTGCTTAATTCGATCGTATCTTGTTGTTGTTGTTGTTGTTGTTGTTGTTGTTGTTGTTGTTGTTGTTGTTGTTAATCTATGGAATTAATCTTTGCCTCTTCTTCTTCTTCTTCTTCTTCTTCTTCAGCTTCTTCTTCTTCTTCTTCAGCCAGAAAAAAGGAATCATTGTTGACCATGGAAGGTACGTATGTACGAATATGCTCTTTGGTTTTGTTCTCCTAAATCCTAATGTTGTTTAATTTTGTTTGTTGGTTATTATTGTTAATCCATGATCGTTCGGTCAGATGAAGAAGCAAAGACACCTAATGATCGGTCAGATGAAGAAGCAAAGATATCTTTTGATGGACTATTTCATTCCAGAAATATTATCCTACCCCAACCTCCAGCTGGTAGAGTGTATATATACATATATATATATATATATATAAATATATATATATATATAAATATATATATATATATATATATATAAATATATATATATATATATATATATATATGTTAGTTAGTTAAATAATGAAATTAATTGAAGTAATATTTTCGTGGTAAATTGGCCAGGTCAAAAAGCAAAATCGCGTTCAACCTCCATTCCGAAGGGTAGGTTTTTCTATGAACCCAGCGATGATGAAGATGAAACCGATGAAAAAGAAGAAGAAGAAGAAGAAGAAGAAGAAGAGGAAACCTGTAAAGAAGAAGAAGATGCATCTCTTGATTTTGAACCCCAAACAAATCCTCTGCCAAAGAACTGTTTGGCTTGCTTTAGCAAAGAGCATCACTATGCTTACTGCCCTTACCAGAAAAACATCACACGAGGGGTAAAAATTAACCATGAAATGTTCGAAATCCATTGTGAATGTGATTGTCCGTATTTTGATACGGATAATTGGGTTTGCCGTTCTAAGCATTGTGGTAATTATGGAATGAGAGCTATGCTTGTGGAGAAGAAATGTTACATTTGTCATTCGTATCTTCCTGACCATGACACGCTTGAATGCCCCAAGAACAAGGATCTTGCTGCTATGTTTAAGGCTTTTACCGAGGAGTACTATCTCGGTATCCCCCTGCCTAAAGAATTTGTGCACAAACAAGCTGCTAGCCAGAAATAAGTATAACAACTTTCAGATTTGCCTTTTATTAGTTGTGTTGTTTGCTGCCATTAAATCAAATGGGGTTGATTTATTTTGGTAATCTAACTTGTACTTTCTAGACATAAACATTATTACTATATGTGTCATTTCATATGTTTATTTATTATTCAGGATTGTTGATTCTCTTTTGGGTTTGCTTTTTTATATTTTATTTGAATTTACTTTATATAGTGGATATTTATATTGTCACTAACAACATTAATTAATTAATAGGAAAATGTTAAAAATATATATATATGTTTACAAAAAAAAGTATATGTTTACAAAATAATTAATAAAAATAATTAATAAATAATGTGTTTTCATTTTATTACCAAATATATATTTAATTCAAGTAATCCAAGCTATTCTGATTTTAATTTAATATTTTCTTATTTTTTTATTTTGTTGTGTTGTAGTTATATGAGTTAATTAATGATCGGTTAATAAATAATTTGTATTCTTTTAGTTGAAGATTGGAGTTAAATCCGTTCAATGGTTGTAAATGAAGGAATTGGAATTCTACATATCTCTACATTTAGTTAGTAAAATCTAAAATGGCGACTGTTAGAAAATCTAAAATGGCGACTGTTAGAATTTTGTATGATGCGCCCTACTAAAAGAAAGTACTGTATTTAATGTTGCAATTTGGACATAAACAATAATATTCCATGATTTCTAGGTTATGCATGATATTAATAAGAGTGATAATGGATAGTTTAACTAATACACGTGGTCTAACATTAATGGAATAGGGTACTTAAGCGATAAATACACATGATCTAACATTAATGGAATAGGGTACTTAAGCGATAGGTACATAAAAAAAACTCATCCTGATATTAATATATATAAATTAAATAATTTAATATTAATTATACTTAGTTTATATTATGCGCACTAATCCTAATTATAAGCATAACCCTAATTGGTTGAATTTGTCCGGTCGAATGTCGTCGTCGCCTTCAACCAAAAAAGCCAAGAGATACTCTGGTACGAAGATCTCGCTATAAATTTTGTTTTTACAAAGCGTCTGAGTTCGCTCTTTTCTGTCGTTGCGGTTGTCCGTTTTTTGACATGGACAATTGGGCTTGTCGTGCCAAATTGTGTGAGTGTGAATCGACAACAGCAAGGCTTCAAATCAAGCGGTGTGAAATTTGTGGAACTGGACGAAATCACACTACCTACGAATGCACCGAGAACAAAGACGAAGCTGCTCAAATTAAAATGGAGGATGAAGCTTTCTATTTTGAGCGAAAATGGACTAACTGCGACGACTACATCCCTTTTATCTCCTATAAGAAGAGAGATTCTGTGTGATCTTTCTTTTTTTACTTAATTTCAGTCCAAATCCTTAATATTTGTTCTACAATAAAAAATATTTAAATATATTAAAAGTATTAAAATTAATTGTATTTAAAATAATAAATTCTCCGTATTTAAAAGCATACATAATTAAATTTTATTTTCAAATAGTATATAATTCGAACCTTATTTTCAAATAGTATATAATTCGAACCTTCGAGCCCGCCTCCAACTACTGTAAATAGCAGCAACAACATTACCATTTGGATAACAATAACGTAACAGTACAATTTCAACAATAATAATAGTACTAATGTTTAAAGAAGTCATTTACACGCAGTGAAAGACAAAAGAAAAGTAGCAAAAGGCTTTCAAAGAAAATGCAAGGCCTTGTTAAAAGTAGCAAGCATAATAATAACATAGGGAAAGAGATTACATATGCTAAAAACATCTCTTAGTCCTCTATATATCATCAACCGAATGGTGGGGTGCGAAATCCTTTTTTTATTATTCAGTACCTACACGAATGATGTCTGAGATAATCACGTAAACAGAATCAGCATCTCAAGCAGACCACCCTCCTCTCTGAGAACCTCCACCTCCCCCTCCATGCGAGTGTCCGTTCAACATGTCCAGCACTGAATTGAAGTCAATAGGTTGACCACTCTCGTCCAGCCTCTGAATGATAGCAATCACATGGTCAACCCTGTAACCCATACTCACCAGCTTGTCAATCAACTCGTTGTACGGATGCGAGCGCATCGAAGACTGAGGAGGAGGAGGAGGAACGCCCATATTATTGATATTAGGATTATTAGCATTGGTCTGCATTCGCTGAGGAGGGATATTTCCACTCGGAGGAGGGTAAGCATTTTGCTGTTGGAAGTGATGGTGATGTGCTGTTCTTCCTCCTTCACTATCAAACACCATATAAGCATTACTGTTTCCAGGCGGAAGTGCTGGGCGGGGCCCGCTGAGAGCGTAGCCATCTCCAGGTTGCGGTCCATAACCAGTAGCACCATTGCTCGGTTTGAGATGCTGAGGTTGTTGAATTGGTCTGTTTCCGGCAGCATTATAACCGTAGTGCATTCCTTCAGACCCAGGCTGAGGTGCTCCCACAAATGAAGGTTTCGGAGCCATTTCCGAATTTGGATAGGAAAACGGGGCCCCCATTTGAGACGAAGTTCTAACCTGTTGGGCTTGCCACTGCTGCTGATAGGGAGATACAACATGTTGGTTTACTTGAGGATTTTGTGCTTGTGAAGGGCCTTGCAGATACTGAGGAGGAGTTTGAGATGGGGCTGGGATGTTGTTACTGTTCATTTGAGGCAAGTAATATCCTGCTGCTATATTTTGGGGAGGTGCCATAGAAGGTTGATGAGAAGGTACTTGGTGGGGAAGTGCAAGTGCCAGCTGTTGCTGCTGCTCGTGTCCGTCTGATGGGTTTTCGCTTCCTTTCTTGGCTTCAGAAGAAGGTGCTGATGAAATTCTCTCCTCGTTCTGCTGTTGATTATTGCCACCTGAAGAGGTGTCCTTGTGTTCGAGCTGAAGCTTGGCTAGCTCTTTATGAGTATCAGCCAGTTCTTGTTTGTCTCTTAGGATCTGCACAGACCTGTGAACCTGCATATTTAAAGGACAATTCTACCGTTTTATCAGCTCATCATAGATCCCATTTTTATATCACCGAAAATTCAACGCATTATCAGATACATTATGGGATGTATTTGCATTATATATCTCAGTAGGACTCATGCAATCCATACATATAAACACAAACTACTCTCGATCTTATAACTACAGTCTACAAGTAGCATTTATAATACAAGAGACATAACCCCAAATTAATATCTAGCTGGTTCATTTAATAATAGATAAAGATCAAAAAAAAAAAAGAACTAAAAGGTTTCCACAACCAGTTCCATGAATTAAAGTATAGATTTCAACAGCAAAACTTGTCCTTGCATTTTGTTCTGCTCTTCAGAAAATAATCAGATGGAAGTTGTAAGAACATTAAAACAAAATATGAGAATTCAGATATGTAACTTATACTACCAAATATGGAAGCAAACAAGTGAACACCAAATAAATTATTTCAAGCCAGACCTCTTGGACATGCTTTTCTAGAGATTTGAGCTTTGACTCTGACTCCCCATGGTCACGTGACAAGTCAGAGCGCATTTCTCCAATTGATTTGTCGAGATTATAACAGTATAATTCCAACTGTGACAGACGTGAGCTAATGCCCTCAAGAAAACGCATCAGATTGTCCGTGTACTTCTTCATGGTGTTATCAACAGTGGATATAACACCTTCATTGTATGAAGACTCTTCAGGGGTACCATAAGAGGCTGCAGGAAAAACAGGTGATCTGGCCACTCTGCTTTTATTAAACTCCTGCTCAATTGAAATCAGAGAACCATTACAAGAAATAACTTGATCCAGTTAGAGAGCAACAACGAACAATTTAAAATAATAAAGACAAAGAGAATAGTATAAGTACAAAAGCAACATGCATTTCAGGACAAGCAAGAAGTAGCAAAATACTACAGTCATAGTTCTTCATAAATTTCTCCTTTTGAAAAACAGATTGCCCTGTAGAGTTGACGCTTTTGGTATCTATGTAATTTATTTTCTCAAAAATAATATGTTAATCTTAATATATTGTTGAATCTCACATTCAAGGTCAAATGCTGTAGGAACCATTCCACAGAAACTAATGTGAACTCAGTCACTGCATACAACCTTAATTTTCACAATCCTAGATTTATTCTACCAGAAAGTTATCAACAATAGACATCGAGAGGGATAGGAATGGCACAGGACAGGACACCGGCTATTCCAAGATTTTGAATGCTCCACATAATAACATATAGAAGTTCGCAAAGTCTTAGAAAAAAAACTATTACAGCACAAAATAACACAAGGTTGCTATTTTAGTAGTTTACTATTAATTTCAATTACACATGCTCTTAGCATCACTTAAATCACGTTGACGGAATAAAAAAAACATGCTTAAACAAATTCCAGAAATCAACTTACACACCACCAAGAGCCAGAACTTTCCCTACACAAAACCTAAAACACCTCATATAAATCGGGAACAAAAGAGTTTGTATTCATCTGAGTTTTACTTTCTTTAAAGATGATCTAAGGATTTCACTCATATACTAACCCCCATGGTGACTGATTAAAACACCTTACCCCATCCCATAAAAATTAGGAACGAATGAGTTGGTACTCGTCTGAGTTTTCCTTTCTTTAAAGATGATCTAAGGATCTCGCTCGAATCCTAACCCCAATGGCGACTAATTGAGGGAAACTTTACAATTAGGCCAACCCACTTTGTCCTGGTATTCTTCTGAGCTCTAGTCAATAAAAAAGAAACAAAACACAACACAACATATGTTCGTTCCTCTGATTTCAGCTCGGAAAAGGAACAAATACCATGCGGCATCTCCCGTAAAACCTCGTCACATTCATCAACAACCCCAACATAAAAGTCAACCCCTTTCACCCAAATCAAACCCTAACTTTAATTCAGGCAAACAAATTTGACAAGAACAAAATCAACCATAATATTACCTTGGCATCGGCGTGGATTCCATTGTTTCCGTCCTGACTGCCGTAATCCTCGTAGGAGCAGAGGATATCATCGGACCCGAAATCGAACGCTTTAGAGCCCGAATGGTTAGCCCGACCAGAAGAACCCGACGCCATAGCTGCTTGCGGTTCGAGAGAAACAGGAATATTCGGTATACGAGAGAGAGGGTTTGCTTGGTTTCTGAGCAAATGAAAACGAGGGTTGAATTGAATATGTCGTCTCTCCGCGTGCTACCGTAAATTTATGGATTCGGGCGTGGAAGAAGCGTTTTCAATCGGATAAACCGCACCGACTTTTAGATATTATTAAACAAAACATTATTTTATCCACTCTTCTTTCTCTCTCGATTATTCTCATTTTCGGTCGATGGAAAAACAATAGAAATGTCAAAATATCAAATTTATAGTATTTTTTTAATTGAATTCTAAATGACTGATGCAGTAATATTTTAGAGTTAATAAAATTATTGTGTTTACTCGAAGTCATTTATTTAATTATTATTTTTCAAATTTTCAAAAAAAAAAATTAAAGTGAATTGATCCATTGAAATCGAACTAAAATTAAATTTAAGAGAATAAGATCTCATCCTAGTGAGAAATATTGAATTTTCAACATAATTTTTAGTACAATTCCATATGAATTTTTTAATATTTCAATATATATTGAATATCAAAAACAATATGTAGAATTCATTATTTCTATATCTATATTGATATTTTCAATATATAGAAAGTTCCATATAATATTGGTACAACAAAATTCAATACCAAAATTTGAGTATATGAAATGATCTTTTGTTTCAATATAATGCATCAAAAACAATGAAAGAATAATTATAAAAATTTCGAATGTTTCATCTTAAAATCAATTGGTTATAAAAAACGGGAGGGAGAAAATATGCCTATAATAAGTAGTATAGTGTTGTGTTGTTCTGTTTCTTGAAGACCGTTAGGAACAAGTCTAAGTCCAACTGTTGATCCCACCTTGGTTCTCGCTCTCTTGAATCTCACTCTCTCTTTCCCTCATCAAATCCCCATTTATATATGAACCAAGAAAATGCAATCCCATCACAACATTCACTCTGCAACATCACACAAATACTATGCATCATCCTTGGGCATCCTCATTGAGAAAAACCGCATCCCACGTCCGAGCCTCGAGAGCAAGAAACGCAAATTCCCGATCCGCCCTCGCAGAATCAAACACCCCATTTCTCGCATCATCGAGAAAGCATCATCACAGGGATGGCAGCCGAGGGGGCGACTCGACTTTTCTTGAATTGATTTTGAGGTCGGTTTATTGTGGTGCCCTAGTCGTTGTCGGGTCAAGCTCGGGTCTTTCTTCTCCGTTCGTTTCGTACGCTGATTCCGAGAGTCGAGAAAGTGAACCGGAGAAGAAAGCTACTAGTTTCTTGTTCAAAGGTACACTGAATCTCTTTTATCTTTATCGATGACTTCCCGTTTCATCAACTGCGTTTTTCCAGATACCTACAGGCGGAAAGTCTTTTTCAAGTATGAAAAACGGATAAGAACACGAAGCCCTCCTGAGAAGGTAAATGTCGGATAGCCCTTGTCGACAAAAATGGATTTCAGTCTAACTCAGATTTTCATGCAAGGTGTTTGAGTACTTTGCATCCATCAAAACGCCTTCGGGAGAAGTATACATGACAGCTGCAGATTTGATGAGAGCAACTGTTCCTGTATTCCCTCCTTCCGAAGCTGATGTAGTTAGAGGCGGATACCTCAAAGGCGAACTCGTTACCAGCAAGCTACACTGTTCTCCATCCGAGTTCTTCATGCTGTTCGACACAGACAACGATGGGCTCATGTCATTCCCAGAGTCAGTAATCGTATTTTCAAGTTATCTCTCGATCTAAAACTGATAATAACAATCTGAACTGAATTCCTACACAGGTATATCTTCTTTGTTACGATACTCAGCATTCCAGAATCGGGCTTCTCCATCGCATTTAAAATGTTCGACATCGATAACGACGGGTACGCGTTCTTCCTTTCCCCTGCTGCACTGTTTTCATGAGGTTTTCTGAACAGGCATTTGTGCACAGAGGTATAGACAAACAAGAGTTCAAGAAGGTGATGTCTCTGATGCGTACCCAGAACAGGCAAGGAGCTTCGCACAGAGATGGGAAGAGGATCGGCTTAAAAGTTTCGCGTTCTGTCGAGGATGGAGGTCTCCTGGAGTACTTCTTCGGAAAAGACGGAGATCAACGACTCGAGCACGACAGATTCGTGCAATTCCTGAGAGACCTGCACGACGAGGTATTATGCACTCGGGAGACATCACACGAACACACCTTTCTTTTTCTTTCGGTCTAATAGTTTTTTTTTTTTTTTTCCTTTTTCTGTCTTTCTTTGTGGGTTTCATTTGAGAATCAACAGATGCTGAGGTTGGAATTCTCACACTACGATTTCAAGTCGCGAGGAACCATCTCTGCGAAAGACTTCGTTTTGTCCATGGTTGCATCTGCTGACATGAGATACATAAACAAGTTTCTCGATCAAGTCGATGAGCTGAACAACGAGCCGTCCCTGAAAGAGCTTCGCATCACGTTCGAGGAATTCAAGAACTTTGCCGAGCTCCGCAAAAAGTTGGAGCCTTTTTCCATGGCCCTCTTCAGTTACGGCAAAGTGAACGGCCTGCTTTCGAAACAGGACTTCAAAAGAGCAGCTGATCAAGTATAAACTCCATATACTTTCTCTTATTATATACTACAGTGTTATCTTCATCACTTGATTGATTTCTGAATGTGATCCAAAGGTTTGTGGAATCTCCCTCACCGATAAAGTCGTTGACTTGGTCTTCTATATGTTTGATGCAAACCGAGACGGGAGCCTTAGCTCAGATGAGTTCCTGAGAGTGCTGGAGAGACGAGAAACGGACATTTCACAGGCACATGAGGGAGGACTTGCCGGTTGGATATCCTGCATGTTGGATTGCACCGGCTGTTCTTCGAAGAAAAAGTTCTGATTGAATGAAACCATAATTGTAAAGAAAATAGGCATTAATATCAGTATATCACATATATTTTATACTATATAGAGAGAGAGCAGCAGCCGTTGGGGTAAGGAGTTACGAAACCTTACTCTCAACAGTGAAGGTATTACTAGTTCAGTCGCTGCTTCGATCTTTCTCCCTTACAGATGGATAATATATCGTACTAGCAAGTATTACTGTGCAAGTGTACATTTCAGTAAACGTGCAATTTCTCCAAAGACGCATAATCTCAAGAAGATATACTATCCAGCATTCTGTTTCTTCGATGTCAGCAAATAGACAATATATTTTAAAGTTTTCAACTTTCCATTCGTACATATAAGGATATGAAGGCAGAACACAAAGCGTTTAACTCCCGAGTAAAACTTTAAACCATCAGTCGGTGATCTTAAGCTCTTCCTAGTTTAATTTTACTAGTGTTAATTCTATGTATAAGTTGAGCTAGAATCGGTTTATAAACTATACAAACAACTCATGATTCATCCAAATCCAAACCAACCAAACATAATTCTATCAAGCTGATCGTACGAAATAACTATCCGTGTAGGCACTTGTACAAGAAAAGATACGAACTTTAAGCTCCAAAAGACAGCTTCTTAATCCTTGCCCCTATTATCACGCAATTTTCTCACCAACCACGTCAATTACTACAGTCACCAGTAGTGCTAACTAACTATAGTTTGTTAACACGAGTGTGGAATGACAAGAAAAACATGAACCAACCAAATCAAACTCCATTCGCATGAGAAATCGCCATCGCATTAAGAAAACCGAGCAACATTTTTATACATAACATTATCACGAACAAATACAATTGTTTACGAACTCTGACTCACCTGACCTAAGTGCAAAGCAAGTGCCTCCCTAATCCTCTTGCCACTCTCATCCTCCTCTCCATCAAACACAGGGAACTCCACATCCCTACAACCATCGCTTTTTTCCTCCGGCAAAATCTCGCTGCACTTGATGAGAAAATTGTGAAGCAAACAGCACGCAACAATGACAAACGGAAAAGCCTCGACACATCGCTCGTTCCACTTCTTCCCAACAAGCTTCCACCTTTTCCTGACGTTTGCGAATGCCATCCCAACCAGGTCCACCCCAGCACGGTGCACCCCGTTAAACGCCACCTCTGAAGCAGTCGACTCTTTGTTAAAGGGCGTCAAAAGCCACGGTAAAAGCGGATAACACGAACCCCCTAAGATATACTGTGGGATCGAGCTTCCAGAACTCAACTCAAACGCAGGCCCATTCAAGTACTCCTTAGAATCCTCGATCCCAGAGTAAAGCTTCGACCTTTTCAACACGTGTTCGGGTTTGTTACTCCCAGGCCAACCAGCAGACACATCCAAGAACCTCCCTTCCGAGTCGACCAGAGCCTGAACTAACAACGAGCTGTTTCCACCCTCAAAATCAAACTTGTCGATCCCCAATACACCGCAGCAATTGGGCAGAGAAATCCACCCGAACCCCACGATAATCCTGTTGATATCGGATTGGAATTCAAACAGGTGACCTAGATTTTCAACAATGGCTTTGCAGACAGAGTAAAAAGCTCTGCAAGCCGTGGCGGAGTCGAGAGAGAATCGGCGGCCGACGGAAGAGAAAGAGGCGGCGTGAGTCAGCCGGAAAAGGGTTGCGGCGAGGGCGGCGTTGGGGGGCAGGGGGTGGAGAGATGACGTCAGGGACGGGGTGAGGAGGCGTAGAAGCAGAGTGAAATAGGGCTTGGAGAGATTGAAGAACTGAACCCATCGAGGGTCGTTGTCTGTGGAAGAGGAGAGAAAGCACTCGAACCATTTGCGCCCAATGTGAGGGGGTGGGGGTGGGGGTGGGGTAGGGGGTATCGGGAGTGAGAGGAGCGAGAGGAGATGACTGAGAGAGCGAGAGGTGGAGGAGAGGAGGGACTCTAAGGATAGAGATTGGGAAGGCGAGAGGTGGAGATCGTGGCGGAGGAGGAAAGAGTGGGCGGCGGAGGCGGCGGAGATGAGCGCGGGGATTGCTGTGGAGAGGTGGTTTTGGTGGTCAAGATTTTCTTGGGCTTTGTTGTTTTCCGGCCTGGCCTTCTTTCCTTTCCTCCTGCTGCCGCGGCGGCGCGCATTGCTGGCTCCTCCGGCCGTGGCCATTCCGCCGATGCTCTGGTTTTAGGAGTTAGGTTTGGGTTTTGGGGGAGATGGAGATGAAATTGTGTTTTTCTAATTTCTATTGTTCTAAATAAAATTCAACAAATTCAAATTTACTCCGTATATTATTGAGACAAATTTACACTATTGCAATTTGCAACCTTACATTTGAATTTTAAAATTGTTCTTCCAAAATTAGATGTGTTTGTCACGAAATCGAAGAAGCTCATAACATACTAAAAATCGACAAAAAAACGGACATTTTAATTTATAGGTTTGAAATAACAACATGATTTACAAATTTAATTTTGTACGTAAAATTGTTTGAATTAAGTAACAACATTTACGAATTTGAGTATGATGCTATTGCTCGATTCGATTTTTGTGTCTGTAAAACGTTCGTGACTTGCGCTCGCTCGCCTACACTTGACTCAACTATATATAATATATGTACTACATATTTGCGGGTATATTCCTTAAGTGTTGTCATGCATACAAACTGATCAACATAATCATATATGTGTGTGTGTTCTAGTTGGTGAGCTCAAACTACACCATGGAAAATTGGCTCCAAGGAATCCAATTCAAAAGGTCGTGTTGTGCGTGTCAACTGCGTGTTCCATAGTCATGAGATAAAATGTTCTATCACGTGATAATGAATTATTGCATATAGAATCTGATTACCAAAAACTATTGCAACAAGAATGTGTCCATATGGATGGACATTATTTGTGTTATTTGTGGTATGTCAATTTTGTGTAAACTTATCTCGTATTATAAGATAAAACAGTCATTCGAAATATGTGACTCAACGAGGATTGCATATAAAAATATTGACTGATTGTAACAATTCAAAAAATTCTTAATCAAAAGATATATTACATTTTTTTCTAAGCATCAATAATATAAGAATTTCAAATTTATTATCACTTTCGAAAACAATTATTTATAATCGATTAATCGGACTGTTTGAGCGTTAGTAGCAAGCAAAAACATGCATGCTCATCCATCCACCTACGATCTTAGCTACCTCCCAATCCCAAATATCATCTCCCCCTCATAACGCCTTACCATATATGGGCCAAGAATAAAGAATATAATATTTATTACTCTTTACAACAATAATGCATATTGGAATAACTTGAATTATTGACTTCTTTTTTTCAAAAGCAAAATTAAAAACAGTTAACTCTTAATATTCCATGCATGCAGCTTAATACTTCATGAATCGTTTTCGTGTCCCCTCGTACAAATTTCACACACTATATAAACCCATGCATATCACCTCAACTTACAATACTCACCACCTCAACTCATTCAGCTCGACTCAGCTCAATTCAGTTCAGTTCGATTCAGAATATCATGAGCTGCAGACAGGGTGACTGGATGTGCGGTGCTTGCCAGCACATCAACTTCCAGAAACGCGACATGTGTCAACGTTGCACTTGTCCCAAGTACGCGAACGGGAGTGACATGTCATCATACTCCTCGGCTTACATGAACAAGAACGAGGGGGTGTTGGCCGGAGACTGGTACTGCAACTGCGGGGCCCACAACTACGCTAGCCGGAATAGCTGCTACAAGTGCTTCGCGTTAAAAGACTACTCCGGCTACGTGGCCGGAATCATGGCCTCGGCCGGGTACGGGTATGACTCGATTCCCGGATGGAAAAACGGAGACTGGATCTGCAACAGGTTGGGGTGTGGGGTCCACAATTACGCGAGCAGGTCGGAGTGTCACAAGTGCCATACACCTCGAGATTAGAGGGCATTTTCGTAATTTTTTTTTTAAATCTTCCTTGTTGTTTTCGTGTTACTCAATCAATGAAATTAATCTCTGACTGTTATCTTATCGGAATCGTACGTGCATCCCTTCTTTTGTGAATGTTTTGATATACAAGAACCAGATGCTTGGCTTATATAATGGAGGGAGTCAATTCATCCCACTTTAAATTTTGTTCATTTTGGATGATCATCTAATACAAGCACAAAAATATATATAGTCTTGAACAAAAAATCGGTTCGATTTTGAATGTTTACCATGGTCACCATGAATGCAGAGTTGAATAAGTAGTAAATTAGGTTGGTTGTTTTAAGGCTTTTTAGCAATGCAGTTGAGGGCAACTTCTTGAGGAAAGTAGTTAGAGGCAACGCTCCTCTTTATGAGTACGTTTCGATTCACAATTATAATCCACCCATATTTTTGAGATGTGTCTGCCTTCCGAATCAATGACCATTGAAATCGAAACCTAGCTACCGGTGTTAGGCTCACGTACGTAGAGTAACATTCGACTAAATGCTTCGGGTGTAACATTCGACGTGGATACTTTAGGTACCTAGAGTCGAGGAGGGCGTAACATTCGACTAAATGCTTCGGGTAATCGAGTCAAATTAGTAACAAATTTAAGCTAGTATTGAAGACTTCAGAAATGAGTAAGAACATGGAAGGGAATTATAGAAATATTACTACTATCATATTTCAATATATTGATGATTTATATATATATATATATATATATATATATTCATTAAAAAAATAATATTCTTTAAATGTGTTTTGCTTATGAAATGATAAATAAAATAAAATTTTATTTTTATTTTACGTTTTTACTTTTTAATTTAAAAATACATTTTTAAATTTTACTTTTTAGTAAAAGAGTAAAAAAAAATACTAACATTTTTCCTAATGACATTAAAATTACAAGAGGTAGCCCAAGTTACTAACATTTTCCCAACAACACATTGAATTCCATAAAGTGAGAAGATGCAGATATTATACTCCTTACCCACCACATTCATATTTCCTTTATATATATACTACATACAAAACAAAACACACGCACACACAAGAGCAAGGGATCACAAAGATGGATTGGTACTCATGGTTATCGAAAACAAACCTCGAGTCGACGCTCGTATACGAATACGGGCTAGCTTTCGTGCGAAACGAGCTTCAAGAAGAAGATCTAGCCTACTTCAACCACGAGTTCCTTCAAAGCTTAGGCATCTCCGTGGCCAAGCACAGACTCGAGATACTCAAGCTCGCGAGAAAAGAGTCAAAACAGGGAAGCAGAATAAAGGGCTTGTCGAGGCTCGTGAACAGAACAAGAAAGCTCATCTCCAGAAACTTCTCGAAGCTGTCTTCTCCGATATTTCCGTCCAACACAGCTCCCAACCGATCGCCTTACCGGAGCCACTTCGCCGGAGCGCTCAGAAGGATGAACACCGCAGCTGCAAAACCGAACCAGCACGAGCAGAAGGCAGTCGTGATATCTAACAGAAATGTGATGTGGTCAGGGCCTTTGGAGAAAAGAGTGCAGCAGCAGAGCTATATGATGACAAGCAGTCTATCTGGGCCTTTGGATGGGAAGATGATGTATCCAGACTGGAGCCCGATGGTCTCCAGGCCCACTGAGATGTCGGGCTTCGTTCCCAGAAGCCCGATCGATCGGCTGGGCCTCAGCCCACAAGTGACCAGCTACAGCAGAGGAAACTTTGTTGATGCTGATGGAATCCAATCACTGTGGTCACTCATGTTTCAGGATATGAAACCAACTTGAAGATTAGAGATCCCATCGTTTCTGTGTTATTCATCTTTAGTGTGTTTTGCCGTTTTCGCATTTCATTCAAGGTGCTTTGTGAGGTTTGTGTTTGTGTGCATACATATTGTTCGTTCCACAAGTGAGAAAAGAAAACTTTATTCCACCTCTGTATTTTTCATAAGCAAACAACCTTTCCACAAAATTTCAAGTTGCGAATTTCGTTCCCTCACAATGTGTTGCTTTGAGGTAGCCTGAACGAGCCCCCAGCATAGAGCGCTTTGTAAACCGGCATAAGCCTCACAGTCAATATCGTGCTAAGTACAATGCCAACAACACAAACTCCAGACAGAACAACGAAAGTGAGTCGAAAGCAAGTCGGGCCCACGCAAGTAGACGAGTGCTGCTTTGCTGCCTCGCTGTCATATAGATAGCCAGCTAGAAGGCCCGAGAATAGACATGCCCCAAGTGGATTACCAAGGGACATGAAATTGAATATCATGCCGAAGTTCTTAAGCCCGAAAATCTCAGAAGCCGTCGGGACCATAATAGAAAATTGAAACCCGTAGCAAATACCGAGCAACGAAGTTGCAACAAAAAGAGTACCATCAAGAGCCGAAGCAAACAGAAGATACGTAACTGCCATAATCGCTTGCGTGATAATCATCCAAATGGTCCTAGGGATTGCTTTCGATCTGCAAGAAAATTTACGATACTTTTGAAACAAAAAAACGAACATAAAATAGGAGCGTGTAATAAAAAATTTAAAAGACAAACCTAAAGAGATATTCAGAGACAATGCCTCCACCAAGACGACCCACGAAGTTGCAGAAGCTGAAGAGAGACAAGAGAAGCTTCGTGTCGTGAATACACTGAGCTATTCCTATCTGTGCCAAGTTATTGAGAACAGTGACACCAGTGCCAACCCCGACAAAATAAGCCAAGAAGAGTAGCCAGAAATCAGCTTTCACCAAAGCTTCCATAAACGAGAAATCTTCCCCTCTTCTCGGTCTTTTCTTTTTCTTAATCGCACCTTCCCCTTCAGCGAGAAGGGCATTCACATCATCACTTTCGCCTGAAATCCCGAGGACTTCTGCTGAAGAAGTCGACAAAAGTGGTTCCGTTGAGTCATGATGTACTGCAGACTCAGTGCGGAAGAAAGTCATCTTGACAGGGATAGCAAGTGGGGCCATAAGAAGCAGCACCATAACGAGAAGAAAACTATATGCTACAGGAGGACTCAACGAGAGCACACCATCCAATACTGTAGTCGTGAGAACGTATACACCCAACACTACACTAGCTGCCTGAACGAAGAGAAAGTGTTTGTGTTCGGAAGAGTCTTCTCCAGAAGCAGGAGCACATGGCCTTACGAAGAACATCATCACGAGACACAGAGCTGGAATTCCGAGAGCGAGGAAAAGCAAAAGCTTAGGGGAAGAGCTATCGAGCAATACACTGTAGACTACTGTATAGACAGCTGCACTGAGCCCTCCGTAGCCTTTGAGAATGCCGGCAACTGTGCCTCGACTCAGAGGGAAGTTTCTCATGTTCGTAACGAGGATTGCTGTGCTGAACCAAGCGCTACTGTTCGTTGCAATACACAATGCAATCCATAACTGAAAGTGGGCAATTAAGTACTCGAAGTATCATTTGTTTATCGTCTCAGATCTCATATAAGTGATGCATCAAACCAAATTTAACCAAAGCATAATCAAGCAATACAGAGAGAATATGTTCATCACATCAAACCCGCGAAAACCCGACAATAATCGGGAAATTTTCCATCAATTTCAAGGTACTACACAAAAATGCCAAACAAGTGATACAGGAAAAAAACTTCAATCACATCAAATCCGAAATAACCCACTAATTTTCGAGGATGAAATTGTCAAATCTCAGTATCCAGCTACCACACAACAATTCCACGTCATCAATGAAGAAAAAAAACACAGAGAAATTTACCATCCAAAAGGGGGAGGAATCGACGGTGCGATTGAGGGTCAGCCAAACGAAGCCGTAGCCGAAGAAACAGGAAAAAGCGCCGACCAAGAGAACAACCCACGGAGGGAAGATGTTGCAGACGAGGCCCGGCAAAATACCGACGTTTTCGCCGATGTCGTTGGCCACGCCGAGGAGAGTGAGTTGGCGTTGGTTGAAACCCAGCACGGATTTGAGAGAGTGGGAGTAGAGAGGAAAGTTGTACGCATTTCCGGATGCGATTTGCACCCACACGGCAGCTCCGAGACCCACCCACGGCGGCCTCGTCCCGTGTTTCAAACTACCCATTTCTGTCTTTGTTTCAGCATTTGTTTTTTTTTTATTTGTTTGGGGAAGAGGATGTTCAAATTTATGCGTGGAAAATCATGAGGAAAGTGAAGCGTGATTTTTTGCTTTTTGTTGAGTAGGTGTCAATTAATGATTACACGTGTTTTTTTTTTTTTTAATTTTTATACCGAATTTTCAATATATAATTTTGGTGAATAATGCACAATGATTTTTATCAAAAAAACTTTTACATTTGATATGGATATGATCGATGGTTAGAGTAATACATTTGATGATGAATATTTATCTAAATTTCTGTGTTCCTTTGCAAGTCCAAACTCGATTTTTTTGGGTAGAGGATTTGTTTTAATAGTGACTGCTCTTGGGAGTGACATTAAATCCCACAAATTAACTTATGTTTTTCCAGTGTATTTTTTATAACGCATTCATATATAAATAGCAAATTTGATACTCCTTCGGTTCAAAAACAGTTGTCATATTTTTTGTGGAGTGTCACCCAAAAAAGAAAATAATTATTTTAATTTTTTCATTTTAATATTAGAGTACAATTTTATTCTACTTTACTGCACTTACTTTTTAAATTTTACTTATAACTATTTTACTTTTCATTTTTTAAAATATATTTTAACTTTTATTTTTTAATTAAAAAATAACAATTTATGACATCTATTAATGGGAGTATATGATATTGATGACAAGTAGTCTATATGAGCCCTTGGATGACAAGATGCTTCCACCGGATCGGACCGGTGGTCTCCAGACTCCAGGCCCACCTAGAGATCGGGCTTCATTCCTAAAAGCCCAACCGTATTGGAGACGATCTATAGGTTGGGCCTCAGCCCACAAGTGAGCAGAGGAAACTTTGTTGATGCTGATGGAATTCAGCTTGAAGGAGTGCGTGGGGTTGAAGTTTATAGATCCCATCATTCAATCACTGTATTTGTCATTTTTTGCATTTCATTCAAGGTGCTTTGTGAGGTTTATGTTTGTGTGCATAATGTTCATTCCTCAAGTGAGAAAAGAAAAACGAGCCGAGTCTACAAATCGTCTCATTATCGTGACGATCATGGTGTATATCATACTACTATTAGTATCAATGAGCCCACAACCAATCAAGTTCAACGAGTGAATTTACAGACCTTCGCTCAACAGTCGACCCAAAAAAATGACTAAAGCCGATGAATCACCTTCTTTAAAGAAGGGATTGATAGTTCTGCTACATACTGAAAATATTATCAACCAAGGTTACATCAATCTGAGTGCGTATCCACAGTTTACTCGCGATGTTCTGAACTTTGAGGTAGCCTGATCGAGCCCTTAGCATGGAGAACTCGGTAAAATGGTTGAAGCTTCCTCGTCAATATTAAGCTAAGTACAGCGCCAACAACACAAGCTCCAGCCAGAACAACAAAAGTGAGCCAAAAGCAATCTGTACCTGAGCAAGTAGAAGAGTGCTGCTTTGCTGTCGCATGGTCATATACAGAGCCAGCTAGAAGGCTTGAGAATAGATATGCCCCCAGTGGATTAGCAAGGGATATGAGATTGAATATTAGACCGAAGAGCCGAAGCCCAAAAACCTCGGAAATCGTTGAGACCATAATAGAAAATTGAAATCCGTAGCAGAAACCAAGCAACGAAGTGGGAACATAAAGAGTACCAACAAAATCCCAAGCAAACAGAAGGTACGTAACTGCCATAATTGCTTGTGTGATTGCCATCCAAATAGTCCTAGGCTTTAACCTGCAAGAAAAATTGGCTGTGTCGTGTCAGTATAGGAGTATGTGCTTATCAGGCTTAAAGAAAAAGCTAGAGTTTGCGATTAATTTAATTAAAGGAACAAAACCTGAAGAAATAATCAGAGACAGAGCCTCCACAATGACGACCCAAGAAATTGCAGATGCTGAAGGCAGATAAGAGACCTCTTATGTCATTAAGGTTCAGAGCTCTTCCTATTTGTGCCAAGTTATTGAGAACGGTGACACCAGTGCCAACCCCAAAAAAGTAGGCAAGGAATAGTAGCCAGAAATTAATTCTCGCCACAATTTTCCGCAATGTGAAATTTTCATTTAGTGCACCTTCCCCTTCAGTAGGAAGAACTTCTGCTGGAGAAATCGAAGATGGTTCCAAAAGTGGTTCTGCCTGATGTACTGCAGACTCGGTGGGGTAGAAAGTCATCTTGACAGGGCTAGCACATGGATCTGTAAGAAGGAGCACCATAAAAAGAAGAAAACCAGATGCCACGCGAACACTAAGTAAGTTCATACAATCCAATATTGTAGCTATGAGAACACAAAGACCTAACGCTAAAAATTTGTCTCTTAAAGAATCATGTCCAGAAGCAGGAGAGCAAGGCCTAACGAGAGCCACCATCAAGAGGCACACCAGTGGGATTCCGACCGCGAGGAAAAGCAACAGATTAGTGGATGAGTTTTGCAGACATATGTAGATTATGGCATATGCAGCAGCACTTCCTCCGTAGCCTTTGAGAATACCGGGAACTGTGCCCCGACTCATAGGAGAGTTTCTCATGTTCGTAACAAGGACTTCCGTGTTGAACCAGGCACTGCTATTTGTTGCAACACATAATAATGTCATCCATAACTGTAAAGTGAAACAATTAAGTACTGCAAGTCAGTACTACTTCAAAAAAGTCTATTGGGTATTTCTGAGATATCGAGCCATGCAACAAACCAAAGCACAATATGCAAGTGATACACAAACAATACTTCCATCTCATCAACTCCGCGAAAACCCGACAATTTCATGGAAAAATAATTTGGAATGTTCCCTTCGATTTCAACAACAATGCTGATCGAAAACAGATAACACACCCCTGGATAAACAAAAACACATACAACAAATGAAATCCGCGAAAACCAGACAATTTCAGGGCAACACTAATTGGGAAATTTTCCATCAATTTCAAGGTACTAATACAACAATGCCAAACAAGTGATACAGCAGAAAGAACACTTCAATCACATCAGATCCAACCCGACAATTTCAAGGCAAAATGACTGGAAACTTCCCCCATCATTTCCAACAGCAATACTAATCAAAAACAGATAAACAGATAACAATGTCAAACAAGTGATACAGAACGGAGAACTTCAATCGCATCAAAACTCCCATAACCCCCAAATTTTCCAGGCGCAAAATAATTGTGAAATCGCTCGTCTCAGTATCACACGTCAGCAACGAAGAAAGAAAAAACAGAGCAATATACCTTCCAATAGGGTACGGGAACGGTATGGTCGGTGCTGATGTCGGTCAGCCATTTCCAGACGAAGCCATAACCGAAGGAGCAAGCAACAGCCCCGACCAACAGAAGAACCCACGGATCGACCATGTTACTGAAGAATACCAAAGTTTTCTCCGAAGTCGGTCGCCGAGCCGAGGCGAGCGAGCTGCGATTGCGTCTGGACGGTCTGGTTGAAGTCGGATTTGAGAGAGTGGGAGTACAGAGGGAAGGTGTACGGATTTTCAGCTGCGATTTGCATCCAAACGGCGGCTCCGAGCCCCACCCACGGCCAACGTGACGCCATTTCTGAGAGTGTTTCCGCGGGGTTTTTTTCCCTCTTTGTGCGCGTGAAGAAGGTGTTCGAATTTGTGTGGGGTAGCAATGGGGGTGATGTGTTGAAAAAGAGGAGAAAAAGCGAAGCGTTGGTTGTTTCCTTTTTGTTAGCAGAGTCAGTTGCTGAGTGTAACATGTGGCAAACTAGTTTGTTTTTCTAATTTTCTTATATACAGGATAATTTTATCACACATTTATAAATAAATTTTAAATTCTTTTACCTCATAAAAAAAATTAAAACATTTTTTTTATCATTTCAAAATTATAGTATTAAGATACTTTAAAATGATTAAAAAATATTTCACATTCCTTCAAAAATACATTTTAATATTTAAGAAAAATAATTTTCAAATTATTTAAAAATATTTTTAAACAATTTAAATTCTTGAAAAAATATTTTATTTTACAACACTTTAATCACTTTAATATATTAAAAAAATATTTTAAATTATTTTAAAATTATTTAATGCATTTTTAAAATATTTTTAAAATAATTTAAGTCACTTTAAAATAATTTTTAAAACGCTTTAAAATTTATTAAATATTTTAATTTACTTGAAATTTATTTTAATACACTTAAATATGTTTAAAATAATAATTTAAATTATTTAAAATGATTTTTATTTAATTAGAAATATTTAAAAAAGAACAATTTAGAAAGAAGGGTACAATAGTTTATAGTATTATGTAAATTAATAAAAGTGAAATAATATTAATTAAAGTGTTCTTCTTAATAATTAAAATAAATTAAGTTATTTAATTCTAACTAAACTTTAAAATTTTACTTTTATAAAAAATCACCCTTAAAAAAATCTAAAATTTATTTTAAATCATTTAAAAAAGATAATTGAAAATGTTATATTGATATTTAAAATTAATAAAAATATTATTTTAAGAGTGAAAGTTAAATTACAGTTGAGTAGATAATGTTGTTTATAGAGGGTTCTTATCCATTTAATTTAGTGATAGCAATCACCTACCCGCTGCCCCACCGTAACTGCGCAGCGTCCAGTCCAGTCCATTACAAGTTTCGTTCGGTGAGCGCGAAGCACCCGAACAAAATCTACCGCAATAGTTTTCTCTCTCAAAAACTCGATTCGTTTTTTCAATTTCATCATATCTCCCTCCACACGCACCTCTCGCGCTCAGACTCGCACAATCTATACATACACATATATACACACACTCAAATCGCTCGCTCTATGCATCTCTAATCGCGAGTTGAATCTCTTTTTTCTCGCTCAATTTTCCCCTTCATCGTGTAAATGGAAATTATCGCAGTGGAGGATTCCAACTTTCCGATGGTTTGCCGCTACGCTATTGGTGGAGGAATGGTCGCCGGAAAACGAATAACAATACGGTTCGTTAAAAAATTTACGATACCTACAGTGCCTCGATGCTGTAAGTTTAGGGTTTTCGGATTTTGAAATTAGGGTTCGGTTATCGTTTCTGTTCAAATTTCTGTTTTCGTCCTTTGATTGGAGATTTGGAGGTGGGGGCTTCAACTTACTATCGAGCACGATTTCGACTTCTTTAAGCGTTTTGGATTAGGGAAATTTGGTTTTATTTTTCGTACATGAACTGTTGTGGATCTTAGAGCATAGGTTTTCGTTTGGTTAGGTTAAGTCAATAGAGTTCTGTTCGAGAGTTGCAATGGCGGGCAGGAGGGAATTAGGGTTTCCGAAGAACAGTATTGTGAATTTGAAAGAGCAGTTGGTGAGAACAACTCTTCAGAATGTGAGATCGAACGGGCACCCGTATGTTGACCTTAGGGAAGATGGGAAGAAGTTGATTTTCTTCTGCACTTTGTGCCTTGCGCCGTGTTATGGCGATACGAGCTTGTTTGGCCACTTGAACGGCAATCTACACACAGAGAAACTAGCTTCTGCTCAGGCTACACTGATGAAATCAAACCCATGGCCATTCAGTGACGGTGTGTTGTTCTTCCATTATGAGTCGAAGGAGCAGCAGAAAAAACCACATGTTTCAGATTCTGATCGAGAAAGCCTTGCTATTGTTAGTTATAGCAAAAACTTGGGGCCAAATGCTAGTACTCATGTGGATTCTGATGGAACTCCTTGTGATTCAAACCTGGATGGGGATGGAACTAGTCGTGATCTAGTTATTCCATCTGTGTTACAAAAAGACGAGGTATCTGATTTGGTAGTGAGTCATATGGGAGTTGGGCGAATTGGGGCTAGATATTGTCACAAGGAAAATCTCCCCTATGAAATTCGTAGAATATGGTGTGAGTGGGTTGGGGGCAAGAGTTTCGCCAATGACGATATTAAACTGGTTCCAGATCACGAGTTTTCTGTTGTTACGTTTCCTTATAACTACAACTTGGGTCGGAAGGGGTTATTTGATTGTTTCAGACATTTGCTCACTTCTGGTCCCCATTCCGAAGCTGAAGATTCTGGCAGTTCCCGATGTAAAAAGAGGAAGTCGTTTTCTGATCCAGAGGATACAAGTGTGGCTTCAACTACTCTAGGGAACTCTTCTGGAGAAGAGTCTCCATCTTCTAACAATTCAAATTTGAAAATTCTGTTATCAGGTAATGATGATCAGCTGGTACTTTCTCGAATTATTTCAAGCAAAACCAAGAGGAAACAATTAAGAGATCAACAGCGTGTTGCCTCTGAGAGGTCGTGTGACATCTGCCAACAGAAGATGCTTCCTAATAAAGATGTGGCTGCACTTCTAAACAGGAAGACTGGAAAGCTTGTTTGCAGCAGTAGGAACTTGACTGGGGTGGGACATTATCTGTGACTTTTCTTTTATCTATAATCTCTCAGGGTTACAATTTATCTGAACTATTATGTTTCCATTTGCATACAGGCATTCCATCTGTATCATGTATCCTGTCTCATTCATTGGATACTGCTTTGTGAGGTTGAAATACATGCAAAACAGACGGTTGAACCTGAAGGGAAACGGAAATCCAGGAGAAAGGTTAAAGGCAAAAGTGGGGGAAGTAGGAAGAAGACTGAGATGCAAGAGAAAAGAATGCCCTCTGTGTTTTGCCCTGAATGTCAGGGCACTGGTATTAGAATTGACGGGGAGGAACTGGAGAAACCAACTGTCCCACTCTCCGAGGTGCATAATTTCTTAGATTGTTCTTCGTTGAATCTAATTTTCATTTACAAGTTATGATTGCTAATTTTAATTTAGTTGCTTCCCTCATTTCAGGTATTTAGGTATAAGATCAAACTATGTGATGCCCATAAAGCATGGGTGAAAAGTCCCGAAGTGTTGCAGAACTGCTCAATGGGCTTTACTTTCCCAGTTGAGTCTGATGAAGTACAACAGGTATTGTGCAATTAATCGACAAAAATATATCATTACTCGACAGTTTTTGTCTATCGTTCTGAATATCTAGCCAGTAACGTTATGGATCTCACTAAACTTGATGTTTTGATAACCCATTTTTCAGGAAAATGTAGCATCTCTGAAATTGCTACACTTCTACCGCGCCAGTGATTAGCTTCGGGATCCTTAAAATGCTTGCATGCTTAGAAGGAAGACTTGTTCATTTACTGACTTTGATGTATGGTACTCATTTCTGACGTCTATATTTGCTTGTAAAAATTTGCGTTGATTGTGAAAAACATGCGACTTGGTATGATTTCTGAATAGTTTGTGTACAAGACGGTTCTTTGGGTAAGGATAGCCGATGCATATGCTCGTGGATATATGTAAATTGGTTCTGTGAAATTTGGTCGAATTGTTTCATAATTCCGGTAAGTGCTGAAATTGAATTTTTTTTTTCACTTTTTTATTCATGTTTTGTAGTAGTATATCAAGTAGCAGTTGCATTAAAATTTTGATTTATTGTATTAAATATTAATATTAACATTATAAATATCATGCAAGAAAATAATCATTTCAAAAAAAAGTAAAAATGGCCGGTATCGGTATATAGCAACTAGCAAGATAATAAAATTCCCTCCAAATGCAACAAACTTAAAAAGTCATTTGTGAAAATAACTCAAATGAGCGAAAGGTGAGTCATGCATCCGAAGAGGTGAGTCATGCATCCGAAGCCGACGTGGTTTGTTACATATTGTCACACTTTATAACTCTATAAGTATACCTCATTGTTGTGATTTTGAAAAAAAAAAAAAAAAAACAATGAAAACATATAATTCTCTCAAGAAAAAGAAAAGAAAATACTACAAAATCACGTACTCATCTCACCGGAATGGACGTGTGAACAGGAAGAATCTTCCCGGAAATGGGTATGATTCCTATTAATCCCAGAGTCGAGCACGGGCACGGGAATGTCTCCGGTGGTGAGTCGGAGCTTCTCCGTCATCGGGTCATCTCCCAGGTATCTAATTAATTGCAAATTATAGTTTGAGTACAATTATTAATTGATGGATTTGTAATAATTTTTTTTAGAATGAATTGAAGGTGTTGGAGTTGTGATAATTGGGATGGCACTTGGAGCTTTCTTCTGCCTCACGACTCTTGTCGGAATCAGGATAACCAACGTCTACAGCGAGACGAGCCCGACCGCCCTCATCGTGCAAGGCTGTTTCAACTCCGCATACTTGAGGCGATCGATCGAGTCTCCGGTCAACGTTTGCTTCTCCGTCTTCCTGTTCCCACGTCCATTCCGCCATCATATATAATCATCGTATATATGATGACGGAATGCACGTGTAAACAGGGAGAGGGAGAGACGAGCGTTGACCGTGTTGTATTTTATTCGGATTAATAAAATGTCGATTTCTTGTATTGTACGTATTTGCTTATGATTTTGGTATTCAACAATTTAAGAAACTCGAGCTCCGGCCATGTTCATATTTTGGTATCCAACGATTTTAATTGTTGCTATTCAATCCACACATAAAACGAAACGAAACTCAAGCTCTACTACACTTGATCCGATGAATATTGAGAAGTACTAAGCAGAGAATTGACTGAATTAATAATACGACATTTGCTCCTATATATCTCCTGGTTAGGTTGAGGATCACCACCGTAGTCACGAATGAAGCTTCATGCCCTCATGCACACTCAGCTCTGACGTGGTGGTTTGTTAGGTTTGTTACACGTTGTTGTTAGGTTTGTTACATGTCGTTGTTAGGTTTGTCACACTAGTTTCAGTTTCAGTAGTTGTTTACTTTAACTTCTCTTTCAACCAATTCATCATTTTTCTTTTTCATTTTATTCAAGTGTTGTATCAACTATCAAGTAGCAGTCGTTTTTGACTTATTGTACTATATTAAATATTAACATTAACATTAAAAATAACATGCAAGAAAATAATCATTTATAAAAAATAAAAAAAAGAAGAATGGCCAGTATATATATAACAAGATACTAAAATTCCCTCCAAATGCAACAAACTTGAAAGTCATTTGTAAAAACAACAATCTCCATATCTCAAAACTATGAACATGAAAAAAAAATGAATTGTGAAGAACTCAAGTTACTCAACATGTGACATTATGTATTAATCATATCAAATATTCCCTCGAGGCGTAGATACACTCCGAAACTCAGGCACAGTCGACAGGTTCCTATGGTGAAGCTTTTTCGCTCTAGCAGGCGGCAACTGGAACTGCATGTGCTCGTTTTCAGAATCCGACAAGTCGATCTTCTGAGCCTCCTCCATCATTTTCCCACCAAATTTCTGCTTGATCCAAACCTTACTCTCAGGTTTAACTTTTCTGATCCCACCGTGACGTACATTCAACGCCTGCTTCATCTGATCTTCTTCGATTCCATGCTTGACTTTCCGCGGAAAAGGCACTTCTTTTGACCCTAGATCGAGACGTGTGATTAGACTCACTACAGATGGTACGGATTTATGGACTGTGAGGCTCGTTGGAAAAGGCGCTTTCACGACCATTGGTGATTTTTCGAGAGCATCGAGCTTTATTCTTGATTTCACGACAGAGGCTCTTTCGGTGGATATTGATCTCCTAATAATCGGCGGAGATGAATATCTAGACTTTACCGAGCTACTCGATCTCTGTTCATTTTTGTTTGACGGAAATCGAGATCTTCTCTGCTTACCAAAAAAACCGACAAAGGATATATATATCAGAACAAACCACGTAAGAATTCAAAAATTAAAACACGCGTAATCAGTTACCTCGTCGGTAAGATTCGCTCTGCTTTTAAACAGCTCCAACTCAGATTCCTTCCTCTCGAGCATCAGCTTAAGGCTCGATATCTCAAACAAACAAAGCAAGAGTAAGAACACAAATCAAATTCAAAACCAAGTTCGACGAGTAAAAAAAAAAACCTCGTCTTTAAACTCTCTGATCTCGCTACTCTCCTTATTAGACTTCGCCGCCCCAAGATCAATCGTCCCGACTCTCTCCGCAAACTTCAGAGTACTCATCGTCTCTCCCAACGCCTCAACGTCCGGATTTACATGCACGAACATCAACGTCTTCGCATGCCCACCTGCGGCGAAAAAACGATAATTAATTAAACCAAAATTTAATTACCTCGAATAAAAAGTCGAGGAATTTCGTTTTTCTTACCTAAAGAATCTTGCAGCACTTGAGTGAGCTTGCTGTTTCTATACGGCACGTGAGAACTTTTCTGCGCGAGCGCAGCAACAACATCGCCTAGAGCCGATAAAGACTTGTTTATGTGTTGAGCTTCCTTCAACCTCTCCCCAACCGCTTCCGATTTATCGAGCCTCTCGCTCCCGGCCAAATCGACTAAATGGAGACAACCGTTTAAAACCGAACCCGAAACAACCTCTTTCCCTCTTACATGAACCGTCAGAATACTATGTGATCGGCTGCTTCTCACATTTAATGCTGTGGACCCCACTGCTCGATTCTTTTGACCGATTCTCATCGAGTCGAGCACGTCTCGACTGCTCTTCACCGGAACGAGGCTGGCGTCCGGGACGTTGAGCCCGTTGAGCTGAGAGTTGTTTCGAATATCTAACGTACGAGCATGAAGTTAAGGAAAGATGAATTCGTTACTCGAAATTTGTAATTTTTCGATTAAGAAAAAAAAAAGAAAAAGGATATCTTCGACTGCTTCCGAGCAAGTCTCGGACTTGCTCGTTGTATATCTCGATCATCTGAACGCCGACTTCGTATTCTACGATGTCCTTCCTCGACTCGGAAATACGAAAGAGGTCGTGCAGAGCGCGGTAGTTTACTCCCCACGTCTCCTCATTCGTCGAATCCGGACCGCTCTGCGAAAACAACACGAAACTAACTCGATTATTCGTTCAGACAAAATTTATCGAAAACACATTAATTAATTACCATCGTGTACGTCTTCCCGGAGCCCGTCTGACCGTACGCGAAGATGCAGACGTTGTAACCGTCCAATACGGACCTGATCAGCTGCTTCGCCTCGTCGTATATATCTTCTGCAAAGTCGAAAAGAGAATTGAATTCGCATGAACGATAATACACGTAAGAAAATCGAACGACGTACGTTGTGTGACGTTCGTCCCGAACACCTTGTTGAACGAGAAGACCCTCCTCGAGTCTTTCCCTTTCGCGATCGTTATTTTTCCGTTATCTCCGATGTGATCGACTGTGGATTGCCCGTTCGGTTGGCCCGGAAGGAACGGCCTTACTCGACAGAAAACTCTGATGCTCCCTTTCAGGTCTTGGACTTGATTGTAGAGACGACGATTTTCCTCCAAAACCTCGTGATAAGACGAAGCCGCGGCTTCTAGCCCTTTAACATGGCGTTCTATCGATTGAACTTCGTTTTTCCATCCCAGTCGAGCTCGGAGGACCTCTTCTTTCGTCTCGTTCAGAAGCGATTTCAAGCCCTAGAACGAACGAACGAAAGTAATTAACAGTCGGAAACTAAACAGAAACCGAAAACAATATATATATATATACCTCGATTTGTTTGTGCTGATGGCCGAGTTGATCTAAGCCGCAAGGGGATGAGACATTTTTTCCTCCACAAACGCAGAATTCTCTCGATTCCGTCGACGAATCGGAGGAATCTTGGTTTGTCGATTCTTTCGCTGTCGACGTGATTCTAACTGTCCCGCCGTACCTCCAAACGCCGAGCCCTCCCGACTGCTTCCACTCGAAATACCCTTTCAAGCACAGAATGCACTCGACTACTTTCCCAGTCGAGCCTCCCTTCTCGAGATCAGAGGCTTCGAACGCGAGCAGTTTCATTTCCACGACCGCGACTAGGAAGTTCCGCATGTTCTCGAAGTACTGGATAGCCGACTGGGCGGCATCAAGCTGCACCGGATTTTCCACGACCTGCACGCGTTTTTTTTTTCGGACGATTCGTTAAGGAAAAACCGCGAGAGTATGAATGCTGACGTGGCGCGTTGACCGCGTACCTTTTGAATGGAACCGGGGTTGACTTTGTTGAGCACGTTGCAGAGTACGAGGCCGTTGCGAAGGGCGAGGCGGAATTCTTCCTCCGTCGGCTCTTCCGGAAGGGCCTCGGACGCGCCCCGGTCCATCCGCCGCAGCCATTGCGCCGCCCGGTGCCTCCGTTGACCTGAAAACACGAAATTTAACGTGTCGGAGAAACGCGTTATCGAAACATTTTTCCAAAATAAGATTTATTTCAATATAAGGAAATTTGATAGTATTGTGACTTAGTCAAATAAACGAGGGAAAATAAGTTTAATTATATAAATATTTTTGGTATCCATGGAATATTACGAATACATTCCTCATGCCCAAAAATTCCCAGTTGACCCATAATTAAAACTTTACTAATAATTTCGAATTCTTTTCTTTAAAAAAAGAAGAAGCAAATAATTATTAATCTTTAATTAATGTATGCAATTAGTAAAAATGATTGCGGAGATTAAAGAAAAAGCAATTGGGCGGGCCATAGGTGGTCGGCCGGTCGGTCGTTTTTTTTTTTTGAACTTTTGAAATATATATACTCATGATTCGCACACTTTTTTTTTTAAATTTACTTTTGCATTTCAATTTTTTTTAAATATTATTATTATTATTTATTTATAATGAGAAAAAACAATATAATACCTGCTTCCTCGGCTCTTCGCTGAGCCAATTCTCGGTCGTTGATGATTTCGTCGGAGTGGGGAAGAGCATCGCCATTGCTATTGTTGTGGTGGATCAAGCCCTTCATGAGTGATTTCATGACCAGGTTCTTGTTGGGGGAGTTGGTTCGGGATCTAAGCGGAACGGGGATGTGAAACGGGGTTCTCGTGATGGAGCATTCAAGAATTTAAGAAATCACAAGGGAATGGATGATGCATTTATTCATTTGGTGCAGCAACTCATCAAAGAATTTAAGTAAAAAAGAAAAAATGAGACAACTTAAAGAAGCTTTGGTTTGGTTCACTCGAGTGTAGATATAGAAATGTAGATTATATTATAGGAGTGTGACAAAAACAACCCGTTGTTTGACCCACAAGTTAATTAACTAATGGAGACTTACTATTTACACATTTGTTGATAAAGTAGGTAATATATAATTAGAGATAATATTACAAATCATTTTATTTTAAAAGCCGTTTCATGAAAAAATAAATCATCCTTTAAATTATAAGTTTGGTTTTTTATGATAATTTATTAAAAAAAAAACTATATTTAAGTACTTGAAATTAGATTATAACACTTTTGTACTTTAATAATTGATTTGTTAAATTATTTTTTTATACTTCTTTTAAGAGAACATATCCATACTTTATAATAACTGATTTGCTAAATTATATTTTTTATACTTCTTTCACGAGAATATATCCATTCTTTTTTGGAAACTTTTGTGACCACATAAATTAAAAAAAAAAATATTATTTATGTTAGTTTGGTAAAATAAAATATAAGTAATTAGATATTTAAAGTGAAAAAAAAATTATGTATAAAAGTAAAAAAGTAAGTGAAAATATTATTTATATTAGTTTGGTAAAATAAATTGAACTTTATATTTTAAAGTCAAAAAATAAAAAATAAAAATTATATTTTTAATGTTTGAAATTATTTAACTCTACAATACTCATGTTATTTTGAAATGGTTGAAGGGAATTTATCTAAACAAATCGAAATGAAAGGTAGCTGAATTTTGTGTAATAATAATAATACAATATAATAATATTTTCTTATATATTTATTATTTTATTTTTTTTAAATTATGATTAATATTCTAAGAATAAATTAGACTGTACTCCGAGTATTACTTAAAATCATTTTATTAAATTGTTTACTTAGAATTTCTCTTTCGCGCTCTCTTGTTAGTTCTTCCCCAATTCCACAAAATAAATAAATTAGGGTTTGTAAGTACTCCAGTAATTAACGCGATGACCGACACCTCCACAGCGCCACTGTCGGAGGAAGATGTGATGAACCTAGCCCACCAATGCGTACATAGGTATCAAAATTCAAAAATTCATTTGTGTTCGTACGTAAGCAATAATTAATTAACGTTGTTGATACTAGCTTATCCATGAAATTAATTGTTAATTATTGTTTTGTCGCATGTAAATGGCCATCGATCGGCCCGATGGATCATATAATAAAGCAACGGAATCATCATCGTACGGTTCGTGCGCGTTGTTTTAATTTGTTGTTGCTGTTGTTTGTTGCTAGTAATCTATATATGGTTTTACTCTTTGTTGGTTTTTGTTGCTAATCTATGAACTAATCTATGAAATCAATTAATTAATGTCGTGGTCGATCGGTTTATCGATCATATGAATAAGAAGCAAAGGCACCTTCTGATGGACTTACTGATCTTGCTAGTAATAATAACTCGTTCTAGCTCGAACTATAATTCATGCTTATGATCAAAATCAAACAAATAGGCTTAACCGACTCTGATACCTTTGACTCTGTTATCAGACGAACGACTTTTAGCCAGGGGTGATTGTTTATTTATCTATCTTCCTCTTATATTGCTTCGGATCTTTCTCTTCGGCTTCAGGCATAAAAAAACAAACCATTGTTCAGATCCAGAAGAAAATTGATCTGTGAAATCTGTTGTGAAGGTACATACATGCATATATGAATATTATCTCCTCGGTTTTATCCTTCGTTTGTTTCTTTCTATAATTTTGTTGTTTGTTTGTTGGTTGGTCGTTGATCCTCGGTTTAATTAATATCGGTATTAATGAAATTTTACTTTGCGATATATATCAAAAGTAACGATCGACTTTTAGGTTTTATTGTTGTTGTTGACCTTTGAAATTAATGTTCTCGTCGTCTTCAGGCAGAGTAAAGAATCCCGGACCAAAAATTAATCTGTGAAATCTGTGAAGATACGTTGCCTATGACTATTAATTCTCCTTGGTTTTGTTCTCTGTTGGTTCTTCGTATGTTTCTTTCTATAATTTTGTTGTTTGTCGGTCGTTAATCCATGAAATTAATCTCGGTATTGATGAAATTTTACATTGCGATCGATATCAAAATCTACGACTTCCATTGTTTATTTCTCTTCCTCTTATTCATATTGCTTCTGATCTGAACGATGTTGTTGTTGTTGCTAATCTATGAAATTAATCTTCTCGTCGTCTTCAGGCAGAATAAAGAAGTCAGGTGAAGAAGCAAAGGCACCTTCTGATGTAGCAACACTCATTTCCATACATCATCCTGTCCTTATAAGAACTACATCCCACGAGGTGTAGAATTTAATCGGGCAAAGTTTGACGTCCATTGCGAATGCGATCCGTTTTTCGATACGGTTAACTTGCTGCTCGTCATATTTTATTGGAATATGCTTTATATATAGGAGTTCTTGAGTTGTGAAGAAAGATGTACACTTTAAAAAGAAAATAATAATAGTAATATATATGTGTGTGTCTTAAGAAGTTACTATTTTATTTGGTTGCATTCATATTTGTTTAACTTTTCTTCATTTCAATTTTTAATTTTTTGAAAGTTTTAAATTTTATGGTTTGAAATATTTTAAGTTGAAATAATATGAAGATATTTGATAGTTTTATTTTAAATATTTCAAAAGGGTGCTATTTTCACAAATTTTGTCTAAATCAAAATATTCTCGCCACTAAAAATAATTATTTTAATATTAATCAAATTTACATCAATCAAATAATTATTTTTAATCATTTATTTTATTAAAATTGACATTTTTGTCTACATTTATTAAAAAAACATTATATAATTTCAAATTGAATTGTTTTTTTATTGTTTATTCTCATTTTCTCTCAAATAAGGTGTGCAATAATTTAATTAGAGATGACGGTCGGCCCACGTTGTCCATTTATGATTGATCCGCCCCGGGCCCACTGTTTGGGCCCACAACCGTGCACCCGAGTTGAAAAACGGCGGTTTAAAAAAATACCGCGATGAAAGGCACATGGATTTCCGATAAAAAGGTGACCGACCAAATAAATATACGAAAAATCGCGAAAGGGGCCTTTCTGCAATTTTCACAAAATTGAAGCCCCTCACGTCGAACATCGACTCCCGTATTTTTCCTATAAATTTCATATCGTCGTCTTGCACCCCGCAAACCAGCGAGTCGAGTCGGAGGTCATGACTGAAAATCACTAGCCGCCGCATTCTTCAAACTCAGCTGGACTGTAACAATCAGGTACGCCGGAAAACTCCATTGATGAACGATGAAGATTTACTTCGACTTCGAGAACCCCTCGCAATTACAGTGAATCTCCTTTTCAGTGAATCTCCTTTTTGTTTTTTTTGAGGTAGTGTTAGATGATGCTTGTAAATGGGATAATGATATTTGTAGTTGATGGTTGCGAAGTCTTTTTCCATATCTCGATTGAAACTTCGTTGTCTCTGATCGGTAGCATATGCTGCGATTTTTCATTCTATTGATTGTTCGAATTTTGTGAAGCGGTGTGATTTTGATTTGAGACCTAAAAGTAGGATTATCGTTCTTTCGATTTTTGGGTTTATTCGTAGAAATGATGCTGTGGAATTCGTTATCTGATCGTTTTGGTTCTCTGTGTTGTTGTTTAGTTTTGCAGTTGCAGTCTGAGGAATGGGTTCACAGGCAGTTGAGGATTTGTTAGAGGCATCATCAGGGGCTCATTTCTCTGGATTTCATCTAGAGCATACTGTCAAAGATCCAGAAGCTTCAGTTGTCGACCAGCTGACATATTCCACAGCTGAAAATATCAACCCTCCCTTTGTGATAGGTAGTTTGAAATTTTGAATCACATAATTAGCCTTTTCGCAATAATGCTAGGGTATCATAATATTGGTTATGCTATGAAATCTGATGAATATGGATCAGTAGTATGTACTAGTTAGAATTGAAATAGAATTGAAATGTTGCTTTTTGCTTACTCCGGGAGAACTAAACGATTTGGATGTTGAACAATCACATTGGTTGGAATGGACTTGGTAAACTTGAATGTGACAGTACCTATAGGTGTCTACATAGTTTCGATCTTGTGAATTAATCATATGAAACACGTGATTTTTCTTTCTAAATGTTGTTCTGATTCTGGTGAATACATACTGTCATACTCTCACTCATTCTGGCTCCAGTATTCATTCTGCTATATTAATTAAATGCTTCATCCTAAAAACTCTGCATCTCATATCAGGTGTTGCTGGAGGTTCCGCGTCTGGGAAGACTACGGTCTGTGATATGATTATAGAACAGCTTCGGGATCAGCGTGTTGTACTAGTTAACCAGGTACTGTTGTCACTCTTTCCCTTCCCAATTGAGAATGCAAAAATGCCAAAAGAGCTTATTGAACTCGAAGAATCTTAAATTCAGCAGGAATATCAATATTACATACAACTTCATTTAGCCTCTTGATTATCTTATTTTTTTCTCTTATCTGTAACTATTGCAGTAGTTTAATTTAAATATACAAAGTTGAGGTCCCGTTAAAAGATTTATCTTGTTTGTTAACATTTTGTAAAGCAAGTATTAAATTAATGTTCAACTTGCATTCAGATATAATTTGGTTGTTCTTGTTGGCTCAGTTCAAACGACCTAAACAATGATATTTTTCTTTGAGTTACCTTTTTAGCTATTACACTTCTAAATTAGACATTTTTGACAGGATTCCTTTTACCACAAGCTGAAACCAGAGGAGATTAAGAAAGTTCATGAATACAATTTTGACCATCCTGGTGGGTGATGGCTTAAGTTTGAGATTATTTTTTTCGTAGCAATATTTGATTTAATTGTCTACCTGATTATGTTAGTGTAGTTTTGTTAGGTTAAGGATGAACATGTTACGTGTAACAATGCTAGTAGTCCTAAAACTGTACGTGTTCTTAAAGAGAATGCTTTGTGCTGGACCTGCTGGTCAAGTTTGGATCGATATCCTTTGCATATGATCATTCATGTTTCAGAGCTGCTATGATCTTGTGAATTGTGATTTCTTAGCGCTCATTTTTTATCTTGTCATCGAGCTCTTGCCAGCTGTGTATGTTCTGGAATACACATAGTTTTAGGAGTGTCTTTCTTAACATCAGATAATAGAAATCCTATGAGAATCAAATATTATGTTTCTATCAGAGTCTTTCTTAAAATCTTATACTAGTATTTTGTTAATTAAGTTTATTTATTTTGGTGCAGACGCATTCGACTCGGAGAAACTATTGCAAGTTATGGAGAAACTGAAACATGGAAAGGCAGTAGATATTCCGAAATATGATTTCAAAAGCTATAAAAATGATGTCTTCCCCACTCGAAGAGTAAGTGTTTTTTGCTCAATTGACAAAATAGGAAGAGTAAGCTCTCTGGTGTGTGTAATTTATTTCCCTTTTGGTTGCAATTGACAGGTAAATCCTTCAGATGTCATTATTGTGGAAGGAATACTCATCTTTCATGATCCACGCGTCCGGGATTTGATGAATATGAAGATATTTGTAGATACAGGTTATTTCTCTTCCTATAAAGTGCATCGTTTTAGTGCATCAAGTAATTATTTCATATTGAGTAAGGTGATATTGTCATTTATTCAATTTAGATATGGAATTCTTTGATGAATGAAATTATCACCTTCATTTTTACCCATCTGGGTTCAATTCCTTATGTGTTATAGGAAAAAATCGTATAATTGTAGCTTTGTAGCTCAAGGAACTTACTACAAAATTGAACCAGAATTGTATAGTTTTTGTTCCTAATATGTGTTCCTCGTTTACATGCATGTTGTTCCATTCGTTTTCATACTAATCATATTTCCAGTGCAGATTCTGATGTACGTTTGGCTAGGCGAATAAGGCGTGATACTGGAGAAAAAGGTAGAGACATTGGTATGATACTTGATCAGGTATCAAAATATATTCATCAAGTTATGGGATATAAACCTGTAGCATGTATTTTATTTTTTCAAATTGTGCCAACAATTAAGGATGGCAAGTTATCAATTAGGATAACCCATAAATTTGAATTCAGCTGAAATATAGATGAATAGGCCGACTCAATTAAAATCTTCTATGGTTGGACGTTTAAAATAACAGTTGCTAAAACTGGGAAAGTATTTGAACAATAGTCACGTGATCAACCTTGACAATGCATGATATATTGTTTGATGGGTTCAACTTTATGAATTTCTAATAAGTACAGATAAGGCAATAATGCTTTGAAGTTTGAAGTGCATTTAGAAATAAATAAAATATACTTATGATCCTAAGTTGATACTTGCTTGCACATCCATATTTTTCAGTCCATCACAAAGAAATCCCAATTTTTCTTGATTTGATATTTCAGCATATGTTAATGAGTGTATTGAATCATGAATCCTTTTGTATTCTTGAGATAAGCTTACAAACTGTGCATTTCGACATTATATTCTAAGATTATACAAATTAGAATTGAAGTTACTCTAATGTAGTAGTAATTTTAATGCTAATGTTCAATTAATACATTTTTTTATGTTTACTTACTGATCATTAGGTTTCATCTTCATGCAGTATTCGAAATTTGTAAAACCCGCTTTTGATGATTTTATACTACCAACAAAAAAGTATGCCGACATTATCATTCCTCGTGGAGGAGACAATCATGTTGCTATTGACTTGATCGTGCAACATATTCATACTAAACTTGGTCAACATGACCTTTGCAAAATATATCCCAATTTATACGTCATTCAATCAACATTTCAGGTATCATTTCCGCCTTGCTTAACTGAACCTATTACATTATCATTTGATTGTATGAATTAATAGAAAAGTGAACCAACTTATGGCTCTATTGTCACCCATCAATTGTGTTTCCATTTCTTTTAATCTGGCATCATTTTGTCTTATCCAGATACGCGGTATGCATACACTTATACGTGATGCTCAGACAACGAAATATGACTTCATTTTTTATTCTGACCGTTTAATCAGACTGGTATGTATATTTATTTCTTAGATATGTTTTTCCCCAAAAAATATTTTAATAGAGATGACCTTCATGGTTTAACCTGCTTGCCATGTTAGGTGGTTGAACATGGTCTTGGGCATCTTCCATTTACAGAAAAGCAGGTGATCACACCTACAGGTAAGCCTTTACCATCAAGTTAAATTATTAGTTTTCTTCTGAGACTCTTTTTGGTAAGAGAAAGCATTATTTCTTGAAATGGGACTCTTCAATGCAGGATCCGTGTACACTGGAGTAGACTTTTGCAAGAGTTTATGTGGCGTCTCTGTTATCCGAAGGTAAGCAGATCCTGAATTTCTCTTCAGTATTTATTCCTGGGCAATCTGTTTTTTCTTTTCCTTTTTTTTAGTAAATACAGCACAGCCACATCCTTTTTTTTCCTTCTTGTTTGCAGTGGTGAGAGTATGGAGAATGCCTTGCGCGCATGTTGCAAAGGAATCAAGATCGGCAAAATCCTTATTCACAGGGAAGGCGATAATGGTCAACAGGTTACCCAATAGTGCTCTTTTCCTGGGAATTTCAATCTTTTAAGTACCTACTTTTGGTTTTACATTAATTTCTAATGGAATTATCGGGTATTTTATGCAGCTGATATACGAGAAGCTGCCAAATGACATCTCAGATAGACATGTCTTGTTATTGGATCCGATTCTGGGTACAGGTCAGCCTCTTATAGTCCTCTCATGAAGAGTATTTATTTTACTAAGTTTGTAAGGCGTTTGCAATGTTATAAGGAAGCTTGTCCTCCAGTAACTTTATCTTGTATCTTAGACAATATCAAATCATGTTCAGGAAATTCAGCTGTTCAAGCTATTTCTCTTCTAATCGAGAAGGGTGTACCGGAGCACAACATCATATTCCTTACTCTAATTTCCGTAAGTTCATTAATTAACTCTAGACACTTCGTGTGCGATTGGGTGCCAATCGATTCTGGTAACGTCTCCCTAGCTGTTTTATTTTTTCTTTTTTTACTTATTTTCAAAAATCACTTTTACTTTTTCTCATATCCATCAGTCACCATCACTTCAACAGTTCTCTACTCATTTTTCAAAAATAGAATTTAATCATCCAATCACTGAACACTATGTATACACATTTTTCGTAAAATTAAAATTAAATATCAAGTCATTTGTATCCATTATATTTCCATCTCATAGTCATCCACACCACAATCACTCTATCAAGCCTTAATCCTGCAAATCTGTTGGATTGCTCAGGCACCTCAAGGAGTACATGTGGTATGCAAACGTTTCCCTCGACTAAAGATAGTGACATCTGAGATTGAAATCGGTTTGAATCAAGATTACCGGGTCATCCCTGGTATGGGCGAGTTTGGCGACAGGTACTTTGGTACAGATGACGATTGAACACCCAAATGGTCCCCCCCGATACACAAGAAGCAATGGCTCCGATCCCCCTGATTGTCCGTAGTCCCAATTGAAGCAAAAATATAAACTATTATTTAGCTCTTGCTCAATTTACACTATTGAATTTGCAAAATTTACTCAGTGATAATAAGTTAAATTTGCAAGTTATTACAGTATCTTTTATTTTTTTGTAATTTCTCATTGAGGAGAAGTGGATAATATGATTCACATGAGTAGGATAATGGCCTTCACTCGTTTGCCTATCCCAATATGATAACCATCCTTGGGCTAGTCTTTCGACACGTGTATCGTCTCGATTGACAGATCAAAGTGTGGTATATATATATATAGATGTCTAATGCCTTCCTCATGCAAATACATTCATTCATATTTCATACAGCAGCGAAAAACATGTCTGCCTTTGTAGGAAAGTACGCTGGTAAGTACTCTGTTTAATTTACTCTCCTTTCCTCAAACTAATGATCTTAATCTAACGTATGCATCGCAGAAGAGCTCATCAAGAATGCCAAGTACATATCCACCCCCGGCAAAGGCATACTAGCAGCCGACGAGTCGACTGGCACAATCGGCAAACGCCTCTCCAGCATCAACGTCGAGAACAACGAGCCCAACCGGCAAGCCCTCCGCGAGCTCCTCTTCACCTCCCCCTCGGCCCTCCCTTTCCTCTCCGGAGTCATCCTCTTCGAGGAAACCCTCTACCAGAAAACCTCCGACGGAAAACCCTTTGTCGACCTCCTCAAAGAGAACGGAGTCCTCCCGGGCATAAAAGTCGACAAGGGCACTGTCGACATTTCGGGCACCAACGGCGAGACCACCACACAGGGCCTCGACTCCCTCGGGGCCCGCTGCAAGGAGTACTACAGGGCCGGGGCCCGCTTCGCCAAGTGGCGGGCCGTCCTCAAGATCGGGCCCACCGAGCCGTCCGAGCTGAGCGTGCAGCAGAACGCAAATGGGCTGGCCCGATACGCGATCATATGCCAGGAGAACGGGCTGGTCCCGATTGTCGAGCCCGAGATTCTCACCGACGGCGGCCATGGTATCGAGAGGTGCGCCGCCGCCACGGAGGCCGTGCTGGCGGCGGTTTACAAGGCGCTCAATGATCATCATGTGCTTCTCGAGGGGACTCTGCTGAAGCCCAACATGGTTACTCCGGGCTCAGACAGCCCTAAGGTAATACAGTAAAATCTTTATAAATTAATACTCTTTCTGGTTCCGATTCTGTCTTTTGAATTAATAAAAATACTCTCGATAAATTAATAACCTCTCTAAAAAATTATAAAATCTCCCGGTTCCAAGATTATTACTCTTTCTCTCCCGTTGCTAACACTTTCATTTTTGAGGTGTTTCACAGGGTTGATAAAAAAAAATCTATTTTTTTTTCTGTTTACTCAAGATTACTTAATTTTTCAACTTAACGTACATTTTTACCATTTACTTTTTAATCAAAAAGTCCAAAATTTATATTTTTCTTAATTTTCGTGTCCACAAAAGTCTATCAATAAAATAATAAAATTTTCTGGTTCCGATTTAATCTTTTGAATTAATAAAAATACTCTCGATAAATTATAAAATCTCCCGATTCCAAGATTATTACTCTTTCCCTCTCACAAAAGTAGCAACATTTTCATTTTTGAGGTGTTTCACATAGTTGATACAGAAAAAAAAATTCTATTTTTTTCAGTTTAGAACGCTATTTTACCCTTACTTTATTCATTAGTATTTTTTAAATTCCATTCACAATTACTTGAATTTTCAACTTAAAGTACATTTTTACCATTTACTTTTTAATCAAAAAGTCAAAAATTTACATTTTTCTTAATTTTCGTTTCCACAAAAGTCTATCAACTTTTGTGAGAGAGAGACTAATTTATAGAGGTTTTACTGTAACTTGATTTTTCTTATTTCGTGTTTGTTGTTCGTTTCTTGCCAACTTGTTTTCGTATATACTTTGCAGGTCACTCCGGAAGTGATTGCTGAATACACGGTGACTGCCCTGAGGCGGACAGTGCCGCCAGCTGTGCCGGGGATCGTTTTCTTGTCGGGAGGTCAAAGCGAGGAAGAGGCGACAGTCAACCTGAACGCCATGAACAAGTTGGAGGTGCTGAAGCCGTGGACGCTTTCGTTCTCGTTCGGGCGGGCCCTGCAGCAGAGCACGCTCAAGGTTTGGGCCGGGAAGAAGGAGAACGTGGAGAAGGCCCAAGCCTCGTTTTTGGGCCGGTGCAAGGCTAACTCCGAGGCCACGCTCGGGAAGTACACCGGGGGAACGGGTGGTGATTTGGCCTCTCAGAGCTTGTATGTGAAAGGATACAAGTACTAGGTAAAGCTCTTTCAGAGGGTTCTTGATAAGTGGTTGACCTGTATTTATTTCATTAAAAACTGCATATATTAATAAATAAAAAAAAAATTATATTTGTTATTACATAATTATATTGGTGTACTCTCTTTTACGTCCCACACGTTTTTTATTTTGATTATTGGAGTAAATGGAATATGTTAATTCCTCCGTCACAAATTAGGACATGTTCTTTTGGCTGAATTGAACTGAACTTAAGTGATCTGAACTGAACTGGACTGAAATTAAGTTCAAAAGAACAGGTCCTTAATAGGAGTATTCACTTTAAGTTGAACACAATTATTAAGGTAAAATAAATAAATTAAAAAATAAAATATTTGTGGGAAAATAAAAGTGAATTTGTATTTAAATTTTAAGCATAAATTAATATTATTTGAATTTGTAAAACAAATTAATGCAAGGTTGATGACACGTAAATTAACAAAATTATAATTTTTGACCAAAAAATTAAAAGTAAAAATTTACTTTTAAGTTAAAAAATAAATGTTTATTAATAAAATTTGAAAAGTAAATAAAAAAAATTAATATAAATGATATTTTAAACTAAATAATTATTTCATTTTTAATAAAAATAATAATACTTTCACATAAAATTATGGAAATGTACAATTCTCCACTCTAAAATTGTAGTACGATCTAATTAGCACGTACAGTTCAAAGTTCCCGGAATTGCCCCCACATAATCCAACGTGGGTCCCATTTAATTAGCACGTAATGTCCAAAGTTCCCGAATTGCCCCCACCAATATCTTCATCTCAAAGGAGAAAGCGAAAAGACTGTCACTCTCCATTTTCAAATGATCCGGAAAACACAGAGGAAAAAAAAGAAAAAAAAAGGACTGTAATGTATCCAAACAGAAACTTTACAACAATGGCGGAAATACGAGAGAGACGGATAACGCACTACTCCTCGGCCCACAGTATACTCTTAGTCGGGGAAGGCGATTTCTCCTTTTCCTGTTGTCTCGCGTTGGCTTTTCATTCCGCCACTAACATCGTCGCTACTTCTTTCGACACCCGCGGTATTTTTCTAGGGTTTTTCCCCTCATTTTTGTTTGTATTATCGTCCGCGCACTGTATTTTTCTGTATTCGGTTTGATTTTGGATTTTTTTTTTCATTTTATTTATTTATTTCCGATTTGGTTGATATTGGGGATAGAAGCATTTTCCTGAATAACGTTTACTGCTTTAACAATGGTGGGCTTTGCTTTCGATTATTGAGATGGTGTGAAGTAAGAATCATGGGGTTTTACAGTAGTAGGGGGTTTGATTTCTGGGTGTGGATTTGAAGGAATTCCTTGCGATTATCGAGTTCTTTGAATCCTCTGTCATTAGACGAAGCTGTATTAGGTCGATTCTCTTAGGCAGGGGATCGATCGATGCATTTCCCCATTGCATGCTATATTCATTGCCTTCTCTTTGTACATAATGAGGGATTCACTATTTACTGAAACAGAGATGTTGATGGAGAAATATCGGAATGCATACTCAAATTTAGCGGCTTTGGAACTAATGGGGGCGAAGGTGCTATACGGAGTGGATGCCACACGAATGAGGACTCACCCTAATCTCCAGTTTTGGAAGTTCGACCGGATCATTTATAACTTTCCCCATGCTGGATTTTACGGGAAAGAAGATAGTCCAAATGTTATATTGTAAGCCTCTAATTCTTTTAGTTAAAGATAATGTTTACCGCGAATTCTTCTTGGTTTGTTGATTTTCAGGTTTCTTTCTCGGTGTATGTGTATGGAATTCGGCTGTAGAGTTTTGTTATTGTTTTTGTTTTTCATCACCTCGCATGTCGTTTTGCATGTTTAATTAACTTAGATCCATTCCAATGCATGCATTTGTAGGTTAATACATTCTATACCATTTACAGGATGCACAGGAATCTTGTCTCTGGATTCTTAACGAACGCACGCAGCATGCTGAATTATGATGGCGAAATTCACGTGAATCACAAAATCAAAGCTCCGTTCGACAGCTGGCGAATTGAGGATCTCGCAGCAGAGTGCTCTTTACTTTGGGTCGGGCATGATCACTTCAGAATCGAAGACTACCCCGGTTACCAAAATAAACGAGGCTCGGGCTCCAGGTCCGACCAGCCGTTTCCATTGGGCGAGTGCAGGACCTTTAGGTTTAAACTCTACCCTCATCTCGATGCGAGTTTTCCAATAACAGAGAGAAATTTCCGAATTCCTGTTCCTTGCATCCCAGAGCAGCCTCCACCCAATCATGTGCTGACATCACGCGCCAGCTGTTCGAACGAGTGCCGTTGGATATTTGGTCAGTATCTTGACTATGTGGAGGAAACGTTTGGTGTAACCAGTAATTATGAGGAAGTTCGCGACTCTGTTTATGAAGCATTGAGGGTTGGTTATGAAATGTACATGGGCTCGGGTCGACATCTGAGTGGTTATATTAATATTTTGGAGGAGCTTCATGGTTTGACTGTTTTGAGGTCGGAAAGATTGAGGCAGATGTTGTTAGGTCTTAATCGAGCGTATTAAGAAAGTGATTGGCGGGTGGAGTCTCTATCGAATGGCATTTTTGTTAATATTCGTCGAGGGACGGTTTGTGCCAGTTCGGATCGGAGGTCTTCATTGGGCATGCTAGTATAGACATTACGATAACCCGACGATTGCAATTTACTGTCCCTTCGTGTTTTACACGTTTTTTGGAAGGAAAAAAATCAAGATCCATTCGACGACTTGTCTGTTTACTGATGTTATACAGTTATATTACAGGTGCTACACTCTCTAATTATATTGTTAAGTATGCTTTCTGAGTTTGTCTTGACTTAAAAAATATGAATCTTCAATTCTTCATGAAAATGAGAATATATATATATATATATATATATGAAGGGGGCCCACCACTGAAACCTAGGTCACAACTCACAATGCATGACATTTAGAGTCAATTCCTGCATGGTGCATGGAATTTATATTTTAATAGTATGAGTTTAATATACTAATAATCATGAGATAAGAGAACCTATTGTTAACGAATAATAGATGCTCTGCTTATACAATACAATACAGAAAATTGTTAGTTTTTTATTAAAAAGACTGGCAATGCCCTCAAATTTTCAACCCAGAAAGTAAAATAGTGGACTTTTATTAACAACAGTGTCAAGTCGATGTTGACTATTGCTCGAGATCAAAGTCAATGCGACAAGATTTTACAAGAATAAGATCGAACTCACGTCGAATTAATTGGCGAGCCAACGTAACCATCAGCATCATCGATCGACTACGACGAAACGAATCTATACGTAAAAATGGTGCCTAGTACATGCAACAAATTAAATGTTATGTGCATGCACCTTGTAACACAAACTCTGTTATCTTCTAAAAGAGGATGTGAAGGGGCCAAGGGCATTTGAAAAGGTTTGTATCTTAATTAATGTACTCTTCAAATTCATTCATACGTTGTGGGTCCCACTCATCATATAAAAAGGCTCTCATCTCATGGATGATCTATCTATGTGTTAATTTGCAAGAGATAAAATGATGATGATCATCATTGTACACTGAGAATATTGGATCAAGAATTTGATAACAAACAAACACACACACACACACACACACACAATGGAGGAAAAATCGATTATGCACTACAGCAGCTGTGACCATATTCTGCTCGTTGGCGAGGGAGATTTCTCCTTCTCGTTGTGCTTAGCAACTGCATTCGGCGATGCATCTAACATGGTCGCAACCTCGTATGACTCCGAGTGTACGTACTATATAATTACTACTAATTACTTCTCGCTCTCTTTCTAAATGCATTAATCCTTTCGGAAATCGCGAAAAATGCTGCAGATATGCTGCACATAAAGTATGACAATACTGCAGCATCGAACGTGGCTTCACTTGAACGAAAGGGCTGCACCGTATTGCACGACGTGGATGCCAACACCATGTCCGTACACCACGGCCTCTGGCTCAAACGATTCGACAGAATCGTTTATAATTTTCCTCATGCAGGTTTTCACCATCGTGAGGACAACCCAATTCAAATATCGTACGTTCATTAGTTAATTTAATTAGCTAGACATCACTCGTGTATACGTATTTTTTAACTGTTCTCGTTCGTGGCTGAATGCAGGTTGCACAAGGACTTGCTTCGAGGCTTCCTGAAGAGTGCGAGTAACATGTTGACTTTTAAGGGAGAGGTCCACGTTACTCATAAAGCCGAGCATCCATACACGAAATGGGAAATTGAGGAATTAGGGAAGGAGGCAGGACTTGTGTTAGCTGAGTGTGTCCGATTCTATGATTGGCAGTACCCAGGTTACACTAACAGGAGGGGAGCTGGGAATCGAAGCAGCCAGACTTTTCGTGTCGGGACAAGCTGCACTTATAAATTCAAGTCATTGTTCTAAATAATCCATGTGTGGTGTGGTGTTATAAGATGTGCCTCCAATAAAAGAAAGGAAATCGAAATAATTAATAAGCCTATGATGTAGTAGGCAGTTATCGATCGATTATGGAGTATGAATTAATTTAACAGTACGTACCTCGAGCGTTCGTATTCATCAACTAGTCTTTTATTTCAACCATCACAACTCAAAAATCAACTTGATTTAGTGTAACGTGCATGTGTAGTGAACATGCCCTGCAATAAAAGTCTAATAATCGAAATAATAAACCTACTATATATAGTAAGAAAACATCGATGGTATCTATATCTATGATATCGGAATACCTTACAAAGGATTGCGTTCATGAACAATGCGTGTGAATCGCTAACTGAGAAAAGAGATGTTCACATAGCACAGTGCAGATTTCGACATCCTTAAATACACCGGTCAAAAAAAACAAGAGAGTCGATAAATGGTGGCTGAAGTAACTCTACTACAAATACAGAAAATTGTTGACTTTTTTATTAAAAAGACTGCAATGCCCTCGGATTTTCAACCCAAAAAGTAAAATAGTTGACTTTACTGTCAAGTCAATGTTGACCATTGCTCGATATCAAAGTCACGGGGCAATTCCTGAAAATGACAAACAACAAACGATGACAAGATTACAGGAATAAGATCGGCGAGCAAATGTAACCATCAGCATCGATCAAAACCCGAGACGAAACGGATCTATACGTAAAAATGGTGCCTAGTACATGCAACAAATTAAATGTTATGTGCATGCACCTTGTAACACAAACTCTGTTATCTTCTGAAAGAGGATGTGAAGGGGCCAAGGGCATTTGAAAAGGTTTGTATCTTAATTAATGTACACTTCAAATTCATACGTTGTGGGTCCCACTCATCATAATAAAAAGGCTCTCATGTATGATCTGTGTGTTTACAAGAGAATGATGATGATGATGATCATTGTTCACTGAGAATTAGATTGAGAATTTGGTAACACATACACACAATGGAGGAAAAATCGATTATGCACTACAGCAGCTGTGACCGTATATTGCTCGTGGGCGAGGGAGATTTCTCCTTCTCGTTGTGCTTAGCCACTGCATTCGGCCATGCATACAACATGGTCGCAACCTCCTACGACTCCAAGGGTGCGTACTAACCAACTCTAGCTCGCGTTTTAATTATTTTGCTTTGAGAACTAATTAACTAATTATATATTAATCAAACGACGAGACAGAGGAGCTGCAGGAAAAGTACGGCACCACTGCATTAGCGAACGTGGCTTTGCTCAAGAGCAAGGGCTGCACCGTATTGCATGGCGTGAATGCCAAAACCATGAACCTACACCCTAACCTATGGTTCAGGAGTTTCGATAGGATTGTGTACAATTTCCCTCATGCCGGTTTTCACCATCGTGAAAACAACCCCGTTCAAATTCTGTACGTTAATTGTTGGTTAATTTAGGCATTTTCACCCCGAAATATGAAATCGTGTATTTTAACAATTTTGGCTGCAGTATGCACAGGATCTTGGTTAAGGGTTTCCGTAGGAGTGCGAGTAGCATGCTGACTAAGACGGGGGAGGTCCATGTGACTCACAAAGCCGATCATCCGTATTAAGAGTGGGAGATCGAGAAATTAGGAGAGGCTGTTGGACTCAAGTCAACTGATTGTGTCAGATTCTATGAGGGGCATTATCCTGGCTACACTAACAGGAGGGGAGCTGGGAATAGAAGTGGTGACACTTTTCGTGTTGGGTCAAGCTGCACTTATAAATTCAAGTCTTGTTAGACTAGCATGTGTAGTGAACACATGCCTGCAATAAAAATAAAAAATCGAAGAGAAAAACATTGAGGGTATAACCTGTGTTTTGCAGCAACATATGATGATGTAGTAGGCAGTTATCGATCGATTGTATGAATTCAGAGTACCTCAAGAGTTCGTTCATCAAGTGTGTTTTTGTGTTCAATACTGAATCAGGCAGTTCGAGCTGATCGAATGCTGAATTAACCGTACATATCGAACCTCGTCCATACTTTCTGTAGTCATCAAACTGTGAGGAAATCTGTTATTGAAAAAAACAGAGTTGCAATACAATTTTTTGTATGATGATTTTGGGAAACCACAACCTGAAATCCCCTGGTCATGAAAGGTGATGGTAACATAAACAAATCTACTATCCACGTATAGTCTGCATCAATTATAGTATTATACGATGATTTTTGCGGTTCAGTAATAGAAGTAAAGTAACTGAAGAAGAGAATCGCCGAGTTTCTTGACTTGTGACAAAACTAAAGATATAATGTAAGATTTATAACATTGTGTTCGTCTATTCTTTTGATAATGACATTAATTCCTCAACATCTGGTTCTCTATAAATCAAGTTCAAGAGTGGGTTCAACTCACACAAATGCAGGATAGTGTTAGTTTTGATCAATCAAATTAGTGGTTCTACTGATGCACAGGTTGCTGAGAGAAAGAAAAAAACGATAAAATAAGGAGATCCACTGCATCAATCTGTTGTATATCAGCCACCGAAAAGAAATCCAGCTGCTTGTTCTTCATTACCGTCGAAAAACTTCAGAGCTTGAATTACTTGTTCCCTCCCGAATCCCAACTCTACTAGCTTCGCAACTTTAGCTTCGAAATCGGGTCCCTGCAAACACCCCCAAAAAACTTGTGTTACACAGTTAAGAGAGAGGTGTACTTTAAAAATCAGTAAAAGCAATAAACATTTTATATCTTTCTAAACACGACTACGTTGGAACAAAACGATTTTTAGTGAGAGACTCACAAGAGAAGAGACCTGATGAAGAACAAATAGCAAATAAATCGAATGAAGAGATCATTGCAATTAAGAGTAGTGTACCTGGGAAGTAGTATTCTTGCCAGCACTTCCTGTATTACGCATGAGAAAGGAACATTAGTTTCGCCTGTGACTTTTAGATGTGCATGCACAAATAGCTAAACAGGATAAATTAATAAAAAACATAACAGCTCAGCTTTGTTGAATATCCTAGAAAAACTAAAAATAGAGGAATTTTCCAAAGTAATGATAATAATAGCTAACGAATTGAAATTTCTACGGTTGCTAGTAGTTCACCAAATTTATCATGTGTTTTTCATATCTCGACCAACCAACAGTGTACTCCAACAATTAACCATAGCTTTTATTTTAGCCATCTCAACCTTCACTTGCATGAATATGGGATACTAGGATAGCTCCAAACATTAATTATATAAAATGAATAAATTATCAATCAATTTTTTTATTGCAAGGATGGACAATGAAGCTCCAGGCCTCCAGATTCAGTATAAATACAAGGCCAATGGACACATGTTGAAATAAAATGTATCCCATAATGTTGGAACTAACCTGAAGATCCTGCTGCTGCACTACTGGTTTCTTTGGTTGCAGATTTTGCCTAAAAAACAGAAGACATCGATTGGAATACTTCGATGGAATAAGAATTAAAAAATTCACAGGGATGAAGCAGAGAGCAAATATAATTTTTTTTTTTTATTATTATATAGATGGTACAAAAAAAAATAAGGCACTGAACAACATGATCTATGACTATGACATCCTTACTTGTGTCCCTGAGCTTGAAGCTTCCTTGGCAAGCCTCTCTTCATCCATAAACTGAGATGGAATGTCCTTTTCTGAAATTTTATATAAAATTGATAACTCACCCTTAGGTTAAGCCATTTAAATAAAAATGGAAGCAGAAAGCCTCAAACAAAAACGGATAAACGAAAATCCCAAATAACTACCTGCCAAAAAAGGTACAGCAACTTCTCCTCCACCAACTCTCAACACGTTATCCTTGAGGTCAATAATGCACTGCGCACCATGGTATTTTTAAGTACATCTAAGTAAAAGTTGGAATAAAACATATGAAGAAGCACAATTAGTTAGAGATAAAGATATTACTTGGTGCTTCCGAAGCATATCCAGGCCAAAGAGAAACTCCATGTTGGGTGCATCCAAAACCACAAAGGAACAAGGATAAAATATAGTTCCAATCTACAACATTATGCAAAGTAAACATGTTAAGATTAAAAGTTTAGTGTATTTTATGAGTGAGAGAGAGAGAGGGAGTAGCCAGGCATATTATGAGCATACCTTGATTGGAGCAACATGTATCCGGCCTAAGATCTCGGATTGACCAACTCCATGAGCTATTCCCTTATACCGGGTATCCAAAAGCCTCAACAGTCTAGAAGTAGAAGAAAGTATCCATCAGAACTCATATAAACAGTCAATAATATAGAGTGGAATAGTCTCTACCATGCAACAGAAAGCAAGAAAAAAACCATACCCTAAACGTTCGGCACAGCTTTTAGATATAATTGTTGACTGGGCTCCACTGTCGACAAAAGCCTGAAAGAAAGATAATATAATTGTTTAGTTTGATTAAAATAAGAAAATAACAAAATTGTCCGCGCATTAGAGGAATATTTGTCCGTATTTCAAATTGGTTTTATCTTACAAGTTAAAAGCCTCATCAGAGTGGCGCTTTCTAAAACGAAAGTCATTGTATACAAATAGAAAACAGTGAGCCATCTTAGATAGCCAAAAACAAAGAAATGAAGCCAAAGGTGAGTATGTTGATGCCATCTTAGAGTTTCCATTAAATACTTCAATTTCCCAACTTCCATGTAAAGGTGAATATGTTGATGTCAAAGCAAAAAAAAAAAAACTTCATTACTGTAGGAAGACAGTACCTTCATTGGAACACCATTAACTTCCATGTCAACATACAACATGACCTGGAAAAAAAAGAAATATAAATGTTCAGATTACTCATTAAAAAAAAAGTTTGACGATCTAGCAATCACAAATACCACTCTAGCAAATGCTTCAGGGTTGTGTTCCAAGGCTGCAGCCCAGTTCTCGTCAATGCCTTCCTGCCAATCATAAATCCATTTAATTAGAGCAAATACACACACACACACATATATATATATATATATATATATATATATATATATATATATATATATATATATATAGAGAGAGAGAGAGAGAGAGTATATATACCCATTGTAATTCACATAGAATATAAAATAAAGAAAACTGCCCAACCTGGCGAATAGCAGCTTCGATTTTCTTTTGTGCCTCCACATCAAATGGATCCGCATAATGTAAAGCCTGTGCAATTTAAGAAGAAAAAAAAGCATATAAGAGCAACACATCCAATAGAACAAAACCTAAAAGATGGAGAAATGGACGAGTGAATAAATACTAACCATCTCCTCTTCTTGTTTACGCCTTAATTCAGACCTCTGCTTACTGCGTGCACGAAAAATATCCTGCAACTTGTTGAGATCATTTCCAAGTACAGCTTGCGCTAACTCAGGATCACTCTATCGGTGGTCATAGCACATGAAAGATCAATAAAACGATTAATGGGAAAACATTTACCTTAAAGTTCATACTTCATACAAATACATCAAGATTCATAAATATAGAAGAGAAGTATGAAATATTTTAATTTTTATGGAAATACTACTAAAATAAAACATTCCTAACATTATCACCTCTAAAAATAAAAATAACACAAACATTTGATATTGCAAGGTTGTTATTAGGAAAGGAGGCAGAGAATTATAATCATGTCTTTGTTTACTCTATCAGTCATGTTTACTGGATCCTAAGCTCAATACCATTACAAATTCTTTGTCCATTTATGCCCACTATACCAACTATAATACATTCTTTTGGTATATTGATTTATTTTCACCTCCAATTTCTAGACATGCCAAGTTTTTTTTGTTTTTTGCTTTCCGAAACTAGGTTAATAGCCGGAAAGTTCCACCAAGGCACCAACTATATTTTTTCAAAATAACTCGTTACCAGGTTTGTGAATATCCATACCTGGAAAAGTCGGCCCATCAAATCAGAATCACTGCGTAATTGCTGCTGCAAAGCTGAAGGGTCTACAGCAGACCCATCAGGATTGAAGCCCACAGCATCATTTCCAGGAGCTCCAGGTCTGCAATAGACCACATAAAACTCACGTCACCAAAACAAAAGTCGATTTATTTACATTTATTCCAACACACTTAGGACTACAACAGTGAACATCTTAATGGAACCTGGCGACAAAAGACGAGTTCGAAACCATCATTATCAAATCCCCATCACTGACACCAACACCGCTCAATTTCTCGGAGTTCTTCATCTCATTTCCACTGTATAGCAGCTGCTGTTGCTGCAGAGGCACCCGCGTCTGTTCATTCGCATACAATCGCAAATTATCATCAAACAGAAATACTAGAAAAACGAACTATTAAAAGAAAAGAAAAAAAGAGGAAGGCGATGATCCAACCTCAACCTCCAGCAAAGCTTTCAGGTTCTCAACCTGTTGCCAATGCATACACAAATTAGACAACATTATAAATCACGGGTCATCTCTCAAGCATTCGATGCCCTAAAAATTAAAAGAGGGGTTTAGGGGATTTGGTTCAATGGTAATCGAAAAGAGTGAATTACAGATTCGTCTCGGTCGACGTCCAGCGTGACGATTTGCTCGTCGACGGTCATTACGGTGATCTTCATCTTCTCTGGTCCGATTGAATTCGAATTTCTCGACGATAAAATATTACTCGTAGTATTTGTGATTTCGGTACTCCGTAAGCGATTACACGGTTGACCGATATACTAAACAAGAATTTGATGTCTACCAGAATTCTTTCTCTGCAAGAAAAATATTATTTTCATTCTGTATCTAAACTAAAAATAAAATAAAAATTATATAGGTGTGTGTGACAGTGTGAGCAAATAAAAATAAATATAATTATTTACTTTTGCAAAAATAATTTAGGGAAAAAAACACTTTAGTATCTGACCTTAAGTCCCTTTTTCACTTTGGTGCCCGAGCTTTTTTTTGTGACTCATTAGTACCTGACCTAAGGCATAATTACACTTAAGTACCGAAAGTGGCTGAATCCGTCAACACGTGCCGGGCACGTGATTTCAAAAAAATATTCCCAAGCTGATTGAGGGTATTTCGGTCTTTTTATAAATCCAGCTATTACAAAAAACGGAAATGATAAATGTGTCAGAATTCATTCTCGTAACTCATTTTGTTCTTCCCCAAATTGAAGCTCAAAGCTCGATCGAACCCTAATTTTTGTAAACCCATAACTGATGCTCAAAGCTCGATCAAACCCTCGTTTTTAATTTGTAATCCCAAATCCATTTGTAGTCCGTAGCCCACAAATCCCAATCCTTCGAATTACCCTAGCTCGTTTTCACCGCTCATTAGCCGCTCGAAGACGTCGAGTTCGACAGCAAGCTCCCCGACGGGAAACTATGCGTTTGGAACGCGTGGTGCTGGGCGTCGGCTTGGGCCGCTGGATTCGTCGCAGCCGCCGAGAGCGGCGGCGGAGGCTGAAATGGGGAATTTGTGGGTTGGGTCCAATTGTTGTCCGGGGGAGCCACGCTCACCGGAATCTCCGGCCCGTCGAGGAAACGATCACATTGTTCGAGAGGGCAGGGGCAGAGGTGAGTAGCATTGCCGGCGGCGGCGGCGGAGGGGTGAACGGCGGCGGCGGCGCGACAGCTTTGAATGCCTCCAATTGGTCGAAAAATGATAGGTTTTACGTCGATTTTTTTTTTTTTTTTTTTTGAAATATAGAAATTAGTTAGAAAAAAAATGAAATAATGGTCCGTTTGTTTTGGGGTGAATCAGAGTAAATTAAGGGTAATTTAATCATTAATCTTGTTTGGGACCAAAAAACAGAATGTGAATCAGAGTAAATCGGGGTGAATCGGGGTGAATGAAGGGGAATTTATTTACACTGATTCCCCCTCTAATTTTTACCCCCCAAATTGGGGATGAATGGGGTGAATCAATGAAAAATAAAAATTTAAAACACAAAATTTAAATAGATTACCCTAGTAAGAAAATTTTGTATCCAAACACAAAATTTAAAACATTTACTTCGATTCACCTCGATTACCTTTCCCTGGGGTAAATTTAAAAATTTACCCTCACCCTGATTCACCCCAAAACAAACAGACCATAAAGGTAAATTGAGAAGTTGTAAAGTTAAAGATTAAAGACGGGAAAAAAAATAGATGAATTCAAAAATGGAAAAATATGATTATTTTCATTTAAATTTTATTTTATTTTTTCTATAATTAGAAACAGACTGCAAAATTCAAATAATAAAAAGGGCAAAAATGTAATCTCTCACCTAGAGCCAATGCAAGCGAGACACGTGTCATGTGAAGTCACGTGCCCGACACGTGTCGCCGGAAAATGCTGATTTTAGTACCAAAGTGGAATTATGCCTTAGGTCAGGTACTAAACGGTAAAGAAAAATAGCTCGGGCACCAAAGTGAAAAACGGACTTAAGATCAGGTACTAAAGTGTTTTTTTCCCAATAATTTATATACAAAACCAAGTAGGCTCTCTTTTGTTTGGCTCTCTTTTGTTTACTTAATTTCAGTTGAGTTCGAGATCGTTTCAGTTAAGTTCGGCTCGATTAAGTTTCGGCTCGATTAAGTTTTTTTTTAAATAAATAATTCAAATTTTATAATTTTTGTTATACAATTCAATTAATGCTAAAATAATTTTAATATTTTTTATAAATATTTAATAAGTTATATAAATTATTTTTTTTATAAAAAAATTATTTAGTACAGATCCATTAACATAGGCTTATTCTTATTATTGTGGTTATTTTCACATTAAATATCTTATTAATATAATGTTTTAGATGAAATATAATTTCCAAGTGCAACTAAGTATATGAAAAAAAAAAATCAATTTCTAAAACCATACGGTGCAAATTTACACAATAATCTGTTAAGCCACAAACTGTTGCTTTTATCCAGCAACAAATATACTAGTAGTAATTAACATGAGCTCTGTACATGATTCTAGTCCAAAAAATAATAGTCCTATTCATTTAGAACCCATGATCATAGAATTGATGACGTGCATGATCAAGCGGATGTTTGAGAGTTCGGCCCCACCCGTGGTAGGAAGGTTGCGGTGGTGATTCAATATCTGATAGACCTGCTCAAAGATTGGTCGTACGTGAACCGCAATCATCGAGTCGTTTGGATTTATAGCACATACGACCTCCCTCATCCATGTTAATTTCTGAGGAGTGTCTTTGCTGATATCACAAGACAGTTGCTGTAGAAGAGAGAGGAGAATGCCTTGGCTTAAAGGAAGGGGATTCATCAGCAGGATCCCAGGCAAATCAACCTGGAACGAGACGATCAAAATGAGGTTATAGCAAAGTTCGCACGAAAAAACTTCAACCAAACTAAATTGAAATTATGAGTCATAACAGCAAAAACAAAACGAACCTGAGAGCATAACCATGAAACAAGAGTTACATCAGTCCTTTGCAGGGCAGCATTAAAAGCCTCCTCGTATTTACGTTCCGCTACCAATCTTGATAGCTCTTTTGTTGGGTCAGGTGGTACCTCGAGCTATAATATAAAACTTCATCTCAGAATAAATAGCTATATACTTGCAATAATAATAGTTTTCAGATAACACTTCCTTCCACATAAATTCAAGAAGAAGAAAGAAATAAGAGAGAGCAAACCTTCTCATGGAGAATGCCCAAAGGACCATTGCTCAGTTGACTAATCAACGGATTCGGTGCATTAGAATCTGCTCCTGAAACAGCGAGAGCCAACAGTTTTCTTTGGCCATCGAGCAACTCACTGCCTAAAGTTTGTGTTATCGAGGTTGCTGAATTTAATGCATCCTGATATAAAATGGCAAAAACAAAGTAGAAATACCAATATTAAATCAATAACTCAATCCCAATTTACTACGCTTCATGAGTCGTTTAAAGTAGGATGAAAAGCATATGTAGAAACATAATGACATGTGTACCCTTAATGCAAGTGCCAATGGTGAGTGGGATCCCTCAACTTGTTGCTGAGCTGCTGTTGTATGTTCAACCATTCCTTTATGAAATGTGGAATCAACCTGCTCAAACATTGTCCGGCATGACATCTCAAATGCAGGGATCACAGAAACCTCCAAACTTGATTTCAGAGATTCCTGCAGTACAAAAATTGAAAATTAAGGGGAACTTATTAAATGTATTATCAATCCTCCTTCCAGTTCTAAAGACATGAAATTACATAAATATCATATACCAAAGTGCAGCAAAGAAAAGTAACTTAAAAAATCCAGTAGAGAAGCATCCTTACAAAGGTACTCTCAAATTACATAACCTATAATATACCAAGTAGCCAACATGCAGAAAAGAAAAGTAATTTATGAAAGGATCAAGCCAATTTATCTAGAAACCCGACTCTTTCTACTGCTTATTCAAGCACATTTAAGATACACCTTCCATCACTGATGTCCTTATTGCAAGTATTCAGTCTACTATCGCAGTGCCAAAACAAGGAATTCATTTTGAAAAACAACGCACCAATGAAAAAGATAATTGAACAAAACACAACTACATATCAATATATCAGATAGAGCAGGTCAAAGAAGGGACGTAACATTTGTGGAAACTATAACCATGATCATAATATCATATACAAAAACCTTATTACAACCCAAGTCAAATAATTTCTTCCCCTCAGAAAACCCATCTTTAGTAACACCATGAGTCTCTAGCTATCAGATTTCCCATAGAGTGGAATATAATTTTATTTTATATCCAAAAGCAAAAAAGGAAAGTCAAACTCATTCTCTTTCTTGATACCTGAAGGGCTTGCTTGCCAGAAGTTTGAAATTGAGCTTGGATGTGTTTAGAAACTGTTGCTTCAAGTTTGGAGCTGACTGATTTTTCCAGTTGATTTAGAGCTTTGTCACCTACCCCTTTCTGATCACATAAATAAGTTAAGATTCAAGAATATATTATGTCGATAATCTACTATTTGTAATTATGCATGTGTGTGTGTTACCTGGAAACTCTCAACAATGGAATTGGATATTGTTTTCTCAATGGTAGGAGAAATTGTCCGTGTCACAGATTGGCCAATCGTATTCATTTCTCTCTTCATATTTTTCTCTATAATAGTAGGCAGGTCTTTGTTTAAGCAATTGTTGAACATTTGTGTCAGTTGTTGCATACGATCCTGTGCTGCCTTTTCTTGTTTTGCATTCTCTTCTTGTAATTGAGCCCACAAAGCATCAGAATTGGCTTTGACCGCTTTCTCCATGTTCCGCCCCAAGGCTGTCTCAAGTCTTTTGCCTTCTTTGGTAATTGGAACAGAAGCCATCACTGCCAGCTGCTTTTGCATTTCTTTCTGCATACCCGTAAGCTGCCCAAAAAATAGAGGAATAATAAGAAAATAAACTAAAGTGATGCAAAATTTACCTACAAGGATACTGTAGCTAGCCTAGAATGTAAACAGATGCAAAATAGTTCAACACATAATGACTAATGATTATTACTCCTCCGGTTCTAATTGTTTGTTGTTTAAGGTTTCTGGACAAGGATTAAAGAATCAAGGTAAATGAATATGCAAATAATGCAACCCTTTATTAAATTACTCTATGGCTATCGAGTATTAAGCACATGGGGAATGGGTAAGCAACGGAAAACAAGTACTGGCAGAATTGAAAAAATATAAACCAAAATATCTCAAATTTAGAACAAATAGTTTGTTTAGAAAATATTTTAGAACCTGAGGGAGTGGAACCCAATCATGATTTTTGACATAATCTTGGACACAAAATGAAGCAAAAGGGATCACAACTACGTGAATAGAACTTGAAAATAAATGATTATAAAGAAATGAAAGAGAAACCTGATTCAACATTTGTTGCATGGAAAGGATTTGGGGTGATATAGCTTCTACAGGATTAGTACTTGAGCTAATGCTTGGTTCAACAGAAGAATCAGCTGATATGAAAGCACTGTGTGTTGGAGAAGCCGGGGAAAATTCCTGACCAATCTTTTCTTTCTGCTTTTTCCCCTTTTTCCCTTTTGTACTTGGTTCAGGATACTGAGTTCGCATAGAAGTTGAAGAATCAACGACCTTCCCAGTGACATCTTTTGCAGAGTCATGCGCTTCTACTGAGATAGAGGGTTGGGTTTCCGCTTCAGTTCCACCAGTCCTGTTAAACTGCCTAGCTGCCTCCACAGTATAAGTTTCAGAAGATAAAGTAGCACAATCTCGAGCCAATTCAATTCCAATATCAGAAGCTTGAGAGCAAAATGAATTTTCCTTTATTTCTGATACAAATGTCTGAGGTTCTCTCGATCCAACATCATTATCCTTCCCAGATCTTTTTGCACCCAAAACTTTGACCTCTACCTCAACATTCCTTGTATCATTGCCAATAATTTCTTCTGGAATACTTAATTCACCCTCACTTGGGGACTCATTCCTGTTGTTCACTTCAGAGGACGAACTGGCCATCAATATCTCTGCAGGAGTTACCAAATGAGTCGGGTGTTTAAACTTAATTGGATTGTTGAATGACATAGAGAGATCATCTTGAGAAATTTGACAGTCACCATTCCGTGAATCATCATCAAATGGAGCAACTTCAGGCAAGTTAGCATGAATTTCTCGGTCAACCAAATATGCCGCAATTTTCTGATTTACAGTGTCTTCATTAACCGGAACATGCTCAAGGTTGTTTGAAAAACTTCTTAAACCAGAAAGGCTTCCAGACACCCTGGGGCTCAAAGGGAATGGATTCGAAGTTGAAAAAGATGTATCAATCTGTTTAACAGCTGTAGACAAAGTAACTGTTTTGGTCTCCGTACTCGAGATAGAAAAGTCTTGCAAGGTTGGTGATTCAGCAGCAGTAGCACTAACAGGATATCTAACTTTTTGAACTTTTTCCAGGACAGTTTCGTGCATGGATGCTTTGGGTGCTGAACTAGATACAGATATCGCCACTGGTTTACTGACAGAGGACTCCACATTAGTAAGCCTTTCGCCACTTGCAACATCCTGTGAGACACTGGAGTCGGACTTCTCATAGGATACATTCTCCATAGGGGGTGGCAGACACTGAGACAAATCCAATGCATACTGTTGTATAGCCTGTGTCTGGACACAATACACTTGAACGATCTGTTCACCGTGAGGCAGCAATTCACTTGTCCCAGTAAAACTAAGTATTGGCATAGTGACGGTAAACTCTGCTATATAATCAAAGCGGGTTGCAGCAGGGTTAGGGCCATACTCCAAGTGTACAGCATATATAGCATTCCTCTTGGCATTTGCCAACACAAGTAGACAAGCTTGTGGCAAAGCTTCTATTTGATTGAAGAAAGCTTCTTCCAATCGGGCATTGGAACTTTTTAACATCAATGTCTGAACACAATGCCATGATTCTGAATCACTGGGAAGCAACCAGCCTTCTTCACTTGCTGATATCCATATCTTCATTTCCCGATTTAGAGTGCCCTGTGTGTATCTTTTAATGTTGAGTGCATTGTCGAAATTTGAAACTTAAGAATGGGGGATCTTTAATGAAGGCATAAAAGAATTTCATGATATAGACAAAATTGTAATTTAAATTTAAATCAAACTTCAAAAAAAAGTGCTCATGAGAAAAAAAAAATTTAAAAATCATTGCATATACCCCAGTGATAAGTATGACATGATCCGGCCGATGAGGAGCAACCACAAAGGTGACAGAGTGAACAGGTTGACCATCATGAGGCCGGAAAACTGCAATAGGCAGCGACTTCTTATCATCCCAAACCTTTATCTGCAATAATAAACGCCAACTTAGGAAAATAGCCAAATACTATATATCTTAAGGATGATTGCACTCTGCAGAGTCACCAGATACTAAATAACTATGTAATAATACGGTAATTCATTATGGGGGCATCTTCAACGTCATAAAATACTAATACATACAGAGATGGCATCAGTCAATCACCAAATTCAAACAAGATGCTGAATGTCAGATTCTCAACCAAATTACAATATTAAATTGCTCAGGTGTGGCTGGCCTAAATCAATCATAACTCAATTTTATAATAGTCAGAATCAAGTTCTAAAATAGACAAATAAATCACAATTCATTTCATTATATCAAGTTCTATAACCATCCATCACAAGGACCTCAAATCAGAACATGGAAGTAAGGGCAGAAAGGACATTTTATAAGACTTTATAATTGATTTCGCGCAAAATGTATATCCATACTCAGCCCCATTATTGAAGCTACTAAAGAATGAGACAAGTCATTATCAACTTACTCCCTATTAGTACTCATGAAGCAAGACTTACTGTTCCATCCACTGAAGCGGATACCAAACGGGTGGTCATCCACTGGCACATAGACAAGTCAGTTACTTCCCCATCGTGGGTGCCAACAAGTTGGATCCCGTCAATCAACTTTTCAGTGGAACATTTAAGGGGTTCCTCTGCTGAGAACTTTTCACCTTTTCCAACTTTGGTGGTATCAATCTTCAACACGAGCTTCCCAATTCCCACAACCAGAACTTCCTGTAGAAGAAAAAAATGGCAAACCACAGTTATTTCTGTGGGATTTAAAAGCACAGCTTTAAACCCAAAAAGGGTGAGTAAGAAGAAATATGTACTTGTTTATGGCAATGCCAACAAACTCTAGGATGGACAGATTCCCCCTCTCCGGTAATTTGAATAGCTTTAACAATCCTTCCTGTAATCTGAGGCTTGTCTTCTTGATCTGGACCTTCATCGATCTTCCACACATAAACTCGACCGTCTTTACTTGCACTGCGTGCAAGTAAATTTACAAGTTAAAGACAAAGCAGAAGATGCAAAGTACTGTAATAATAACTGATAATGAGTCTACCTAGCCAAAAGGTGAACATCCTCGGCAAAGAAAGCAATGTCTGTGACCCTCTGAAAGAAAATACATAAATTAAGAATTTATCAGAATATGTTTGAATGCTTATCAGCCGTAAATAATATGATCATGTCAAGAAATAGTATTTAAAACGGATGAGTTTCCACCAATAATGCCACAACGTATCACAGAATAATAAATAGACAATATCTAGGTGGCAATGCATTAGATAATTTTGTCAGATTTGCACGAATCTAGTGCATAGAGCTAAAAACTAACGTCCTTGAATGCTTACTGATTAATATGGAATTCATATCTCCATAGTATGAAAATTATCTACAATGAAAACTAACGTCCTTGAATACTAGTAACTGATAAATGGTTGCCGACAGGAATTCTTCCAATAATGCTAAAAAAGCCTTGTGAAACAAACAAACCAAAATTGCACTACCTCAGCAGGGAAAGTAACGTCAACCGCAAGTGCAAATAAAACCAAGATTTAGTTTGATCAATAGAATAATCCAAATGACGGATGATCAAACGCATGCTAAAACACACATTCGTTAATACACAAACTGAACAACATAACTATGATCTTAAATTAGAAATAATATTCAAGAAACAAAATCCAGATTTGAAAAGTGGTAACCAACTTGAGCAAGGCCCTTGAGCAACGATCTCAGTGCGGTGTTGATATTGAGCACCCGAATCGCCCCCAGCTTGAGCCCGTAACATATATACGTCTTGTTCACAGCAATCTGCCTACCCAAAACAAGCCCTGGATCAGACCCATATTTAGTAATGGGTGTCACCTCAAGCTGAGGCTGCACCTCTCCGGGCAATCTATCATCTACGTCGTAAACAAGATCTTTCCCGACCAAATGCCTTCCCCTGGGGAGCTTACTACTCGACATCCGAATCACAGGTCCCTGATGCCCAGCATTCACATTCTGAGACACAGAAAAATCAGAGCCTGCGGAGGAAGTCGGATGGATTTGAGCAGGTGGAACTGCCGACGGCGGAGGATTGTCCCTCGTGGGAGGTGGTGCGCTCAGCATCGCCGGTAAACGAGCCCCGGTGTTATTAGGGTTCTGGGGGTTCGAAGAGTTTTGCAAATTATTGTGGTGATGGAGCGGTGGCGTAGGATAAGACATTGACCTCCGGGGTTGCAGGTTAGCGAATTCTCGGTAGGGCGGCGAGGGATCGGAATAGTGGAATCGAGATGTTTGGGGGAATAGAAGTAGAGCCAGGCGCCAGCGGCGTTTGGCGGAGGATTCGCTGCTGAAGGTGGTGGAAAAAGGGCTGAAATCGAGATGTGGAGGAGTGTGGTGACAGTGGAGAGAGAGACTTTTCGGTGACTAAACAAGATGAAGATGGAAGATGGGGAGTTCGATCATTCAAATATATTTGGTATATTTCCAAAAGGGTAAAAATAATTTTCAAGATGAAGCCAAAAATATTCAATTTCAAATATCAATAAATGAAAACCCTAGTCTAACTAATCGATGTTTATGATTCGCCGGTTCAATTAACAAACCGATGATTCGAATCAATTTTTCGATTTGTTACTTTAGAGATCGTGAATGATAGTGAATTAATCATTCAAAGATTCATGAACTCCTTGTTCTCGTGACCTAAACACACGAAAAAATCGAAAAAAATGTTACATTTATAGGAAGAAACAAGAACTCGACCAGAGTCAGGTTCTTGCTTCACACCTCCCGAGTCGACTCAAAATCTTCACAACTCAACAACAACATCCCAAAGGTACATCTCTTTCTCGGGAATCGGCAAACCGAATTCAACGAAACCGCACGCTTCTTCGTACTCAAACTCAACTTCCGCAGAATCGACTTCAATCCTCTTAGGTCTAACCGACGAAAACACTCCAAAGGAACCGCATCCACGCACTCTCATCTCGACTCTTCCAACGTGTTCATCCTCGTACTTTACCTCAATAATTGCACCTCCCGAGTTAAACATCTTAGTGAGACCAATCGGTGCAAATGCAATGCCATTCGACATCTTCTTAACCGTAACAACCGTGAAAACTTCGAACTCTCTCGATTTAAGCGTAATCGGGAGGGCGGAATTCTCGGAAAGATACACCAAGTTACCCTGCAGATGAGAGTAGACGATTACATCTCCGTCCCATTTATCATCCGTAACTCTCGGAAGATAATCGACGTCCTTTGCATGTATGGTTCCGGTTATCGTTCCCGGTTTCTCGTCGTGGATGAGATTCTTCTTTTCGTTCTTGCACCAGCCGGCTCCTTGGCAGTTGAAAACTCCGATGACTCCGTTGTGATCGTTCAGATTCCATATCTTCAACAAACTGTAAACAACAGATTATTGCATTACTTAACGGATAGTTGTCTATTTCGGACAAAGTAAAAAAAGAAAAAAATATGTTGCGTTTAATTATTACCTTTTTCCGTCTCTCGCCGGATCCGAAAACAAACAATCTCGAGTCGGTCTTCCCGGAAGCTTGGCCCTCAATATGGAGCCATCAGGAAGCACAAGCTTCCTCAACAGGTCAATGTCGTGATACCCGGGCTTATCGCTGTGATTTTTTTTTTTTTTAAATTTCAGTAAAATAAAATAAATAATAAATAATTTGAATCATAATTTTTGTATACAATATATAATTTTATAAAAATTATTATTATTTTTACAAAAATATCAATTTAGTTCACTTTTTTTCAGCTCAATTCAGTTCATTTCAATTTAGATTCATATAATTCAATTTTCAATTTTCGGTAAGTTTCAATATAAAAGACATGTTAGTTCAAATTCATTCATTTCAGTTTTCAAAATTCATTCATTTCAGTCTAAAAGAACAAGTCTTAAATCAAAAATAATCATAAGAAAAAAACTCGTTTACGTTTACGTTACCTGACGTACACAGCGCATCCCCCGACAGCTCGCGCAGCCGCATGATACTCCGCCATCTCGTGCAAACTCTGCAGTCAAACCAGACAAAACGAAGAAAGATCAAACATCGAAAAAAAACATGTCGATAACCGAAAGCATTTCCCATCAATCAATCAAAATCGAACTCACGTGAAACATATCCCAATCAGGTTGCATGAACTCTCCAAGAAACACCGTATTGTAAGCCACCGAGGCAACATGAATCGTGTGCGAAGCTGAATCCCTCGGCCAAAAATCATCTGAAGCCCTAATCACAGCCGCCCTCTTCGAACTATACAACCCGTCCGTGTTATGACTCATGCACGAAATAACTCCGTTGTCCCGGAAGTTTCTAGAAACCGAAGCCTCAAGCGCTCGGTGGTATTTCCTAGCGAGCTTCACCCGTCCCCCGTTTCCTCCCCCTAGGGTTTCGAGTATGTTTTGCACGTCGACTTTTACTCCGTCGACCCCAGACGAAGATAGGTACGAGTGGAGCTCGTTGTAGAAGGTGTAGATTTTATCCGAACTCACTAACCCTAGCCCGGTTTTCGCTATGCTGTTTAGAGCTTCGCACGGCTCGTTCGAGCGGACCCCGGGCGAAGGGTCCGGGTAGAGCATCGTGGACCCGTAGTGCTCCATTCCGGAAGCTTCCGGACAAACCCCGCCCCAGTATCCCGCCAACGCATGCCACACGTAAACGTACTTCACAGAATAATGTCGATCTTTCATTCGGGCGATGACGTGGCACATTCCCGGTTTCCCGCCATTTCGAAACTTGCGGTTCTCCTTGATGTTAGTCAACCTGTTTGCGAAGCTAGAAACGGAAATAAAAAAAAACGGTTAGAAAGAAAAGAATATATAGGAAAAGTTTGTTGGACTCTCTGTCTCTCACTTGGCTGAGTTGTCGGATTTCGTCGGGTTGCTGGTGGGGTCCATCCCGACCGACTGCCACCCGTCGTCGATTATGACGAACTTCGGGGAGATGCCGCCTTTTTTAAAACTGCGACGAGGTTGTAAGTTGTATGAATTCGTCGATATATACTTCCTCTGTCAAAGAATAGATGTCACACCTGGTCAACTGCTCTCTTATTTGACATTAATGATAAAAAAATATATAAAAATTATTAAAAAAATACTAAAATAAAATTTAGACTCTAAATTTTATTTTAGTATTTATTTTAATAATTTTTATATATTTTTTTTATCATAAGTAGTCAAATAAGAGAGCAGTTGGTGTGACATTTATTCTTTGACATATGAGTATAACTTAGGGAATGAAATTAGTGGTCTCGTTTTTCGTCGATAAATTAATACCTCTCTAGACCTTCCTCCACGCCCTCGGCGGTGACGTTAGTGTAGAACGCATCCCATGTACACCATCCGAACCAGTTCAACATATCCGGCATCTGATTGAATAACGAAAAGCAAAGGTTAGACGTTGAAGGTGTTTTTTTTTTTTTCTCGATTTTTTAGAAGAGTTACACCGACCTTTTTGCTTTCGCGGTGGGAGAAAGTCTGCAGATGCCCCTCCACAGCCCTGCGTAAATCGAAAAGTGTTCTCGTTCGATCAGAGCTCGATCGAGGTAAAATTGATCGATTCGCACGATAAATTTCAAATTCAAACCACTCTGAAGTTTAAATTAAAAAGTAAAGAAGTTGCGAGTAAAATAAAAAAATGAAGGGTAAAATTGTATTTTTAAGTAATACTGTGATAGTATTTGAGGCTGAAACAATAATTTAAAAAAAGTGATCATATTATTATGAAATAGAAGAAGAGTAAATATACTTGACAGCATTGGTGATGACATCGAATGGCTCAGATCCGGCTGCAACGAACACCAGATGGCTGCCGTCAAACGCTTCGACCAAAGGATCTCCTGCATTGTTCGATCGATCGATCGTTACTAATGCTCGAACGATGAAATTAAACAAGAACAAGTCAACGAGTACTATTACATATATATATATAAATATATATACCGCTTTCGAGGCAAATCTCCAGCTCATCATCGACATTCCCCTGCAAGACAGCCCTGAAATCTCCCTAAAAGATGTTCTTTTCCCTTGCTTCCATTGATATACAACAATGTCTTATATACAAGAATTCCCCTTAATGTACGCTCGGATTGACGGCCTATTACAAGCAAGTCAATCGTTGATTTCTCTAAGAAATGATATGATAATAACTAACAAATATTTACCAAATATACTAAGAATATAGACATATTCTAATACGCCCCCTCAGTCGAAGCGGGAGGAGGAGGTCGAATGCTGAGACTGGAGCGGAAATCATCAAATAAGATTTGGGGCAAGCCTTTGGTGAAAATATCAGCAAACTGGTAGCGCGATGGTACATGACGGACCTGAACTTCACCGAGAGAAACCTTTTCCCGAACAAAATGGATGTCGAGCTCAATATGCTTCGTGCGTTGGTGGTTGACGGGATTCCCAGATAAATAAATTGCTGAAACATTATCACAATATACCACTGTGGCCTTTCGAATTGGGCAGTGAAGTTCAAGTAATAAATTGCGAATCCAACATGACTCGGCTACGACATTGGCGACGCCGCGGTATTCGGCCTCGGCACTGGAACGAGATATGGTGGCTTGACGCTTCGAGGACCAAGAAATGAGATTATCGCCAATATAGACGCAATAACCGGAGGTAGAGCGTCGGGTGTCGGGACACCCGCCCCAATCGGCATCACTATAGCCAGTTAAGGTAGAGGTGGAAGATGCAGTTAAGTGTAATCCATAATGACTAGTACCTCGGAGATAACGGACGATACGCTTAAGAGCACCGAAGTGAGCTTCGCGAGGATCGTGCATATACAAACAGATTTGTTGTACGGCGTAGGAGATGTCGGGGCGAGTAAAGGTCAAATATTGAAGGGCCCCTGCAAGACTACGAAATAGAGTGGGGTCGGCAACCGGGGCACCGGAGTTGGCACTTAATTTTGGTTGAGTATCTACCGGTGTGCGAGCAGGCTTACACGAGGTCATGTTTGCCCTGCCAATAATATCCTCTGCATATTGTTTTTGATGGAGAAACAGGCCATGGGCATGTCGTACTGCCGTAATACCAAGAAAGAAATTTAGAGGTCCCAAGTCTGTCATTGCAAATTCTGTGCGAAGGTATGACATAATTTCATCTCGAAGTGCAGCAGTAGAAGTGGTAAGTATGATGTCGTCAACGTATAAAAGGAGATACGCCACATTAGTACCATTATTATAAATGAATAAAGAATTATCGGACTTGCTGTGAGTGAATCCAATTGTAGAGACATAAGATGCAAACCGTTGATACCACGCGCGGGGCGCTTGTTTGAGGCCATACAAAGACTTTTTGAGGAGACATACATGATCGGGGCGAGTATGGTCTCGAAATCCGGGTGGTTGATGCATATAAACCGTCTCTGCTAAGTGGCCATGTAAAAATGCATTCTTGACATCGAGTTGATGAATGAGCCATTGTTTAGAAACGGCAAGGCTTAGGACAGTACGAATGGTTGCAGGTTTGACCACGGGACTGAACGTTTCATCACAATCGACTCCCACCTGTTGAGACCTGCCATTGACAACAAGACGAGCTTTGTATCGCTCCAAATCACCGTTAGCTTTAAATTTATGTTTGAACAACCAAAGACAACGTGTTACATTGACATTAGGTGGTCGAGGCACAAGAACCCAAGTCTTATTCTTAATGAGAGCGTCAAATTCGTCTTTCATGGCATGATTCCAGTGAGGGTCGTTAAGGGCGGCTACGGGGCTTTTGGGTACAGGTGATAGGGAGGTAGTGGTACATAAATCAAAGACGGCTTTGGGTTTAAAAATTCCATGTTGAGAACGTGTCGTCATGTTACGTGGTGGCTGGTGTGTAGGTGAGGACGAGGAAGTTGCGGGTGTCGAGTCCGGGGTGGAGGGCGGGGACTCGTGTCGGGGATCAACGGAGTTGTCGAGAGGTGTAGTAGAGGTGTCGATTTCGTTTTGAATGGTGGGCTGAGAGTTTGTGATGTGGTGAGTCATATAAGGTGTCGGGTCAGGAGCAAGAAAGTGATAAGATGAAGGTGGTATTTTTGTGTTTTTGGCGAAGGGAAACACCGATTCATCAAATGTCACATGTCGAGCTATGATAACCTTTCGGGTGGTCAACTCCAAGCATTTGTAACCACGATGATTGGACGGGTAGCCGATGAAGACACATGGTGTAGCACGAGGGGAAAGTTTATGAATAGTAGTAGAAGGTGTGTGTGGGTAGCAGAGACAACCAAAAGTCCGAAGATGGTTATAGGACGGGACTCGGTTGTAGAGGCTAGAGGTGGGTGAATCGTATTGATTGGATTTGCTAGGTAAGATGTTGTGTATATACGTGGCCATAGCAAGAGCATGGTGCCACATGGTTGGGGGCATATGAGCATGAATGAGTAGCGTGCGAATTGTGTTATTAATTGTTCGTATTTTGCGCTCCGCTTTACCATTTTGAGGGGAAGTGTGCGGGCAAGAAAAACGAAACAACATACCTTGAGAGGCGAAGAATTTATGAAGAGACGAGTTGTCAAATTCTCGGCCATTATCGCACTGAAGAGTTTTGATAGAAATATGAAATTGAGTTTTTATCATGTTATAGAAAGTAGTAAAAATTTGAGAAACATGGGATTTATTTGTGAGGGGAAATGTCCATAGGAAGTTGGTGTAATCGTCAAGAAAAAGAATGTAATAACGATGACTCATTGTACTTAAGACGGGTGAAGTCCATAAGTCGGTGTGTAAAATATCAAATGGATTAACGGTTTGAGATAAAGAAGCGTGAAACGGGAGTTTAATGTGTTTTCCTAATTGACAAGAGTTGCAAACAGACAAGGGATTGAGAGGACGACATGGAATTGTTTTATTAGTACAAAGAGAATTAAAAATAGCGGAGCCGGGATGTCCTAGGCGTCCGTGCCAAGTAGTAGAGGGAATAGCAGTAAACGCATGAGGAGAGGTAGCTGGGGCAGCAAGGTTCGAAGAGAGAAGGGGGTATAGGTCACCCGTGCTGTGGCTTCTCATAATCGGCGTCCCCGTCTTGAGATCCTTCACAGTAAAACCAAATGGGTCAAACTCGACAGAGACATGATTATCGGTGGTGAATTTACGAACAGACACTAAATTTTTAATTATGTTTGGGACATGGAGAACGTTTTGCAAAATAAGGGATTGGTGAGGAGGGGAAAGAGTCATGGTACCACAACCAGTTATCGGAATCATATCACCATTTCCGACTACAATATGACGATTATTGCTCAAAGAAGAATAAGAAGAAAGGTTACCATTGTTGGATGTCATGTGCGACGACGCACCTGTGTCCATATAATAGTTGTCATCGGGTTGCTGAAGAGTGAGCGATTGCATAGCAGCAGCGATGTCGGTTGGGACGAAGGTAGAGGATCACTTTGTTGAATAATGGTAGCGATCCCATCATACCCATCAGAGACGTGAGTGATAAGCTGTAGAACAAGGCGAGTTTCAGAGACAGGAGCACCAACATTAGAGAGTTGGTCAGCAATCATTTTGAGGGCCTGACAATACGACGACACATTCGGATAATTATCCATGTGAATATTGGTGAACTGTTGTTCCAACATAACGGCGCGAGAATTTTTATTATCATTGAAAATATCCTTGAGACGTTCCCAAGCACCTTGAGCCGTCGCGCCAGATTCAAGAATTGTATGAAGGAGATCAAGAGAGATGGTGCTGTAGATCCATTGTTTGACAATGGCATCAAGTCGGTTCCATTGAGCGTCTTTATTGATCACAACGTCTTTTGAAGGGGCAATGTGATCGATGACATCGAAAGCACGAGCAGTGTTGAGAAAGAGCTCTGCCCATGACGCATAATGAACATTCTCGGTCTCGAGCGTGATTTGAACATAGTTTTTGATGTTGGAGACGGAGTAGGCTGGGTGAAAGGAAGAAGATTTTGTGGTGGAGTCGTTTGTCATGATTGCACAGAGGGAGAAGAAGGAGAAAAAAATATTAGCGGAAGAGAGGTTTAGAGAATTGCTCTGATACCATAAAAGATGTTCTTTTCCCTTACTTCCATTGATATACAACAATGTCTTATATACAAGAATTCCCCTTAATGTACGCTCGGATTGACGGCCTATTACAAGCAAGTCAATCGTTGATTTCTCTAAGAAATGATATGATAATAACTAACAAATATTTACCAAATATACTAAGAATATAGACATATTCTAATACTCCCTCTAAAATCGGCAAGAAAACAACATACAACGGCTCCTCAGAACGACCGGAATCGGACCTTCCTTCGACGATCAAGAACTGCGTCTCGAAAGGTAGGTCCCGCCCGCTCGACCCGATTCGCTGAGTCATCCACCACAGCTTGAACCGGAAAACACACATGAATCTCAAGTCCCTGCAGTAAAAAAAAAGAATAAAAAAATAAAAATCGGTTCTTTACACAAAATCATAAACACGATATGACTATAAACACTGACCGGAGTTTGCCGATGGGGAAGACCCTCCGGCTGCCGATCTGATCGGAATGAACTCCGATGAAGGCGCCGTTGGCCAGGATTCCGCCGGCCGCCGGCGTCAAGATGATGTTGTCATGAACGGAGCTCAGAATCTCCTCCCCCGAGACGTGCAAACTCTTACCGGTCACGGAAATCCCGGAACCCACCGTCATTTTTATTTTCTTGAAATAATTATCAGACGAAATTCACTGTGAGAATGAAATGGAAAAACAGAGGAGGTGGGTGTGGGTATTTATAGGTGGCAACACGCAAAGAGGGTTTCGTGTGAATTTCTGATGCGTGTCCGAAAATGCCGGGAATCGACTCGATCGGAATTGTTTTTATTTTTAGTTTTGTTACTTGCAACTTGAATTTTAAATTTTCTTGATTTTTTGTGGGGGGGTTTAAGGAAAAAGAAGAGGGTTTGGGGAAGCTCTGTTTTTTTGTTGTTGTCGTCGAGTGGTGAAAAAGTATGTTGTAGATGGCGGGAGTTTTCTTTTGGATAAAAATAAAGTTACCTTATCCGACGTGTAATTTTGTAAGAGTGTACTTTTTTGATCTTGCAAATCTTTTTCACATTTTAATTACTTTGAATGTGCAAATTTGACGTGTAAACATTTAATCCATGTCAAGGCTAGTTGTTTGAGCATTTGACGAACTGAACCTATGACTAAACACTAAACACCGTGTGTATTTAAATTCTTACCTATGACTAAAAAACAACTAATTTATTTTGGATATTTATTTATACAAATTAAATTCTTACCTATGACTAAAAAACAACTAATTTATTTTGGATATTTATTTATACAAATTTTTTCGCTCAAATCAATTGAATTAATTTCACTTCCTTCAATCGTATTGTAATTGATACTATGTTGTAGGCGTAATTGATACTATGTTCAATTGCAATTCATGATTCATAATTTTTCATTTGCAATTCACTTGTCCAGAATCAATTGTCATAATTTATAATTTATAAATGAATTATGATCATTAGTGCACGATAGAGAGTATAGACAATATCGAAACATGTTTTCTTTTAAATGCAACTAATGCATTGTACATCACTATAATTTATACACTTTCATAATTTAAATAGTTTTATAATAATATCACATATACAATAAGAGGGAAAATTTATGCTCGACTAATATAAAGGAGATCCGGAGACATGGTGGTGAGATGAGGATGGAGTTGAAGAACACGTATATACAACTCGGATCCTCGTCATATTGTATTGACACCTATCTACTCGATTAATTATACGATATTTTTTTCTGATGAATTATCACTCTTCTTATGGTCAATCAAATTCAAACTAAAATTCGTTCGTTTGGGAGTGGAAAAAAATAACACAAACGATAAATCGATTGAAATCGGACGAGATTGATGCCCAATTTTCGTGATTGAAAAAGACTAGACAACACACATGATACACCTTTCATAACATGGTATAGCCAAATTAACATGCTCGTCGTGATCGTGATTCGTCACTCGTGTTCTGTACTCGAAACATACAAATATAAAAATCTATATATGTATGAAACGTGACACATGTGTTAATATTCCTTAACTAATCATTATAAGACAAGATCGTATATAGTTTAATTAGAGAGAATAACACGATTAAGGATAGATTATTAAGAATATCCAGGAATGAGATCTAAACAAAAATACAATAGATTGAAAAAATCTGAAATTTTATAATTATTTATTATTAATGTTTTTTTAATGTATTTTGTACATTAATTGGAATGGAGTCTAAAATCATGTTATTTTGGATCGAATTAAGTTGAACTGAAAATACTAAATATATTTGAAATGAAATGAATTGAATAAATTTAAATTGAAGTTCATTTTATAATAACACTAATATTTTTTTATTTTATTTTTTTGTAAATATGAATAATATTTTAATATTAGTTAATATTTTTTTTATTAGATTTCTTTAGTTTAATTAATTTTTATTTTAAAATAAATTGAACCTAAGTAAAAAATTGAAATTAATTGAACTAAAATAATACAGTATAATTTTATTTTACTATTAAAGTGGGACCATAATTCTATTTCACAAAAAAAAAAAAAAATGTCTATGTTACCTATAAATAAAGAGCAACACGTTTTAACCTCTACAGAGTACAGACTATCAGTCATGCTCATATACGGAGTATATATATGCACAGTTGCACACCATTCCATTCAATTTCATATTTTATTCGGGAACGATAACTCAATTCAATTTATTATAATTATTATTAATTTATTATTACTATTGAATAATTCTACTTTATTTTAATTGATATTATATTTAAAATAATTAAAAAAATTAAAGTGTTAAAACTTATCTGATACCATAAAGTAAATTTTAGAAAATATAATAAAATAAATAAAAATATGAATTATTTTGGAAAAAGGGTATTTGAATTTATGTATTTAAATTTTTTACCCCATAAAAATTATTTTTTAATTAAGTGTTTAAATATTTTATTTTATTTAGTTTTTAGGGAGTTTTTAGGGTAGTAACTACCATTTTATTACAATTAAAAATACAGTATTAAAATGTTAATTACTATTTTACCCTTGCATTTAATTTAATTTAATTATTAATAAAAGGTTAATTTAGATAAACTACTTACAATTATAATTAAAAAAAACTAATACCCTAAATTATATACAAACTTATAAAATTATCCTTTTAACAAAATTTCCCTAAAAATATCAATTGCACGTATTATTTCTCCATTCTTGAAATGTCTGCATACTTTTTTGTAAATTAGTATACAAATGTAAGTGTACAGACAAACAAAATAGCACAAATGTAGAAATAAGCCAATAGTTGAATAATATACGTTCTCTTTCATGAAGCATATCCCGATTGAAACTCGATTATTCTATTGATTTTAGATAACTTTCAATACAAAATTGCTACATGCAAAGCCTAATTTTGCAATCATTCGCGGACACGAAAGAGGATGAATTATTTATACGAGTTATGCCATTCGAGAAATAAGACAGTCAACAAAAAGAGTCCTCACGATCAACTACAATACGACAGACTCATAAGAAATTTTTGCTCATAAAAATGGACAACTGACTTCGATTTCAAATCAATTTTAAATATCAGTTGTTCAGATCGCTTAAGTTCAATTCAGTTCAACCGGGTTCCTGTCCAAAGAACAGGTCCTAAAGTTCTCTTTCCAAGTCCGTTCTTTACATTTTAGAGGCGCAAAATATAAAAATAAACTTCTCACATTTAATTATATTACTATAAAAAAAATATCATTCTTTCTAACTACTTTCTTAAAAAAAAATATTTAAAATACTTATGATTTTACATCATAAATAATTTTACATTTTTTAATTATCTCGCAATTCTATTCAAGCTCTAAAAAAATAAATAATCATATTTAATTTTTATAATTCGAACTTATTATTTTACTCAGGAGTTACTTTTTTTTTTTTCATATTAAAGGATAATTGTATGTATTACCTTGTCTATTTCTGGCGTGTTTGGATTTTTTATTTTTATTTTTTGTAAATTAAGATATGCACATAAAAAACATATAGAATAACATAAAAAGCAAAGACAACCCAATAGCTGAATAGTAATTACGTTATCTCTTCGATGAAGCATATCCCGATTGACACTCGATTCTTCTATTACTTTTACGTAACTTTCAATACAATTCTGCTACATGCAAGTCTTATTTTGCAATCATATCACGGACACAAAAGAGGATGAGATATTTACATTGATACGAATAATTGTCATTGGAGAATTAAGGCAATTAAAAAAAAAAAAAAGAGTATCGTCTACAACTACAATACGACAAATTGTAGGAGAATTTTTGTCCATAAAAACAGATGATTGATTTCGATTTCAATTTATGTTTATACCGTTATTTATTTCCTATGTATGTTCCTAAAACAAAAATCATTACAAAACTAAAAAAATATATATAATTTTTATTTTGAATAAAATTAACGGCCCATAAATTATTTTTGATGTGACCATTAATCCTGCTTGAACTTGTATCTACAAATAAGAATAAGGAAAATTATTTTTTCTAGTTGAGTGAAAAAATATATACTTTAAATTTTATTTTAGTTATTTTTCATAATTTTTGTATATTATTTATCATATTTATTATAAACAAAAAAATCAATTTTGAACACTTGTACTTATTATTAGTGGTCCAGTGGACATAGAGTAGCATTCTAAAAGATATTTAACTAATTTTTTTTACTTTTACCTTAAAATATCTATTAAAATTTTCAAAGAGACGAAATTCTTCACATTTTTCGATAATAATATTTTTTATTAAGTGACTTAGATTTAAGTTCATAATTTGTTAAGAATATTATATTCTTTCAAACACCCACAAGATTCTTTAGACATTTATTTATGATAATAATTTTTATTAAGTAACTTAGATGTAAGTTCATAATTTGTTAAGAATATTATATTCTTTCAAACACCCACGAGATTCTTTAGACATTTTTTTATGATAATAATTTTTATTAAGTAACTTAGATGTAAGTTCATAATTTGTTAAGAACATTGTACATGATTTTCTGTTTATGAATAAATTATTTTACGACCCAGAAGATAGAGACTTCTTAAAGAGTTTTCGAATATAATATTTTTAATAAAAATTATAAACATAATAATTGAAATAATCAATAACAAAAAAAATTAATAAAATTCAAATTAATTAATGTGAAGAAAAAAAAATTAAAAAAAATTAACAATTAAATTTCAAGTTTACATCCATAACATATGAACTTTAATTTCGAAAATCAAATTATCACTTAATTAAAATTCACCACCAAATCTGTAACGCCCCAGAAAATTCAAAAGCTTAAAAGGATTGAATATACTACTCATACCAACAGATGCATCTTCTTTACTGAGCATCCTTCTATAAGAATTCAAAAGTTAAGCGTGCTGGCTCTGGGGTAATTCTAGGATGGGTGACCTCCTGGGAAGTTTCTCGGGTGCGCACGAGTCAGGACAAAGTGCGCTGGAAAAGACAAGTGTTGGTACAGTGGGGCCAGGATATTACTCCCGACGACAGTCATGGGTAACCGAGCCGACCCATTAGGGTCGGGCTTCGATGGTACAGTGGGGCCAAGATATCACTCCCGACGGCAGTCATGGGTAACCGAGTCGGCCCATTAGGGTCGGGCTTCGATGGTACAGTGGGGCCAGGATATCACTCCCGACGGCAGTTATGGGTAACCGAGCCGGCCCATTAGAGTCGGACTTTGACCCCTCAACGGGCCGGGGCGTTACAAAATCTGTCCTAAAACAATAAACCATTGTTTTTTTTTTTAATAGGGAGTATTAAAGATATTTACATTTATCCCAAATAGAGAGTATTAAATTTAAATTGTAATTTATTTCTATTTTTTAATTTAACTCTATTAACTTAAAACATATTTTTTTTCTTTACTTTAGTAAAAATAATAATTAAAAATTAAATTGTTATAATTTTCATTTCAACTATTTATTTACATTTTTTAAAAGTATTTTAACAAAATATACACTTTTATTAAGTAAATAATTATAATTCTTTTAATTTTCTACTTAAAAATATAATTTTACTATTACTTTTTTCATATACTCTACGATTTACTTATCATTACTATACTTTTTAAATTAAAATTATATTTTTTACTTTTAATTTTTTGATAAAAAATAATATATATTTTTTATTTTAATTTTTTGATAAAAAATAATATATATTTTTTAATTTACGTGTTGATCAAATAATGCACATGCTTTCTTCTCATTAGACTAATAGTTACACTTTCTTTGTATTTTGTGAAGATTTACTTATCATAACTATACTTTTTAAATTAAAATTATATTTTTTACTTTTAATTTTTTGATAAAAAATAATATATATTTTTTATTTTAATTTTTTGATAAAAAATAATATATATTTTTTAATTTACGTGTTGATCAAATAATGCACATGTTTTCTTCCTATTAGACTAATAATTACACTTTTTCTTTGTATTTTGTAATTCATTTACTCTTCCTAACCAAACTAATAGGGATAATATGATTCATATTAGTATATAGTTTTGACAAAAGTAAAGTAGTACTCCGATATTCCGGTCCATATGACACGTCAGCACACAGTGGTCCCACCCTCCCTTTTACGAGTCTTCTTCAATCTCCAGTCGGAGTCTTCACTCTTCAGTCCTCACTTTTATATGGAGTACTACCTTCAGTCCTTCACACACAAATTTAATCCCCCTCTTATTTTTATTCCAAATTAATTAATTAAATAAATAAATAAAATCTTTTGTTCAAGGCAATGCAAATGCAGGGACTCAAGCCCTCCTTCCCCCTCCATCACCGCAAAACGTCCGTGCGCGCTGTCGCCGCAGCGACGCAGCCGTCCTCGCCGGAGGCGTCCGGCCGGAGGAGCCTCTACGAGGTCCTCAGTGTCAGGCGAAACGCCTCTCCGGTGGAGATCAAGACGGCGTACCGCACGCTCGCCAAGCTGCACCATCCCGACGCTTCCATGTCTGCCGCCGCCGCTGCCGCCGCGCCGTCACCGGAAGGCCGCGATTTCATCCAGATCAACAAGGCGTATACGACCCTGTCCGATCCCGACGCCAGAGCAGTGTACGACTCGAAATTGATCGTCGATTCTCAATGCCATTGGGATACGGCCGGCGTGTCCGGGTATCGGAGCCCCAGACGAGGCCAATTTTACCCGACCCGGAAGTGGGAAACGGATCAGTGCTGGTGATCACAATTAGGAGGGATATGAATCTATTAGCCATTGTAACCAAATTACCGAGTTTTTACAATCGATTAAGTCGGTTGTAATGGTCTTCGCTCGTGTGCTTGAGACGACAATGAGGTTCTGTCGTTCAAAACCGAAGCCGAACACATTATTTTGTAATTTCCGTGCTCAAAATAAACGAGACATTCTGAAAAAGAAAACACAGAAAGAGTATATACCAATACAAAATGGAAATATCAACAATGACTGTCCGTCCAAAACAAGTTACTAGCAAGAAGCAACACTAGAAATTTGAGATTCAACACAACTTCTACACATTTCAACTCACAAATGTAAAAACAAAAGGGGGCAAAACAACCAATATTCACCGGAGTGTTTTTTCCCTCGTGATAATAAGTATTTCTCTAATAGTATTTTTTTTTTAAAATAAAAAAGAAAATAAAAATCGAAATCATTTAGAGCTCAAAAGCATAGAATTGATGACATGCATGATCAAGCGGATGTTGGAGAGTTCAGGGCCGGTTGTGGTACGAAGGCTGCGGTGGTGATTCAATATTTGATAGACTTGCTCAAAGATTGGGCGTACGTGAACCAAAATCATTGGGTCAGTTGGGTTTATAGCAGAAACAACTTCCCTCATCCATGTTAGTTTCCGAGGGGTGTCTGTGCTGATATCGCAAGCCAACTGCTGTAAGAGAGAGAGGAGAACACCTTGACCAAGAGGAAGAGGATTCATAGACAGAATCCCAGGCAAATCAACCTGGTGCAAAACAAACGTGTAATGAAATTGGAGCCCGTTGCACCAAAATAAGATAGTCGAGTGTTTGGAAATCAAACCAGAACCCCACTGATGGAAGGAATGAGTTAATATAACAGCAAGAACATAACAAACCTGAGCGCACAACCATGAAACAATAGTAACATCAGTCCTTTGCAAGGCAGCATTGAAAGCCTCCTCATACTTACGCTCAGCTATCAATCTGGATAGCTCTGTTGTTGGATCAGGTGGTACCTCGAGCTATAAAAATATAAAACTATATCTCAGGAAAAATAATATAATAACAGCAAATGGACGTAATTTTTCTTTTTCGTAATATACTACTACTTTCACATGAGAAAGAGCTAACCTTCTCGTGTAGAATGCCCAAAGGACCGTTGTTCAGTTGATTGAGCAACAGATTTGGTGATTTAGAATTTGCTCCTGCCACAGCGAAGGCTAACAATTTTCTTTGGCCATCAAGCAACTCACTGCCTAAAGTTTGTGTTATTGATGTAGCTGAATTTAAGGCATCCTGAAAAAAAATTCGAATGAAACTAATTGGCCTAGAGAAATTGAAATAACTAGAAGTCTATCCTTCAACAACAGAAATTTATTACACGCTTGGCGATGCTTTTAAAGTAGGATGGAATGCATATAATGAGACATTAGAGATATATCATAGCGACTTTTGTACCCTTAATGCAAGTGCCAATGGAGAGTGTGATGCCTCAACTTGTTGCTGAGCTGCTGTTGTATGCTCGCTCATTCCTTTCTGAAATGTTGAGTCAACCTGCTCAAACATGGTGCGGCATGACCTCTCAAATGCAGGGATCACAGAAACTTCCAAAGTTGATTTCAGGGATTCCTGCATTACAAAATTCAAGGCTAATTTAATACAATGTAATCACAATAAGCAGGTCATGGAAATTTAAATCACATGTAATAGCCAGTAGATAAGCCCACCTTTCAAAGATAAATCCCATATCATTTACCAAAGGGCAGAAAATTAGAGTAACTTAAGCAAGCAAGTAGATAAGCACCTCAAAACTATTCTCACGAATTATACATGAAAATTTTGTTACCCAAATCAAATAAATTTGATCCCCTCAAGAAATCCTTTAGTAGCAACACCATAAGAGCCTCTAGAAACTTTTCCATCAAGTGGACAAGAAATTGATCATACCCCAAAAGCTAAAAAAAAGAAGCAGCTTATTTCCATCCTTGATACCTGAATAGCTTGCTTGCCAGAAGTTTGAAATTGAGCTTGGATTTGCTTAGAAACTGTTGCTTCAAGTTTGGAGCTGACAGATTTCTCCAGCTGATTTACAGCTTTATCACCAACACCTCTCTGATCACATAAATGAGTTAATATCAGGAATAGAATAGATGAATTTGTGCAAAGATTAAAAATATAAGCATATACATGCGTGTATGTGTTAACCTGGAAACTCTCGGCGATGGAAGTGGATATTGTTTTCTCAATGGTCGGAGAAATCGTTCGTGCCACAGATTGGCCAATTGTACTCAATTCTCTCTTCACAGTTTTCTCTATAATAGCAGGCAGGTCTTTGTTTAAGCAATTGCTGACCATATTTGTTAGTTGTTGCATACGATCCCGTGCTGCCTTTTCCTGCTTTGTGTTCTCCTCTTGTAATCGAGCCCACAATGCATCGGAATTGGCTTTGACCGCTTTCTCCATGCTCCGCCCCAAGGATGCCTCAAGTCTTTTGCCTTCTTTGGTAATTGGAACAGCAACCATCACTGCCATCTGCTTCTGCAATTCTTTCTGCATAGTCATAACCTGCAGAAAAAAATAGGATTAATAAGAAAACTAAGGTGATGTTTACACAACAAAGTTTAACCCTTTCTATTCTTGAATGCAAACAAATATATGTCTGTAGATGCAAAATAGTTCAACACATTATACTGCATTAGCACATTATCATGATGTTAATATTGTTTTGGAGAGGATATGAAATTTAAATTACTACAACTAAGTGAATAGAGAGAGTCCCCTATAATTTAGAAGAACACACAGCTGCAAACCATGACGATCTTCACACACATTTTGATGTGAATCTCACGAAGTCTAACAAAATCATCTTTTGATGTAAATAAAATAAAATATTCTTAAACAACAAAGGAGTGGGTGATACGAGTTGTACTCCAAATAACACAGGTCTCAAGTGAAACACAATAGTATTATTTTTGTTCAAGAGCAATCCAAAAGGTCTCAAATTAGGGCAAAATTTCATACACGGAAATCACGAATATACACAATCACCATTCTAAAACACAATAATGGTTCAGAAACTATAATTATAAAAGAATGTAAAATCACCTGATTCAATATCTCTTGCATGGAAAGGATTTGTGACTCTGTAGTTTCTACTGGAGTAGTCTTAGAGCTAATGCCTGGTTCACCAAGAGAATCAGCTAAATTGGAGGCACTACATGATCGAGAGGACAATCCTGATCCCTGAACACTCTTTTCTTTCTGCTTCTTTCCTTTCGTACTTGGTTCAGGATGCTGAGCTGGCTTAGAAGTGGAAGAATCAACAACCTTCCCAATGACATCCTTTGAAGATTCATGTACTTCTAGTATGGTAGAGGGTTGAATATTTGCTTCAGTGCCATCTGACCCACTAAACTGTTTAGTTTCTTCCACAATATAAGTTTCAGACGATAAGGTCCGACACTCTCGAGCCATTTCCATTCCTAGATCAGAAGCTTGAGAGCAAAAGGATTTTTCCTTATTTTCAAAATTTTGATGCTCACTCGGCCCATTATTGTCATTCTGATCAAATCTTGTTTCACCCACAGTTTTGACCTCTACCTCAACATTCTTTGTATCGTTGCTAATAATTACATCTGTAATGCTTAATTCACCCTCACTTGGGGGCTCATTCAAATGGTTCACATCAGAGGGCGAACTGGCCATCAATATCTCAGCAGGAGTTACCAAATGAGTTGGATGCTTAAACTTGATTGGATGGTTGAGGGGCATGGATATATCATCTTGAGAAAGTTTACTGTCATCATTACGAGAATTATCATCCAATGAAGCAGCATCAGACAAGTTAGCATGATTGGTATCAATTTGTCTGTCAACTGAATATTCAGCAATTTTCTGATCTGCCTTACGTTCATTAACTGGAACATGCTCAAAGCTGCTTGACGCAGTTCTAAAACCAGAAAGAGTTCTGGTCATTCTGGGGCTCAAAGGGAGTGTACTTGCAGGGGAAAAAGATGATTCACTCTCATTCACAGCGGTAGTCAAACCAGCAGCTTTGCTATCCATACCTGAGGGGGCAAACTCCTGCACGGTTGATGAATCAGCAGAAATAGCAGTAACAGGGTGTCTAACTTTTGATGTTTTCTCCAGGCCACTTTCATGAACGGATGTTATGGGTGCTGAATTAGATACAGATATCTCCGCTGGTTTGATGCCAGAAGGCTCCACACTAGTAAACCTTTCATTACTTGAGGCATCATGCGAGACATGAGAGTCTGACTTCTCATAAGGTACACTCTCCATAGGAGATGGCAGACACTGTGACAAATCCAATGCATACTGCTGAATAGCCTGTGTCTGAACACAATATACTTGAACAATCTGTTCACCATGAGGCAGCAATTCACTCGTCCCAATAAAACTAAGTATCGGCATAGTGACAGTAAATTCTGCTATATAATCCAAGCGGGTTGCAGCAGGGTTAGGACCATATTCCAAGTGTACAGCATATATTGCATTCCTCTTCGCATTTGCCAACACAAGAAGACCAGCTTGTGGCAAGGCAACTACTTGATTGAAGAAAGCTTCTTCCAATCGACCCTCTGAACTTTTCAATGCTAATGTTTGAGTGCAATGCCATGATTCTGCGTCACTAGGAAGCAACCAACCTTCTTCACTTGCAGATATCCATATCTTCATTTCACGATTTAGTGCGCCCTGTTTGTGTCCTTTAAAAGGTGAGTATATCAAAAATTTCAAGGACTCTTAAAGGGCATTAAAGGGCTCTTTCATAAACTTAAGAATTGACAAGCTTCTCCTTAACCCAGGCATTTAAGGGCTCTTTCGTAAAGTGCTATTTGTAATTTAAACTTCATCGAACTTTAAAATAAATTCATGAAAAAAGTTGTATTAAAATCTTGTTGCACGTACCCCAGTGATAAGTATGATATGATCCGGCCGATGAGGAGCAGCCAAAAATGTCACAGAATGAACAGGTTGACCATCATTTGGCCGAAGAACTGCAATTGGCAGAGACTTTCGATCGTCCCAAATCTTTATCTGCATAAACAATGTAACTTTAGAGAAGACTCAGATGACTGCAAAGTCAATAAGTCATCAGATACTACATAACTAAACATGCAATCAAATATTTAGTAATATATTCATCGTGGGAGATAAATTCATGTCAAAAAAGATTCACACTTAAATAGATGGTATATCGTTCAAAATCATCAAATTCAAACAAGACACGTAATGTTCTTAGACCTGCCTATTTTAGTCGCCTAAATAATAGTGGGATGTATAATCCAAATCTCAGATATAATTCTTTAAAATATAAAATATAAAATGTAGTTGTTGTGGCCGACTAGAATCGAGCATTATATCAGTACTATTATAGCTAGAATCAAGAATTATACCCAACCCAATGGGAAAATTAATGTTTTTTTTAAAAGAGAAAAGAATGTGATTTAGTGACTACTGAGAATTTCAAAATTACTAAATGAGACCCAAATAAACTGCTAACCCCACATCTTATTTCGAACATTTATTTGGCAACTAAACAAGTGGTTTCCAGGTTCCAATAGACAATGCCTACTAGGGTCAATATAGATAGAGTCCAGGAAACAATCACAGAAATGGAAGTGGTGAAATACGGAATTAGGCAGAGATACGGAATTTTATATATTTGATTCTATAGAAGTACAAGACCACCTTCAGCTGTATTTATTGAAGAAATTAAGACAAAGCATTATCAACTTACTCCTTGTTAGTACTATAGAATAAAAACACTACGAAAAAACTTAAGGAAAAGACTGAGCAGGAAAATTACGACTTACTGTTCCATCCACTGAAGCAGATACTAAACGAGTGGTCATCCACTGGCACATAGACAAGTCAGTTACCTCTCCATCATGGCTACCAATAAGCTGTATCCCATTAATCAACTTGTCAGTGGGACAATTGAGGGGCTCCTCCGCTGAAAACTTTTCACCTTTTCCAACTTTCGTGGTATCAATCTTTAAAACAAGTCTCCCAATTCCCACTACAAGAACTTCCTGTAAAAGAACAAAATCATATGGTCTACAACAATAATCACAGCTTTAAAACCAAATATAATGAGTATTGAAGAACACTCTACTTGTTTATGGCAGTGCCAACAAATTCTAGGATGGACAGATTCCCACTCTCCAGTAACTTGAATGGCACTAACAAGCCTTCCAGTAATTTGGGGTTTGTCTTCTTCATCCGGGCATTCAGTTATTTTCCAGACATAGACTCGGCCATCCATGCTTGCACTGTGTGCAGGCAAATTAACACATTAACAACAAATTAGAATATGCAAATCAGCAAATGACTGATGAAGAGTCTACCTGGCCAAAATGTGAACATCCTCTGCAAAGAAAGCCATGTCTGTGACCCTCTGGAAGTAGACAGATCGTTTAATAAAATTTTCAAGATATGTTTAAATGCTTGCCATCCATAAAGTATCAGATAGAATTTAATCAGAGGATTTTCTCGTCAATTACGTCATGGGGTACCACAGAAGAAATACACAAAAAGCTAGGTGACAAGTGACAAATTTGAATTTGTACAGACCATTGTGCTTATCCTTCAAAGCACTCATATTCGATTAAATACCGAAAAAGACATGGTAAGACAGTCAAACCATTTCTACCCATTATGTGATATTGAAAAATTAAAAACTAGGCATAAGCTATCTTTCACCAGAAAAGTGACTGATGCTAGCAGTGTAAGTGACACTTCCAATCAGGGTGATAATCTATGCATAATTGCATAGTTACAAAAGGAAAGAGAATATGCTAAAGGCGTCTTCATATCAAAAAAACCATCTAAAATGCACGTGTTCGGCTCTAAGTTGATTTGGTTTAAACAAAAAACATACTATAAAATCCAGTAGACACGATTTAATAAATAAAATGCAAAGCAAAATCTAGATCATCAAAGTGGTAACTAACTTGAGCTAGACCCTTGAGCAAAGATCTCAAAGCCGTGTTGATATTGAGCACCCGAATCGCCCCCTGCTTGAGCCCGTAACATATGTACGTCTTATTAACAGCAATTTGCCTCCCCAAAACAAGTCCCGGATCAGACTGGTATTTCGTAATGGGCGTAACCTCAAGCTGAGGCTGCACCTCTCCAGGCAATCTGGCATCTATATCGTAAACCAGATTATCCCCAGTCAAATGCCGCCCCTTGGGAAGCTTACTACTCGGCATCCGCATCACATCGCCCTGATGTGAATTCACTAAACCCGGCCCCAGGGGCAAGATATTTGCATTCTGTGGAACAGCAAAATCTGAGCCGGCGGAGTAAGTGGGGTAGATTTGTGCAGCTGGAGCGGGCGACTGTGGGGGGATATTCCCCGTGGAAGGTGGCGCGCTCAACAACGCCATTAATCGAGCCCCAGAGTTATTAGGGTTTTGGGGATTTGGTGGGCCAGGCGCTTGCACTTGGGGTTGGAACGGTGGCGTGGGATAAGAGGTTGACCTCTGAGGCTGCAGGTTCGCGAATTCCTGATTTGAGTAGGCGGGGTACGCTGGGTTGTAATGGAACGGGGATGTTTGGGGGGAATAGGAGTATGGCCCGGCGCCGGCGCTGGCGGGCGGAGGATAAGATGCCGAAGGTGGCGGAAAGGGGGCCGAGCCCAAATTAGGGTTGCCGGCGAAGTTATGGGGATTAGGGTTTGCAGGTGGTGGTGAAGTGGAAGGTTTGAAGAATGTGTGCATATCGAATTGACCTCCGCCTGCTGGGGTTGGATTGCCGGTGGAAGCCATCTCTGTATGTATATGTTGTCTCTATCTATACACTGCGATGGGAGCTTCGTTCGTGCGATTACAGATACATATATAGAGCGATACACATGAATCGGAAGTGAGCGAAGGGGTTAGGGGTAAAAATGAAAATTTCGTATTTCAATCCTTATTTTGATTGAGAAATTTTTTTTTCTCTATTTTTTTTACTGATCTACTGATTTAACTCATTTCATAGTGAAAATGTCTTATTTACCTGCAATTTAATATTCATACCTTTTTTTTTTTTTAAATTAAAAAATACAATATTAGTTTTGCATTTTTTTACCAAACCAACTATTCAAATACAATATTAGATTTGCCGAAAAAGCAATTAAATTTTATATTAATATTTTTAAATATATATTCAGTATTTTGGCTTTTGAAATAATTTTGGAGTATAAAAATCATTTCCTACCAAACCAACTAAAAAAATCAAAATTTGCTTTTTAGATAAAAATACAATTACTACTACTTTTTTGAACGAGTTGCGCAATTATAACAAGATGAGATGAAAAGAATAATATTATTTTATCCGAACAACTTATTTAACTTATTTATGATATTAAACTTATTTTCAATATTATTTTTATTCGGCATGTACTTTAAAATTTATTTTCAGTTGGTTTACAATTTGTTCTTTTAAGACTTATTTTTAGTTGGTTTTAGTTCAATTCAATAAATTTAGTTTAGTCATTTTATTTTTTTACATTTTTTTATTTTTAATAATCAAGTATTTTAAAATTTTATTGTTTCAATCGGAAATCCGTCACATTTTTCTGACATGACACGGAGTCGCCACGTCAGTCATCAGTGCAGCCGAGTCATCGTTTCCACGTATTATCCACGCCACGTCAGCACAATCACAAATTACTCTCGTCTCTATTCTACTGTCCAAATCTTGATTCTCATTCCACACTTTAAAATTTAGCACACGTAACAACTTGATTAGTCAAACCAACAATTGAATTCGTACGCACGCGAGCAAAGAAAAAACAAACAAACAAATTTCTATCAATAACATATTATTCAGATCTCACTGAAACAAAGAGTAATAAAACAGTCGTGCTGTAACTCGCTATCGTCAAAGATTCAAAAACCCAAACACCATGGGAGTCGTAACGAACACCAACGAGCCGATCCCCCTGTTGCCACTAAGCCGACGATCCGACGAATCGCTCGATTCCGACGAGGTCAACGACGACTTAGTCAACTCATGCTCCCCCGAAAGAACTGGTTCTTATACATTGCTCAATTTAGAATTACTATAGTTTTCCCACGTGCATTGCTCTGATTTAATTTGATTCGCATTGTGAAGGGAACACGTGGACAGCGACGGCTCACATCGTGACGGGGGTGATTGGGTCGGGGGTGCTGTCCCTGTCGTGGAGCGTGGCCCAGTTGGGTTGGGCCTGGGGCCCATTCCTGATGATGTTCTTCGCGGCCCTAACGCTTGCGTCGACTTTCCTCCTCTGCAATTCATACCGAGCTCCTGATCCCGACACCGGTCATATCCGGAACAGGTCTTACATTGCAGCAGTCCAACACAACTTAGGTAAGTGCAAATATTGCTTAGAGATATAATATCGTAAAACATCTTGCTACTATAACATAGTTCGAGATTCTGCATTCAGTTTTTTAAATTTATGAAAAATATTAAATTTTGTCCAATTTAACAATTTTTAGTGGAATTTCGATCTTTTTTGAATTTTCGAAAGTCAATTCAATGAGCGAGTGTCTCGAAAGTCGAAAACATAATTTTAAAAAGACAAAATACATTCAATTTCTTTCCATAAGGCCGTAATTTGATTTTTCATAAATTTAAAAGACTGTTCTTTTGAACTTATCATTCTGATTGCTTCAGTTTAGCTAGATTTAGTTCATTTCAAAATAAATTAAAATAAAATAAATAAAAAATAATTTCAATCTATAATTTTAAATATACAATCTAATTATTTTCATAATATTATTAATATTTTTAAAAAATATTTAAAAATTTATAAAAATTATTATTATTTTTGTAAAAAAATCAATTCAGTTCAGTTCATATCGTTTAAGTTCACTTCAGATTGATTAAGTTGTTCAGTTCATCCGGTTTCAGTCCAAAAGAACATGTATTAAATGTGGAATTCAGCTATTTTATAAAACGTTTTGTAATATTATCTCTTAATTTTTCATAAACAAAAATGACTAAATGTGGAATCGAGCTATGTTACAAGACATTTTGTGCTCATATTGCGATAACCTGAAACGATGATTTCGTGTTGCTGTTCCTCTGGTTTGTCCGCTTTCTGAGTTCTGCTCGGAAATCTCGTGATTTTTGGATGGAAGAAACTCGATCATCGTTTTTAAATAAGAAAAATCGAGTCTTTATGGAGCTGAATGTGTTTTGCATCCATCACAGGAAAGAAGAATGCTTGGATATGTGGACTGCTCATACAGCTGAACCTCTACGGCACGGGAATCGCGTACACGATCACCACGGCGATCTGCATGAGGTTTTCCGTTTCTTGCTGATTACTCGTATACGTTTTCTTCCCAATTCCAAGCGAATCAATCGATTATTCTTTGCATAATATATATATATATACAGAGCGATTCAAAAATCGAACTGCCATCGAAAGCACGGAAAAGACGGCCCGTGCGAATTCGGAAGCACGAAGCACATGCTCGTTTTCGGAGCTGTTCAGTTGTTCATGTCTCAAATACCCGATTTCCACAGCATGGAGTGGCTCTCTGTCGTGGCTGCGATTATGTCCGTTGCCTACTCCTCGATCGGGCTTGGGCTCGGGGTTACAAAAGTAATTGGTACGGAAGTCTCGTTCGGATTGCTTCTGTATAAATCGTTCTCTTTCCTTATGTTTTCGTTTTAGGTAATGGAGTGATCGAGGGTAGTGTGAGCGGAGTTTCTGCTTCGACTCCGATGCAGAAGATGTGGCGAGTTTCTCAAGCGATGGGAGACATCGCTTTCGCCTATCCGTACTCAATCATCGTTCTAGAGATTCAGGTAAAACGATAAAACTGCATCTCTTCATTTCAGTTCAGATGAGATCGTTTCAGTTCAGTTCAGTTCGTCATTTCAGTTCAGATTGTGTCAGTTAAGTTCGTTTCAAAATAAATTAAAATAAAATAAATAAAAAATAATTAGAATTAATAATTTTAGTTATACAATCTACTCCCTCTGGACTAATAGTCCAAACTCCTTTGTAAAAACTTGTTCTTTTGAACTGAAATCGGCTGAACTGAACTGAACTTGAGCGATCTGAACTGAACTGAACTAAACTTAAGCTCCTTTGGTAAACTTAAGTTCGTTTCAAAATAAATAAATAATAATTAGAATTAATAATTTTAGTTATACAATCTACTCCCTCGGGACTAATAGTTCAAGCTCCTTTGTAAATTACAAATAACCTAAGATAACTTGTTCTTTTGAACTGAAACCTGTTGAACTGAACTGAACATAAGCGATTTGAACTTAACTAAACTTAAGCGGTCTGAACTGAACTTAATTTATTTTTTTATAAAAATAATAATAATTTTTATAAATTATTAAATATTTTTTAAAAATATTAATAATATTATGACAATAACTAGATTTTATATTTAAAATTTATAAATTGAAATTATTTTTTTGTTTATTTTATTTTAATTTATTTTGAAACAAACTGAACTGAAGCAATCTGAACTAAACTAGACTGAAATTATGTCAAAAAGATTAGGTTAGTACCAGACAAAGTTAGTAGTTAATATTACAATATTATTAATATATTTTTTTAAATATTTAGTTCAGTTCAATTAGTTTGAGTGAAGTCTATTCAGTTCAATTAGTTTCGGTTCAAAAGAACAGAATCCGACTTTTAATCTGTATACAGGATACTCTGAAATCGCCCCCGTCCGAAAGATCGACCATGAAGAAGGCCTCGATTATCTCGATCTTCGTCACCACGTTTTTCTACCTCAGCTGCGGAGGGTTCGGGTACGCAGCATTCGGGGACCAAACGCCGGGAAACCTGCTGACTGGATTCGGGACCTCCGGGCCCCACTTGCTTATCGACTTCGCCAACGCATGCGTCGTTCTACACTTGATCGGCGGGTATCAGGTGAATTGATAGTAATAAAAAAAAAAAAAAAATGTTTTTTTTCGGGTTTATCTGAGTTTTCTTGATTCAACTACAGGTTTATTCTCAACCATTGTTTGCAATGGTGGATAAATGGCTGGCCGGAAAGTTCCCCCGGAGCTCGTTCGTGAACAGGAACTACGAGGTGAAACTTCCGGCGATGCCGCCTATGAGTTTGAATCTCGAGAGGCTGTTTTTCCGGACGATTTACGTCGGGTCGACAACTGGAGTTGCAATTGTGTTCCCTTACTTCAACCAGGTCTTAGGGTTGCTAGGGACCATCAACTTCTGGCCCTTGTCGGTTTATTTTCCGGTCGAAATGTGGCTGAGACGAAAAGAACTCAGACAGTGGACACCCAGTTGGGTTGTTCTGAGGAGTTTCAGCATTTTTTGTTTTGTGATTAACATGTTCATTCTCGCCGGATCGATTCAAGGGATCATAACCGCTCGTTTCAGCTAGGAAAAACGAACAATCCCAAGCGAAATTTTACAAAACATTTTTTGCTCAACTTTTAAGATAAAGATCATTCAGAAAATTTTAAGAATTTATGATTACAAAATATGATACAAAATGTACTTATAACCAATATCTATGGGTGTTTTTTTTTTCCTCTTTATTCTACATCATGTTTGGGAATTACATATATATCAAGCAAAGTACGAGGACGAAGAAGAGGTATCAGCCAGAACCTGCGAGAAATCGAGATAAAAATGTCAGATAGGAACTCGATTATTACTCGGCATAAAAGAATAGTACTTTTTAAATAGTATTAGACCTCGAGTTGATCTTCAGTGAACGAGTCTTTATGTACATTCCATGTGTCTGCATGGGTGCGACGAAATTCAGCTATGGCTTTTGTAACCGTAGATTTCAGGGGTGATGGCTCCGATACAAATCGAGCCAGCAAGGTAACATGCTCAGGCAACCAACTGGAAACAAGTTTTTACGTTTCATGTATAAGCGGAAAACGAGAAATTCCATCCACAAATAAAATGCTTCGGAAAAAACATGTGATGAGAGGAAAATAATTACCTGGGCATATCATAGGGAACAGAAAGCACGCAAGATGCCAGAGCAAGTATTGAACCATGTACAGATGCCACGGGCAATGTAGAAACCTTTCTTCTGCAATTCCAAATAATAGCAATCGTAAACACTAACTAAAAAAAAACGAACAAACAACAAACCACAAAAGCTAAGAAAGCCACCTGTTCTTCCGTTTCTTATGTACAGCACTCGCTTGCTCATAAGCCCTTTGGCGAAAACCTTCGACCAAGTCTTTATCCCCACTCTTCATCAGCCCTGCCAAAACTGCAGCAGCATGCTCCCGTACCTGTACAAAAGGAATTGTGAAATTTATTTGTGGAGGAAACTACAATTCAAAAGGCGACTCGTCCTTGATAAGGCTTGCTGCAAAAACTTGCCTCGAGTTGATTGTCTGTAAGAAGAGTCTCTACAGCTTGCCAAATTTGCTGTTTATCCGAGTCAGAGAGAATAAAATCATGCCTGTAGATAGATAGCAAACACTATCAAGCTCGGACATACAGTTTCGGAAGCATCATATCATTAAGGGTAGAACTCATATAGACATATACAATATATTCATGCTATATATAGGGAACCACAATCAATACTTACCTGTACATGAAACTTCGCAAAAATGTTAAGGTTGCAGATCGAGTTCTCCAATTGGGATCGTTGGCTAGAGAAAGAATAATACACACAGATTTCCGTAAGTGAGGCTCCCCAGAAACTCTCCACTTTAGCAATTCAAATGCAACCTTGGCTAGAGTCGACAGATCTTTATTTGATGTTTCCTTTAAAAATAAGAATTAATAAACAAGTAATTAGACCTAGTGCTTGAGACATAAATCGTTGCAGTGTAAACATTATTATAACAGATAAATTTTTACTCGTCATGTAGAGTAGCAGAACAATTTTTTCCATTAATTTCACGTTTCTTAGCAAGAAAAAAATGATTACCTGTAATGATATCACAGGGTACAGAAGTTCCACCATGACATCTGGCAGAACCGAAGACCTTCCAGACTTCAAAGATGATATGATGAAGTAAAATAACTGAACATGGGAAACAAAGGAATCGTTACATTTAAACTAAATTAACATCGATAAATAATTCATCCAATATGCAATAACAAAAAAAAAAAAAAAATACCGTTTCCATCCATTTGATATCATCTTTAGAATTGTCAGTTGAAACTCCATTCTCCGATATATTGTCTGTCGAAATCTCTGTAGGTTCTGATGCACTGACATTTTGTATCTTAGCTACCAGATCAGATGCCCGTCGCACTAGATGCTGATCCCAGCCTCCTGCAGCTTTTACGTCTGAGCTGCTGGCCCCCACTTCATGCAAGTGATCGTTGCCAAAGGATCCACAGAGCCGTAGGTTTGAGCATAACACCGAAAGGGTAACGCCAATTGCTTCTCTCACCTTTTCAATCAAACCATTAATTCAATGGATGACAAAAGGAGTTAATTGAGGAAGTAAACAAGATATTTTCCTATTGGAAGAACTGAAACCAGACTTCAAATATGACACCAATTAAAAAAAAAAAAAAAACTATTAAAAACAGATAACTTTCGAAAATGTTGATGGGCGTATCACAATAAGAAACATTACATTGGAACCACGAAAACACAGAATTTACAAGCCCGGGAAATTTTAAGGAAACTGAGCAGATATACAGATATGCAGTTGTCAATAAGAGTAAGATGCAAAGCTTAATTTGGAGAAAATAAAATAAATTTATTTTAGACCATATTCCTAATGCAAATAAATTTACTTACTTGTGCAGACGAGTGACTCATGTTACTCAGCAACTCCTCCAGGAGATTATAGTGAACCCTTATTTCACTGTCGGGCATTCTTTGAGGAGATACTTCAATGAGGATGGCTGAAAGAAAAGTATAGCGTTTGGCGACTACAGATGTAGTAACTGTTTGAGGCAATGGTTTCATCAGGCATTCAATTATTTTTGGTCTCAGAAGAGGAGCTCTACTTCCCAATTTTCCCTTTCCGGTGACTGCATAACGGATACTCGCGACCCATTCTGGAATCGATTCTACACTAGGTGCATTAATAATATTCTGCAACTGGACCACCATCCAGCTGTCCCATGCTTCTGAAACACCAAAGACATCAGAATGTAGCACTCCCGAGAATGCCTCAGCCGCAACACATTGTTTTGGCCTCTCTTTAGCATCAACAAACTCCTCTAGAGAATCTCTCAAAGCCAATAAAACAGGCATGCCACATTCTTGGATTAACCTTTTAAAGATACGTGCAAAGTTTGAGTAAAAAATATCATTTCCAAATAAAGATATCCAACTTGGGGTACGAGGCCATGAAGCGGAAAATTCAAAGTAGGAACGAGTCATAGATTCGTCTGCAGAGCTCTGCAAGTTAGAACCCCCATAATGTCCTCTGGACGGTGCAGTATCCAAATCGGTGACAACGTGAACATGCGAAAGACTATTCAAGGTCTCACTAAAAAAGCCTTCTTCCTGGAAAATATCACTTAAGGCTGCTTCTAGAGACGACTTTGTGTCTCCTGGATTTCCATGACCATTGGTGCTATTTTCTACTGAACATTTGTATGGAGACTCTTTTAGAAGTGTGTTTAGAGCTGAGATTGCTAGTATTCTAGTCTGTGGAAGTTGGCTTTTTAGATTCTTCAAAAAATGACCTGAAATCGTCAAAACCTTTGTCGTTAAATTATAAAAGTACTAAATATAAAACGTGGTAAGTAAAGCGTTCAGGAACAAAAGCATCAAACCGGATTTAAGGCATACCAGCGATTTCACTCATAACATTAGTGGGTGCATTTGGATCATTTCTTGATGCCATAGCCAGTAACAGCAGAACTCTATTAGCCATTAAATTGTACCTGAAAATGGGTACAAGAGACGTGAGGTCTTATGTACAAGAATGCACATACGCCCATACATACTAGTCTAGAAGTACGTTTATGGAGGCACCTATATGGGCTGCTGATACCTTACTAACGCCCATGAATTTCATTTCAAAAACTACGAATCTTTTATTTATGAATATCGGGGTGGTACAATATACCTCCTAGAAACACCACCCATTTTATATAAAGGAAAGCAGAATTATCTACAGAGAAGAGTAGAAAGTAAGATGTACCTCCAATGCAAGTTAGTGCTTTCAAAACTCATCGAACCAATTTCAGCAACCAAGGCAGCAAAATCAGATACATCTGCATTTTTGCTTGGGACCCCGAAGATGCTTCTCGACAATCCCGCAAAATGGATATTATACTTGATAAAAAGCTGTTGACATACAAAATTTATATATTCAGACATGACACAGGAGACAACATATCATCTACCAATAGCGCATTGGGGGATATATCCAAAAAAAACTAGAGGTATGTACACAGAAATGGAACCATTGGATCATGTAGCTTACCTCAGTAATTGCTTTCTGAGCTTTTATTGATTCACAATGGGAGCTTCAAGTCGCAAAAGGTAAAATAAGCATCCAATTATTATGTACTTACAATGAACATTTGATAAAGAATTGTGTACAAAATAAAAAATAATTACCTGAATAAAATTCCAAGAAGGAACGAGGAAAGAGCCTTCATATCCTGGATTTAAGTGAAAACAAGAAGAGTATCAGCAGAACTCAATGAAGTCACTAAATGTATAATAAGGTGATTTTCAAGAGAGAAACCGTTGATAATCGCTTGAGAACAGTTTGGGATGATAGCACTGCACAAGATCCTAAGACTGCATTTTCGGCCAAGCTTGGGTTTCTAAAATTTTCAGAAAGAGTAAGCACACATTTTGAAATTGTAGATGGCCATCTTTTCATCGTCTTCAGGATAGCTTTTGCAGCAAGCCTGGAGACATAACAAATAAATCACCATACAGAACCAAGGAAAAGAGAGGTTCTCCATTAGTAAGTAAATATAGAACAAAGAGCGTTTTTTTTTCGCAATACATATGTAGAATCAGTTAATACAGAAATGGAACAAGATGTTTTTCCATAGAAAAGACATTTAACCAAGATATAGGAAAAGATATAAGACGTCCTCCATTATATAGTAAGTAAATATAGAACCTAACAATCTACACCCACCGGTCTCACCCACATACCTTTGAAAACATGCATGGCTACTAAAGGAATTAGTTTTTACTTTTAGTCCACAGAGTGGTAATAAATTATTAAACCAAAACAAGATATTGATGAACTCACCTTCGAACGGATTCATAACTGTGTAAACAGAGATCAAGAAGATCGTCCATTAAGAGAATCAAATGATCTGATGGCAATACGTTCCCACTTATACGGGACAAATGATATGACGACTGTGATGACCTCCAGGTGTTATGCATATAAGCTTTGTCGATATGTACCCACCGAGGCCTACAATGAAACACCTTCAGCCTCAGAGTAACTGATTGTTGAAAATTATAATAATAATAATTTACCTTCTTTTTCCTTTAGAGTGAGATGACACAATAAAATTAATTGGAGGCTCGACAATAGCACTAGATTCCAACTTCCAGGCATGCCTGTGATTAGACCACCACTCCTCATATTCTGAACTTCCTGCAGAATCGTACCAAATAAGATCAGGAGATAAAGTACCCTACAAAAGATCAGTATCATATATACGTATTATGTATTCTCACCATAATTTCCTAGCGTATCTATCACCCGAATGAGAAGTAGCAACAAAATGCTATCATCTGACTTTTCTTTCAATAAATATCTGCAATGATGATAATTTAAGTTACAGAAAATAAACATCGGGCATGATTAGAAGGAGCACAAAAAGTACACACAACGGAACCATATTTACTTGCAAGTTTCATGAATGACTTCAGCAGCTTTTTGGCGTAATTCTGAGCTTCCAACACATGAACCAGTGGACCCGGCTATAATGAAAGGAGAATGGCCTGCCTCTTTTACCATTTCACTATCAGAGGAAGGCTTGAAATCAGGTAAACAAGATAAAACACCTTGTAATGAAGAGTCAACGCGTAGAAGAGTCACTTTTAGGTGATCTTTCTCGTCTCCTGTGCATAAATAGTACATATTAGTCACACCAATAAGAGTTTTAAAGTCCATACAAAACTCTACTGGTGAAAGAAAAGTTCTCATATCTGCCAACAAACATCGTATAGAACCTTTGATACAATTTATATGAAAATGTGTAGCAATGCCGTCTCTTTCAAATAAATACATAAATAAGCAGTCACAAATTAATACGGGTGAGTCCCTAGAAAAAATAAAATTTTGTTTTATAAAAGGGAACGAGGTCAACGAGCATGCAAGTATACCTGGATCAGAATGAATTTTGGATTGGCATATTGTTAGCAGGTCATCAAGAGCAGATTCTAAGTGCAGCTTAAGAAGCTCATTTGCAAAATGAACTTCGTCCTCTACAGGGATATGCCACTTTGGTCCCATCACAGGCTTACCAAGAGAACTTTCTTTTGGATCAATCCATTCCTCTAATGAAGAAGAAAAAGGATGATGTTCAACACACCTAATAAGGCAGAATATTTAGTCATACACCAGAAATAAGTGTGCGCACATGCTGTAAGAGATGTATGTGAGCCAAATGTGTGGCAAATCAACGAAAGAGTGAGGTATACTTGTACTGATCCATAGGATAATAGTGAGTAAGACACCCTAAAAGTGAACGTAGAACGTGGTCACCAGCTCCATTAACCTGCAAAATGTGAAGATTCATCGGCATATTAAACTCTTTCATTCAAGAATAGAAATATAGTAATTTAGTTAAAGCAGAAGATAACCTTCCAAGATGTCGAGTCAAAAGCAGAACCAATAACTTCTTTGAGTTGGTCCCTGAAGTGGATGAGTGTTGAACCTCCATACGAGATTGCAACAGAAAGCACTTTCAACTTATACCCAATAGCTGTCTCTAGAGCTGGAGATAGGGTGGATCTTTCCTGAAAAATGAACTAGAAATTGATACAAAAATCTGGCTGGATATCAGAACTTAAATCTAACAAGGTATTTCATACAGAACCTTTCTTGAGGATGAGGCATAAGAAGTTGCTCTACTTCCAAAACCAGTGGTGGGTGCATCTTTCAAATCAGATATAGCTGACTCCAAAATTGGTCTGATAAGTTGAGCAGCTGCCTCTGGCGGATTTGAATGAACGCAAGCACAACACAGCAGTCCGACCTCGGCAATTGCTCCAGGAAGAATATTCTCTGTGACGAACTTTGAGATTTTCTTGAGTGCCTATTAAAACTTACAAGTTTATGTCATCCATCCAACCCAGATTTAAAAATACAAAAATTAATTAATAGGTTCATCAGCAACTCAACCACCTGCTTGTAGAGTGTATCTGAGAGCCTCCCAAGCAATATTTCAAGCATACAGAAGTAGTATGATCCCTCCCCAACAAGAAAAGTCCCGGAAGTTACTGCTAAATTTATGCCTTCACTCCTGAAGAAACACACAGTTACATGAACTAAGAAAGGCTGTTATGCATTGCTAGAAAATATGTGAATTTACATATAAGTCAAATATCAGATTATTGCTTACAGAACACTACTAGGTTCCAAGTGTTGAAGTAGAGCAAATAGACGGCACAAAAACTCATCAAGCCATTCTGAAAACCGAAACGATGCGAATAATGATCCCTCGTTTATATTGTCATCCACGGTAGACATCTGCAGATGAAAGATGATGAGTTACATATTGAACAATTATGCATAATTAGGCATATGTCTTGTGTAAAGAACCTCACACTAGAAAATAGAGAACCGATCAGTTGCATGGTTGCCAAGGTTTTGGGTGGATCATTGGCATCCATACCAAGTAATGAATTGGATAATGAAATCATCAGTAGATCAGCATATGAATCATATCCACTGATCATAACTGAGTCCATGGGCAAGGCCGACAAAGAGGTAAAAAATAGTGATCTCGCAGCAAATGCTACAGATGTCACAGCGCTCTTCAACTGATGGGTAGCTGTCATCTGATGATTACATCAAACCAGTTACAAGAGAACATATAATGAAAAAAAATGCAGCTTCTTCATGCTACCAATATTATTTGGTTCGAGAATAAAATTTTAAAAATACTTGGATAAGGACATGCAAGTCAGTAACCACAAGTTAAGGAATAATTCACATAAGAAACTTACAGTCTCCAAAGCCATGTGGAACCTAGACGCTAAAAAAGGCAGAACCAAGGATGGCTCTATATATGACAAAATAGAAGTTGCCGCAGCAACAGTTTCAGAGAGCTGGTAATTTTTGCTATACTGACCACGGTCAATAAACTTCAGAACAGTATTCACAAAAGAAGCCCTGTCAGACTCTGCCAGGAATAGTTCAGATTGTTTGCTGACATCATTGTTCCTGAAAGATGGTCTTTTTTTCAGAAACTATATCAACTTATTGAGTTTTTTTGTCATTTATGAAGATCTCTTACAGTTGCTCATGTTGCAAGCGTTTCTGAAACAATTTCACCAAGTGGTACAGAAACCGATCCAATGAGTAAGTCCAGCGGCCACCATTTGAAGGATGGTAATATCTAGGATAACAAAAATATATTAAGCCAAGAATTTAGAACACGGAAATGATTAAAGAAAATCTTGAAAACTAACTGCTCCAAGAGATTGGCCAATTTCTCAAAGTGCTTTTGAGATGAGCTACCAGGTTTCAATAGATAAACCTGCATTGGCAGTGAGATAAAGATCATGAAGTCTGACTATGAATTAAGTGTAGCCCGTGTGAGTTTTGAGGATCAACTATTAGGTCGTAATATCTTACTATTGATTTAGCAACCGCTTTGGATGGGGTGACAGATCTATTTTCAAACAAAAATCGCATGTTTCTAGGAACATCTACGGAGAAAGGATATGATCCACTCCCATTAGCCACCGGAACCTGTATTATACCACGAAATCACTAAGTTTGTAGAGTAAGTACTTGAATAGCTTGATTAAAAAGCATTTCATTATTGCTCTTAGATTCAACTTCTAGCTATAATCTTTTTGCTTGATAACTTCAATGCCACATAAGACATGGCTAAGTTAAAGAAGTGATAGTCGGAAAACAGTTTTAAACACAATTAATACAAAGTATTTCCCAAAAGAGAGTCACGGAGAAAGCAGGGTATGCATAAATAAATTCCAATAGATGCACATATTGTATCATATGTAGACCAAGAGAGCTAAAGTCTTCATATTTAATTTTATCCCCAGATCTCATTAGAAATGTGAGGGATCACACTTTTACATAGCTAATGAACATCGCCAATAATTTAAGAAACAGAGACAAACCTCAAACATATTCAAGTAAATATTGAACAGATCTGGCAAGAAATGCTCCCAGTCGATGAAATTGTAGCTCTTTATAACACGAGCAGTAACAGAAGCCCATTGGCTGTTCCAAAACTGGCAATTTGGTATGGAGCCCCAATGATCTAAACATAGTCTAAACCATTCACTGCAAAGACACGTAATGAACTGATGAAACCATGCTTAAATTATCAGAAAAATCAAATACAGAAAACACTGACATTCCTTACTGGTCAAAGAAGTCCTGATTATCAAAATTTGTAGGGAGGAAAAGGCATACAAATCCAGCACCTTCGAATGAGGCATTATGCCATGGATTTTCCAAGAGAGATCTGAAAATTGATGACATCCAGGAAACAAGTATGGAACTCAAATTTGTGTTCACAGCCATATAAATACATTGGAAGTTGGACGAATATGATCGATGGTATTTAAAGCTCGAAATTAGCAATTTCTTAAAGAAGATAAGTTCAAACATCAAGCAATAACTGTTTCAAATGTTACAAAAAACAAGAATAGAAATTGCATGTAATGATTACAAATGGCACAGTAACAGGTAACATAAAATTTTAATCAAGAAAACACGTTTCAGATTATAGTCCTTCAATCAAACCTCAACTCAATGTTCATTAGTTTAATTAGTACAAGAAAATATGGAAAAGATACCTGAATTCAGACCATATCTCAGAGGCAGAACCTGAAGGAAAGAACCTTCGACAAGATCGAACAAGGGAAGCAACTGTCGAAAAATGGCGTTGTCTCAATCTCCACCCTTCAGGGCCAGGATTCCTGTATCAGAAAGAAAGTGTAACTTATATACATGCTCTACATACAAAAAAATAGAGGACATATAATCTTTATATTGCAACAAATATTGTAACCAGCTGCTTCAAAATAATTTATACACACTTCACTTTGAAAATGTTCCCACTTGAAACTACAGGGAATCCAGGGAAAGGCAGAAAGAGTTTTATATAGTACACAGTTGTGCCATCAACAAAATTAGTAGGACAATAATTATAAACACCAGGACACGTGTGTGTATTATACTTATGTATATAGGCGGGAATCTTTTTAAATTTTTGGGAAATTACTGTAATCTAGTCTTTCATCCCTATAAAAATATGGGAGGCCTACTTGGAATACACGCCAAATTAGTATCTTTTTTTTTTCTTTCACAAAAACACTACTACTTTGGAGCATGAATTTGGAAACTAAAGATACCAATTTCAATTCCACGACGAATACTGGGGAACAACGAAGAGAATTATACTGGGGAACAAAGGCAAACAATGTCAGATGTTTAGAGATTACCTCGTAAAGTGTGTGTGCATAAAAATATTGTATAATGGCCTCCACGGAACTTTCAAGACCAACTTTTTCCTGTACTTATTCAAAAGTTTCACCAGGATGTTTCCCCATCTAACCTAATGTAAACAAATAACTCAAAAAAGTCAGAGCATGTAATGAATATATACTCCCTCCGTCCCAGTAAAAGATGCAATACTTCCTTTGTAATTTACAAAAGAAGTATTGCATCTTTTACTGGGACGGAGGGAGTATAACTTACTCATGCACAAGGTTAACAAAAAAAGAAACCTGGGCGTATAGCTTGTTCTCGGATATCTGAAACAGTTCTAATCCGACTTCTACGAGGGCAGTAACATCCCCCACGGATAACTCGCTTTTCGCCTTCACGTAACTGCTCAGTCAACGATGAGGAAACGCGTCTACCACTTGTTAGTAACAAGAATTAATTGCTACTGAATCACTGTTTAAACAAGCTGAGAAACACTATCCATCCAAGGCATACATAACCCACTTTCGATGATTTACAAAACCTCAAAGAGAGAAAAATATGAAGTTTCTAGAAATAAAGTTCTCGACTTTATCGGTGTGACTGCCATTACATGTAATTTCTCGATAATTAATGACAAATTAAAGCATAATTCAAAAAAAAAAAAATCAAAAAGGGGTATACGACTAATACGAGCAAGATGACTTAACAGATCAATAACGGAGACCCATTTGAGTGTAGAGTAAACCGATTCGGGATCGTCGGGATTGTAAAGCTCCTTGACGGAGTTGACGACTCCGGCGAAGGCTTCCTTCTCTCGCCTCGACTCCTCCGCAACGGGCGGCGGCAGCCATGCGTTGTGCAAATGCATTGCGAGCTGAAATTAATTGCAGGGAAACGAGGAAAATAAATATGCGGGGCTTAGGGATTGAGATACGATTTGGGGGTATTTATTATCGGATTGAGTCTTCTTTCTCACAATCTTTCTGGACAAGAAAGAAGAGAGTTACTATCTACTGACTTGTTGAGGTAAGTCATAGGCAGTAGAGTAATATATTTCTGGGAGTTAATTATATTGGGTAATATATACTCCTATATAATCTTTTTTATTTTACCAAATTAGTTCACATTAATTCTTATAATATTTTGAAAATATAATTCTATAAAACAAAATTATTTTTTATTTTTATAATTTTTTTTATTAAATAAACAAAATTATAGAAAAAAAAAAAATATAGTAGTATATAACAACAATACTAATTAAAATAAAACAGTACTATAAATCTATAATACCTCAATTGGGATATATACATGCACATGCTTTTCAATTATATGTGTGTTTAGTGCTTTATTGCAATAATCCACCGTTCTCTTAGCTTCCTTAATCTCATATAATTGGAAGATAAACTCATTATCATATACATTGAACAAGAAAAATCATATTCAAAGTGAAAAGATATTTAAAAACAGCAATATGTGCACTTTTTCTTCATTATTTGTGTCTTGGTGCAACTGCTAAAATCACTACTTTAGAATTTGTCCTTAAATTTTAAAAACTTAGCGTTCCATGACCATTAGAAAAAATAATGCTTGCAATAAGCTATCACTTGATCCCCAAGGATATATCTACTAAATTTTAACGTATTGTAATCAAATATAGGTGACAATAAACATGAGTATCCCACATCATAACATTAATTACTCAATTAAAGAATACTATAAGTTTATATAAATCAAGTAGTTGTAAACTAGTAGTTGATTTTAACATTGGTAAAGAATCAAAATGTATTGTTGATTGTGCAAAATAAACAATTTATGGATTTTGTAAATGCATTAAATAATAAATTAAAAAGAAAAATGCATTCAATTAATAATTTATGTTTTATACAAAGTCACAAACTGAGTTTAGAACAAAGTTAATACTAAAAAATTCAATATCACCTCAACATTATCAATGTACATGCGGTGATATTATAAAAAAATATGAATAATATGATACAATAATACTAATAGTTATTAAAATATACTAACTGTGTCTGGTTATTAAAATATACTAACTATGTTTTAAATGGTTACACTTATTTTATTAAGCAATGGTCACACTTTTTTTTATAAATAATAAAAGAAATGTGATTTTGCAGATAGAGAGTACTATAAAATTAAATGTTGAGTTATTCTTATCTTCGAATTTTATTTTTAAAAAATCTTTAATTCTAACCATATTTATGATAGTTTCGAAATCTTGTGTTCTTTTAAAATTTTCATCTCAATTCAAAATTTTTAAAATAAATCACTAAAAAAAATTTTAAAAAATTAATAATTTCAATCATACAAGTAACTAAAAAGTAATTTGAAGCCAACATTATTTTTCCATAAAGCAAATAACTTCCACATTTAATTTATTTTAGTAAATAAAAAGAATAAAATCTACTTGGGTCGGACCCGTTAAGGATATTCAATCAACCCATTTCCGTTTCCATCTTCTTCCTTCTATGAACATTCAATTAACCCATTTACGTTTCGGTCCGGCCCGTTAAGGAAGGGCGTTTACGTCCTTTCGAAAAATAAACGAAATACTTCAATAAAACAATCTGACCGTTACCCGTGCCAGCGAGAACCAAAATATGACCGTTGCCTCTCCTGCGTTTTTTTTAAACATTTAAATATCTGAAAAAAATCCCTTCAACAACCACTTCCTCTCTCTCTCTCTATCTGAAACTAAAAATCCGATCTTTTTTTTTTCCATCAATGGCGGAAACGAAAGACACCCACTTCGTCGTCATCCCTGTCGACGACGATCACAACCAGAAGAAGCAGATCGTCGCGGCCGCCCATAACCACCCGCTGGCGGAGATCTCCCGGAGCCCCGGCCACTTCCTCCTCCTCAAGCTCCTGCAGCGGGAGGAGGACCTCCACGGCCGGCGAATCCTCCGGAAGGAGTCCCGGAAGGACGCCTTCGCCCGGGAAGCCTTCCACCTCTGCTGCTCCTTCTTCGTCTTCCACGGCCTCTTCTTCACCGTCCTCTTCTCCTCCTCCTCCGACCGCCGCGGCTGCCGCCAGTGGTGGGTCCCCTGCGCCGTCTCCGCCGGCGCGTCACTCGCACTCGCGTCCCTCGTCCAGGCGAAGCTGCTCGGGTACTGGAAGGCGGACGGGCAGCTGCAGAGGTTACGGGCCGAGGGCCGGGCCCACGCGCGGTGCGTGCAGGAGCTGAGGATGAAAGGCGCGAGCTTCGACCTGGGAAAGGGGCCCACGGCCGGCGGGAAGAGGATGAAGAGCTCGAGCGTGGAGGTCACGTGGGCCCCACTCGCGTGGGGGTCCAGGTACAGGGTAACAGCTCTGCTACTCTGTTTTTCGGGCTTGGTTTTGCCCGCGTGCCGATTCGTGCTCTGCGGGTAAGGGTGGAGCCCGGTCGAGGAATGCAGCTCTATTGGTCCGATTTTTTTTACGGCTGTTTGCTTCGACTCGTCTGAGGTTGTAACAGTCGTAGCAAGTAGCAAACACAGCTTGTGTTCTGTTTCTTCCATTCCATGTTCGGAAAATGTTGCGGACTATAGTTGGCGCGTTTTTTTGTACTTGATTTGAACGATTTTCGACCTCAATCGATTTAATTTGAATTTCGATTATGCAAAATTTGTGTTGTTAGCATAAATCATAATATTGACTTGTTATTTCATTGCCATCCTTAACTAAAAATTCAAGTGTTTACAATTTACAAATGCCCTCAAAAAATTGCCTAAATAATCCATTAGGTTGGAGGCTTATGGCATAATCTTCTCATGTCATTTTTGCTTTCATATTTTTTAGTAATCTAACCAAAACAAAAATTTATAGTAATATACATTTGTGAAGTAAATGGTCACATGATGATCTTTTCTGAGTTTTATAATTGAATTTTTGAGCTCAAACGTCAAAATTTGAATAATCAACTTAATTTATTTGTTTGTAGCTACCTATTCATAAAAGTGATTGCCAAATGTTTATTATGAAAAAATAACTGAATTACGAATATTTAATTTAATTAAAACAAAAGTTAAAAACTACTTTAAATTGTCATATTTGACATTTATCCTAAAATACATTTTCCCCATTTTTTTCTCCCTTCAAACTAATCCAAAATAAGAATTCTTAAAATTTATAAATAATACAATGCACACCGAATATATTTTAAATGCAAACCCTAATCGCGCCACGCGCGGCCGCGCCCACAAAATTCTACTGAAAATCCCCAATATTTTCAGTTCACCGCAGCAGTAGAGGATGAGGGAAATGGATCTCTCCGAAGAACACAGCAACAGCAAGGTTAATTCCCCACCTGAATTTATAATTAATTATTATATTTTTATTAATTATTTGCGGTACGTGTTTGTTCGTCTTCACCGATGCTTTTCCAGTTTCACTCTGATTATATGAATTGGGGGAAATTAATTAAGGTCAATTAATTAATGTTATTTATCTTCAGTAATCGTTTCATGGTTCAATTGGAACAGAGAAAGCTGCTGTGTAATTTCCTAACTTGTTGCTGCGTATTTGTTGTTACAGTGTTTATTTGATCTTTCATTTTGATGCGAATCGAAGAATCGAATAAACGTATATGATATCGTCGTCTGTGATGAGTCAGTCACTCTGCAAGCAAAACTCGTTTGTAATCAACAGAGTCGGGATTTTTCGTCATGAATAATCGATCATATTAACTTGTGAACTTCAGTATCTTAGCATAATCAAACATGGGTAAACAGGAAAGTTGATCGTATATAATTTCGGTTTATCAGGATGTTGTTTTGTTTCACGGTATGTGTACAATTTGTGCGGTATTATTCGTTCTTGTATGAGATTTGTTATCAACTTATCGAGTTCGTGTTTGGAGTTGGGGATTTGAATGTGTGGTGTATGTGTTAGGTTCGATCTGTGTTTTTCGACGTTTTCTATTTTACGTTTGTTTGAATGATCTGCTTTTTGTTCATTTTCAGTGTGTGGAAGTAGATACGTCGATCGACAGAATTAACGCGCTTCCGGAAGAATTGCGGGTGTTAATAATATCTCGGATGCCGATTCAGGACGCTATTGCGACTAGCTTAGTGTCTTGTAGATGGAGATACTTGTGGAAATTCTCGCCTTCTCTAGATTTTGACGTTTTTGACCCTATATTCAAAGTCGTCAGCCGTGATAAGAGAAGTTGTGCATCGCTTCACGAAGAGGGAATGACTGACTATGTCGATTGCGTCTATCGTGTTATAGCCTTGCATAAGAACCTCACTCTCGAGGGTTTCAGAGTGTTCTGTAATTTGACCAAACAATACGCCAGTTGTATCGACGATTGGATTCTTTTCGCTCTGACTAAGAAGGTTCAGAGGCTCGAGTTAAACTTGAAGGTGGAAAGTGACACGAGAATCCGAACCTGCGAAGAGTGCTACACTTTCCAGCTCGGATTTCTGGGTATGGAAGACGGGTATTTCAGTAATTTCAAGTACCTTAAGAAATTATCTTTGAATTACGTGAATGTGGATGGTGAAGCACTGGAGTTGCTCGTATGCAAGTATTGTCCTCTCCTTGAAAACGTATCCGTTTCTTCTTCCGGGATACTTTTGCGTCTGACGATTGTTAAACCATTCCCGTCGTTTAAACACTTGGAGATAACTGGTTGCTACAGTCTCCGTTCGGTTGAGATTCGCGATGCAACGAATCTCGTTTACTTGAAGTACGCAGGGAGCTCAAAGACAAGCATTGTTCTACAAAATGTTCCCCTGCTTTTCGGGATAAGTGTAAGAGGATTGTCGTTCGAGCCCGTTCGAGACTTCCTTTTGCATTTCTCGAATGTCCTTGGGCAACTGGGGAAAATGGAGATACATTTACTAGACAGACTTTCGTGGAAGGTTCCATAAGATTCATTTGTAGCTTGTATTATCTCCGTTTTTTTTACAATTCAGACGATGGTTACGTTTTCCGCCTTCTGACCCACAGACAGCGAAAAGGCTCCATGCAGCTGCCTCGAAGTTGAGCAATCTAAAGCAGTTGGTGGTCAATGTTCGATTTTCTTGCGACTTTCCTCTATTACCGTTAACCGAACTAATACGAGCACTGCCATCCCTGGAGAGATTTGTTCTAAAGGTAAATTGAAATTCTGTTTAGAATCACCTTTTTTCCTCCCTCTTCTCTTATCGGAACAATACTCTTTTTTTATGATCTTAGTTATCCCGTTTTGTTTCGAATATCGGTGAGAGACACCCAAAAAAAACTGTGGCTTCGTATCCTCGTCTGAAGGTGGTGGAGTTTTCTGGGTATGAAGGTGCGATTAGTGATCTGGAATTGGTTGTGCATTTCTTGGAGAATGCCGATGCATTGGAGAAAGTTGTTGTTGACCGACGCACATGTACTCAGAGGATCTATGAAACACTGATCAAGGATGAAACACTTTCGAGGGATCGGGCGATTGAAGAACTCCCGACGATGATACTTTCGCATCATGTAGTAATTTTACGCATTCTTTAGTCAGCCCTTTTGTTTGAATTTTTTTTTCATGTTTAGTGTGAAAAAATTATACTCTGTATTTTAGAAATCTTTGTAGGTAATGGTAATTAGAAAAAAAAAATCTAAAAAAAAAAAAATACAATCTAAAAATTGGTATAAAGGTTTTCATCTTGTTTGTCTGAGAGTAAGGCTTTGGAAATGTTTTGTTATTTTAAAATTAATTTTAGTTCCATTCAATACACTTTAATTTAATTAAATTAAAATCAATTAATTTTTTTTAATTAAGATAGATAATTAGTAAACAATTTAATTCATCATGCATGAACATATTATTTTCTTGTATTAATGCTAAATCCTGAATCTAAACTAGTAAACTTATTGATTTTGTATTTACAACCCTAAAGAGTGTTTGTGACATTTTTTTAAATTTACAAAGAAGTCTCACAAATATTTCATGTACTGTATCTGAGTAAGTATATTATTTACACCTATATAACAACATTGGGATACCCTCAATTAATTCGGTGGTCCTTATAAGTTATGCATGCATGCACAATACTTTTTTGAATAAACTATATTATATATATTATATATTCCAAAGTAATTAAATGAGTGTATTATGATTGGGTTTTTTGTTCTATTTGTTTTCGTTTCAAGAATTGAAAGTAAGATTCGTGCGAAAGCGACGCCACCAACGCCAACCACATTTATTTTTATATACCCACTGCCGACTTGTCTAAGTCCCCTACAACTGTATACACAATATGTTTTTTTTTTTTCTGCAATAAATTCTTGCAATTGGGTCCCTAGAATTTTAATTTTTATTCTCTCTACCACATGGAACGTTGAAATTAGTGGAGCAGAGATATTTCATTTATATATGTTCCTCATTTCAAGTTTCTTCATGAAGTGAATGTACATTTTTCTTTAAAACATCGAAAAAAATCCGATTCCACGGAATGCTCGTCTCTGGACTCTCGGCAAAGATCGATTGAGTGTTTTATTTCTAACGATTAATTCAAGCACTTTTTTACTAAATAAATATGGAATACAAATACAAAAACATATACTATAAACTTATGCCAAAACAATATGGATTACGAATCACAAATTAAGGTTCAATATTTATTAGCAAATGCATTGATGCCACGTCACACAAGACACGCCGTGCGTGAGCAAATGATACGGTCATGATTATAATTAATTACGAGGTGAAGTTTGACTTTATTAGTACTGTACTATTTTTATTACTATTAATTTCCAGAAATTAAATTCAATTCCATTTTCCATTTAATGCTACATACGTACGTACGTATCCTGCATTTAATACAGGTATTGAATAATGAATGAATTAAATTAAATTACTACTCTGGTTTTTGTCTGCTGCTGCTGTATGTTTTACCATGTTTTGTCTGTGTCCGAAAATGACGTTTCGCCACCGTTGGGTCGCCCTCTCCGTCGTCATTGTTCAATTAGCTCAACCCTTTTGTCCCTCGTATCATATCTATCGCTAAATCTCATCACTTTTTCTTGGGAGTTGTGAGAACAAGTCGAACCACTAGATCGATCAAAGTTTGCGGTTCGATCCATACGTTAAAAATTCGAAGATAAAAGTTCAATATGTTTTCGATAGATCGAAATTTCATCTTGATACACTTCATTTTTGTATTGAAAATTCATAGATTACAAAAATTAAAACTAAAATATTGAAAATTACTCGCTTTGACAAAAAATAACCGTGATTGATAATTGAATGTAAAATTTTGGAGGAAATCACATCTTTCGATTTACATGTCACCCGATGAAGGTAAAATAAATTTACATCTCACTCAATTCAAGGAATACAATTACATTCCTCGATTTACCACTCACTCACCCAATGAAGTGACAAAAACCATTAAGAAAATACTCTCTTTATATTTTTGTTTAATAAAAATATATTTTGCCTTTTGAAGAAAAGTTCATGTCAACATTGTGATTTTATTAATGTTTTTTAATGAAAGAATATAATTTATTAATTAATTAATGAACTTAATACTAAATTTAAACTCTATCGGTAAAAAACAAGAAGATGACATCCCTACTCTGTAGCTCAACAGAAAAGTACTGTTGCGTGCAACTCGCAAGTCGCAATGACTTTATTTTTTTTCTGGCAAATACTTCCAAACCGAGATATTTACAGCCGGCAAGCAGTAACTTTTTTCCAGTAAAAAAAATGACACCGGTTAATCCAACAATTAATAATCTCCCTCTTTAAATTCATCACAGTAAAAAAAATACTCCTACGTTAAAACCAGAATTGGTTGAGTGAAGTGCGAAGCAGAAAAAAAAGGAGAAACCTATACACACATTGTATCTATCTCCGTCTCCCACTCGAACATATTATTATACTTATCATTATTACTTTCAGATCTTCGTCTTCCTTAAATCTCCGTCGACCGCTCGGAATCGCAGCTATAATTTACTCGATCCCGCTACTGATTTTAGGGTCAATGTGAGTTTTTCCTCCGTCCGATTTCAGTGTGTTCTTCTGTGTGAAGTTGCTGGTTGTGCGTGTTTTTAATTTTTTCGCCACTGAAGAAAATCGTTCGAAGCTTTTTTCGATCGAACGCGGTGCGAGATCTGAGGGGAATATTTAATGTTTTAATTTTTAATTATTTTTTTTCATTCATTTAATGAAGAGATAATGTAGAATGGAAGGAAAGAGTGTTGGTCATGTGCTATAATCTCATCCATTATTCATTACGTTTACAGGAGGTCTAAAGCTCAAATTTGCAGCTTCGATTTTTAGTTTTTTTTTTCTGTCGGTTGAATGGTTGACAGAGACATTTGAGCTAACTTAGAACTGCACTATTTATTGTGTTTTGAGTTTGTGTCATTGTATCTGCTCATGTGATTTGGGAATAAACTTCGCTTAGAGCTTGCGAAAAGGTATTAACTCGAATAAAACACAGTCGGTAGCGTGGATGCAGGTGAATCTATTCTGAAGCGAGAATTAAATAAATAGATTACGTTCTTGTTTTCGCGAAAATGAAATTTACATCCAATTTGAATGTTCGATGAAAACTATAGGATTGAATGGGCAAAACGTAGCCTTACATGAACTTCTTCTGGTACCTGAATTAGCCACACTTCATGATCAGCATTTCCTCATATTTTATTTTTTATTTTTTTTGCATTAGCTTATGAATTATTGACGGGGTTCTAATGTTTTTATTTCATTGATAGTTCAGTGCAACTTTGATGCTGATGGTTTCGTTTGCCAATCAATTTCCTTGAACTCCATTGCGAACGCGGCTGAAAAAGTGAAATGTCAGGTGGGTGGTGTATGCTACAATTCTTCTTTTAATTCGAAGGCTTGTTATACGATCCATTGTGAATGTATAACAAGCTTCAGGCAGCAACTTAACTGACATCTGACTCCATTTCTTGTTAATGTGATCATCTAACACAATTTTCAGGTCTGGAAGGGTCAGAGTTATTTGAGGAAACTAGAGAAAGGATGGATTATGAGTACTCCGAAGAGGAAAGAAGGAGATCCAAAATTGGGGCTTTGAGGAAAAGAGCGATAAATGCTTCAAACAAGTTTACTCATTCTCTGAAGAAAAGAGGGACAAAAAAAGTTCATTTTAGAGTGCCTTCCATTTCCATTGAGGATGTTCGGGATGCGAGAGAGGAGAAAGCTGTCAGTGATCTGCGTAAAAGGCTCCTTGACAGAGCTCTGCTGCCAGTTAAACATGATGATTACCATAATTTGTTGAGGTGAGTTATTCTCTGTATTTTTTTTTCTCTTTTCCCTATGAGTTTGATTAACAGTCCCATCCAGTCACTAGTTAATCGCATGAGCTGTAGGACGGTTTTAATTTTAGGAACCGAGATCCTTAGTTGTTGTTCCATGGCACTTTCAGGTCCTGTGAAGCTTATCTATAGACAGTAGGAAACCTTTTATTTGCTTATGCAGTTTGCAATTAATACCATATCATATGTCAAGGGAATAATTATTCATGTATTAGACAATTTATTAAATAAAGTATATTTTTTTTTTCTTTTTGCTGCATGAACACTTGAACAGTAGCTATGAATAGGGAGTGGGGTACGGAGCCTGGACAATGTCCCTCGTAGACAATGTTACTCTATGTTTGGATTTGCTGATGCAGAATTTAATGGTCGACTCTTATTCACCTGTGATGTAGATTTTTAAAAGCAAGAGACTTCAACATTGACAAGACCATCCAGATGTGGGATGAAATGCTTAATTGGAGGAGAGCGTATGGAGCAGACACCATATTGGAAGTACGTGTAATTTCAGCTATAAAGAAAAAGAAAAAAATGGTTTTCAGTGTAATCATCATGCGACCAAAATTTGTTCTTTCAGGACTTTGATTTTGAGGAACTGGAAGAAGTCTTGCAATACTATCCACAAGGATATCATGGAATTGATAGAGAAGGCAGGCCTATTTATATTGAAAGGCTCGGAAAAGCTCACCCAAGTAAAATAATGTGCATCACTTCCATCGAGCGCTATTTAAAATATCATGTTCAAGAGTTTGAGAAGGCTCTACATGAGAAATTTCCTGCCTGCTCTATTGCTGCAAAGAGGCGAATATGCTCAACCACCACAATTTTGGATGTTCAAGGCCTGGTTAGTATAGTACAACCTTCAAACAACACTCCAAATTAATTTTGTGTGTCAACTCTGTGGTAATTATAATTATAAACTTCTGATTTCTTTTGTTTATGCTCTAAATGCGAATCATATTTAGCATCAGGAGTATATGCCATAATATAAAGAATTTAGGAAGTGCCAGAGAATTAGAGTGTACTCTACTTTATGGAGTGTTTTAAGATCTTTTTTTCACTAAAATACACTTCAGTGTCCTAAAATAAGTTATATTTCCACGAATGGTTGCAGGGTGTTAAAAATTTCACCAAGACAGCTGCTAGTCTGTTGGCTTCCATGGCCAAGATTGATAATAGTTACTATCCAGAGGTATTTGTCACTTTGGTCAAAATTTTGTCTTAATAAAAAAATCGTCATTGTTATTTTTGATTTCACAATTTATTTATTCACTAATTATTTCCACTTATGAGTGCAGACTCTCCATCGCATGTACATTGTTAATGCTGGGCCTGGATTCAAGAGAGTGCTTTGGCCCGCTGCACAGAAGTTTTTGGATGCAAAAACTATTGCGAAAATTCATGTTAGCATATTGAATATCTTTCTTCCTCCTTAATTTATGTTTTTCAACTTTTTGCAGCTATAACTGAGATTAACGCATATGGCTCTATTGTGCAGGTTTTGGACTCCAAATCCTTGGGAAAACTATTGGAAGCTATTGACCCATGGTTTGTGTCGCTTCTGCATCACCTCATATGTACTTTCCATCAAAATGTCATCTAACAACTTCTTGTTTTATCCAGTGAATTGCCTGATTTTTTGGGTGGATCGTGCACTTGTCCTGGAGAGGGAGGTTGTCTAAGGTCTAATAAAGGTCCATGGAATAGTCCTGAGATAATGAAGGTAAAATCATCTACAGACTTGCATGTTATTAACACATTATATTTCTATCTGAATGTTATTTGTAATTTTTCTCTGTTTTTAGGTTGTGTATAACTCTGAAGCCGCCGTTGTAATGCGAATTGCCAAAACAGCCAGTGACTCATACATTGAAATCCAGCCGTTTAAGGTAGTAAATGATGTGCTAATTAAGCTTTCTTATTCCCCATGCCATGTCTAACCTTTTTGGTTCGTCGAATTCTCAGGGAAAGTGCAGTGATGCTTCTAAAGTTGCATCATGGTCAGATGTTGATGATGCTAGCTCTCCGACTAAGCACAAGATTTCAATTACATCACGACCACCCCCTGTCCATGAAGTGAGTGTAATAACATGCATATTGCTGTGACCTACAGATGCTTTAGGCACTTTTGACACTTAATAGTTTGATTGGACTACTCTCTCTTTCTCTGCACATTTTGATTTGAGTATATGTTCTGATGTGCATTAGATGTGACCAATTTCACTCTCTACACATGCTGATTTGATTTCATAGCTCTCACTATTCTGCACATGTTGATTCAATCATGTGTGCCTATCGTTTGCTTGTGCATGAAACATTTGCACTGCATTGCCTAATTGTGGTGAATTAATCTCTCCTTCTTTTTCAGTCCACAACGTCAGATTCATGTACTGCCTATTATAGCTGTGATGAATATTTTAGTCCAGACAATAAGGATTGGGGCGAAGATCAAGCGGAGGAAGAAGAGTCTTTAAATATCTACACTATAGGAAATTTTAATCCTGATGCAAGACAAAGTATGAAAGGTTTGTTTTTGCATCATCTCTCTGCTCGTATTTTTTCATGTATGTCGATGAGGATATTACTATATTTTTTAAGAAAAAAATACTAATGAGAAACAAAATTACTATACATGTGATTTTCTTTCTGTTTCATTTTTCACGTTGCTGGTGGCATGCTTAAATTGCTAATGTCTTGCCATTTCTGTCCCTCAATTTCATTCTACAAAAAAAATTTGAAAAAAGTTTTCTCTGTCATTAAGTTCTACAAATATTGGTTGATCAGCTCTTCCTTAACAATGCATGCAAAATTGAAATCCTGTTTGATACACAAAATGTTTGCTTATACGCAATAACTAACCAGATTAGTCTAATTAAATCCTCCTATGTTATCTATTAGTGTCAGGCACTATTGAAACTGACCGTCTGGATGCTATCTCGAAGAGAAGTTTCCAGTACATGTCGAGGGCATTAATATCTATCACGATGAAGATTTTTGGTTTTATCCTAAATGTACCTGTTGGGTATCGTAGAAGACAGCCAAATGTCTATCCACCCAACAGTAGGGTAGACCCCAAACAAAAATTCCATTTATATGAACCTGTTAAAGCAGTTACTGAAGAGGAGGACGTGGTTCGTCCGTGTGTAAAGCGCCTCCAGAGACTAGAGAGTCTGTTGGAAGAACTCGGCAACAAACCTGCTGAGATCCCAGTCGAGAAGGATAAAATTCTTCAGCAATCTCTAGACAGGATTAAGTCTGTTGAGTTTGACCTTGAGAAGACAAAGAAGGTAATTAGACTGTCCTATGTATAGATAGAGATTGCTTAGCTATATAAATTTAATAATCTCTTTGTTTCCAGGTATTACAGTCTACAATGCTGAAGCAGCTTCAGATTTCCGAGCTACTAGAAAATATTCGGGAGTCAAAAATTCAGGCAAATTTTTTTTCTTCCTTTTTTTCTAAAATTTATTATAGTATCAATGCTCATTAGCTCATATATAGCCATATAGGTGTTAATATAGTTTTAACTTCTTTATGCAGAGACCAAGGTTATTCTGTTGAAGCCATGCGTAGATGGTTTTAGACAGAATCACTGCAACAAACAGGTTCATGTTGTATACAACAGTGGAAGAGTGAATGGCCTCTTATTTCAGTCAACCGTAAGAGTGAGTTCTAAATTTACACGAGCACTGGATGAAGGAATTGTCCCAGCACGAGAGATTGAGGAGGGGAGTTGGTTCAAACTTGGATTTGATGATCTATTAAATTTCAGGCTTACTGTAGTATCTTAAGCATGAATCCTGCCCTAGCGAGGAAACATGTTTTTCTTGTAGGAATAACACCCACCCTTTGACTATTGTGGTTTGGTTCTGTAATGTGATACACATGCTGACATGGATGGAAATAGTCGAGGCTTTCACATTTGTACCTATAAAAAGTCAACTACCCCACAGGGCAACGAGCCATTGACCAAAAAGTACATATAAAAACCGATAAGTCAGCCCGAGGCTCTCCCATTTTCACTACTACAAATTCCATAAATCACTAGCTTCCAATTCCATTGAGCTGTGGAGATATAAATTCATATGTTTGGAGTATTTCTATATATTGCTTTCATTCATTTACAAGTCTTATAAACATTATTATATATTTTCATACAATGAGTGTTATATGGACAACACCGAAGAATCGAGGCTTATTTAACTTAAATGTACTTTAAATTTTAAAGTTTAAAACAAGAAAATAATTATCTGTTTGTTCCATCGGTTCACCACATCTGCTTGTGTTTGGACCACTGCCGGAATTGCTTTTTAGTCATGCACCAAGATCCAGGAAAGCTGCTCAGCTGTATCGAGGATAGAAAAAGGCAACATGTACAATCTTAGAAACTCCACTGGGTACATAATATGATAAATTATAGAGAACCTGATATGGTTTTGTGAATAAGGGCAGCACTCACATTGCTAACAAGCTTAGCTCCAAACCATGTAGAATCAGCACCATAGGGTGGTGGAGCAACTCGAATTCCACCGGATATGGAAGACGGTAGAAGCCCATACAGTTCTTTCTCAAGTCTTTCTGGAAAAAACAAATGTCCACGAATCAAGCACGCGTCAAATTGATTACCATTTCATAATTTCTTTTCTTTTTCTTTGTCTTGTATCCTATAGATTTGGGGAAAAGGGAGGCTTAAAGAACCTGGCAATCCCGGCAAGCATGCGCTTCCCCCCGTCAGCACTACAGTTTTGTACCAATTATCATCACCGGGCAACTCGGCATCATGGCAGTGATCCATGCAAAGTGCCACTGCCTGATGCAGACCCATCGCCTGCCTGTGAATTGGTATCGTAAATTTCAAATCAGCCATAGAAAACTTAGAAAAAGAAAGATAATGTGGGTGGAGAAATCACCATTTTCACCCTTATGAAGTTCATCTATTTATATCCCACATATGCATGAAAATGGGCATTTTTAGAAGATGGTTTCACCTAGTAATTATAATATTACAAAATTGCACTTTTACCCACTATGGGATGATGTGTACATACAATCCTGCCATGCGGGGCTGGAACAATATCTCTCCCGTTTGAAAGCGTTCCTTTGAAAGTGTAAACCAAGTGTTGGACGAGACTGCGAAAGACGCTTCTGTATCTTTGGATAGTTCAGCTTCATAGTCAAGGGCAACATAACATAGGTTCTGCACGAAAGTCCGAAAATATAGAATGAAATGAAAATGGTGGTAAAACATGATGTTAAATGCTGTCCAGAATCTAAAATGTGATAGAAAACTTTAGAAGAGAGATTAGCGATGCAAGTCATGTCACCTCTTTCAATGTGCGGACAGTATAAAGAGAATCAAAATGCATGTTGTTCTGTTGCATCCGATCCCGAAGAAATCCTGTAAGTTTCAGTGCTCCCATTCCTATAACTTCTACACCCACTCTGTGCATCACTTTACCACGTAAAACTGTGAAAAAACAACAAATAATGTGGATAAAGTCAATGATCTTCGGTCAAAATCAAGTTAAAAGTCAACCCCACAATCTAGCAAATCTTCCTTGAGAAAATGCACGTATGGCAAGATGCACAGCAGCATGTCAAATAACTGTAAGAAATCAGACTGTAGTATTAAAGTGTCGACCTTACTTGGAACAATCGAGGTCTGATTGAAACCAACATTCACTACGATTCCTGATGTACGTCTTGCTGCAAACAAGGCCAAGGTTGCCTATATTTTGAATGATTATAAAAGATATTAAGAAGCTATACTTGATATTAATTAATCGACGAAGACATACAGAAATGGTATAGTAGACAGAAGTGTAGAAACTCTTAATACAGTATTTTAAAAAATGATATTGTAGTTGCACCAAAAAAACAGGCTTCTCCTTTATTCAGATTTTGTAGTTAGAAAAAATAGATGAAGCTGGTTATTCCTGATGTCTATACAAGACAGGATTTTCCTTTATGAATAGTTGGAGAAACTCTTAATCTGGTTATTCCTTATGTATAGAAAATAAATTACTTAAAAAACTGATTTTGTAGTTGCACAAAAAAAAAGATAAATGTCACAAGTAATTTGGCTAAATGATACAATCACGTAGTCCGTGGTCAATGCCCAGGGCAGAGCCCAAGCAAAGGTGACACTTTGTGAACAAATTATGTAATAGAAATGATATTATGGGCTTATTGAAGAAAATACCTGGTTGATGGCACATACAGCAGGAACATTCATATCAAATAATGTCGAGTAGATGGCGTTCTTTAGTTGTCTTCTAGAACATTTTGCCGACTCGGTATCTAATTTGTTAGGGTGCAGAAGGATCAACATTAATAAACAAGAAAAATAGCACGCCTGGCTTAATCCGGTGGCAAAAATAACAAGTAAATGTATACGTGTTCTAATGAATTTTCAAAAAAATTTGGTTTGAATTCGGAAAGTCAAACTACCTAAGCCCTTCTCAGTTCGATCAAGTAGAATATACGAGTCACAGAGCTTTTATGGAGAAAATCAAGGGAAAATATCAGTACAAAAAATGAGTTTTTAGGCTAACCATCATAATGTATAAGTGGTAATGATACAACGATGGGTTGTGTTGACGTTTTCACCTGCATCCTGCATGTCAATGAGGTCAAATTTAAGTTGCGGCAAACAAACAAAAAGGAAGTCGGGATATTAATAAACCCAAAGCATAAGTTCAACCACATTAACGTAATATATAACCATGAAATGCAATATCATGCATGTTTCTTGATGAAGTTAAACATTAAAATCCCGAAGACAGTGCAAGAGGCTTTTAACCTCTTCATAATATGAATAGGGGACATAATTACCAACATAAAAGCTTATAAACCTGTTAGAAATCGTTGAATAAAAATGTCTAAGTCTAGAAGGCATTGGAGACTCAACATTCCCGAATTCCTGAAAAGAAAAAGGCCCGGATGAGTTGAGATAGTGGAATCCACTGATGCAAAGGGTATGGAGCTCACGATAGCAAACTCCTCTAGGCAGATTATAATACACACACACACACACAAAGAGCATCATACTACAAAAACATGCATAGAGCTCACCAAAAAAGTGGCTGATCTCCCAGATGGAGAAGAATACTTGCTCCATCCGTATTTACAATAACCTGATCCACCTACAATATTATTATATGGAAATGAGATCAGGAAATATATTTAATTTTTCAAAACATCAAAACTTTTACAGACTAAAGATACGATGTAATTCTATCAGCAACTGTTAATTCACTTGATTTTTCTCATTTTCGTTTTCAATAGGCAAATGAAATACAAATCTAACATAAGAACAAGAGATATATACCATCTATTATAAGTGCTCCAGGTGCTTCCATGCGCTGAACAAAAATATGCATAAATGACAGGTCATGCATTTGAGCAGGAAAACCTCTGCAAATACAACAAGCATCTAGTCATTATCCTCATTGAGAGTAGCTAAATCAGCAATAATTCATCTACATATATTCAGAAGGAGAAATAAATAGTATGTTTGGAGAAACAAACAATTACTAGTACTTCAAAGGATACGCGTATTTCATGATTATATATGGTCCACAGTTGAAACTGAAAAAGCAACTCCAATTGAGAAAGCAACCACATTCATCAAAAATACTTAGATGATGAAAACCTCTCGTTACTTGATTAAAAACTAAAGCCTTTTTCTGAAAATAAATGTTAACCAAGTACTCTTCTCCACGTATACTCAAAATAGACATTCCCCAACAGTGAACAGTGATATCCGGATAATTGAGCATCCATTGCAACACTAATGATCAGCTAACTAACGAGAAACTTCATTTACATCAAATTAGGTTATTCGATCAGACACCATAATCAGCATAATTATCAGAATCAGACTGAATCGAATTAAGTATCGGGAGTGACAACCGTACCGAAGAGGATAACCGGACCGCAAGTGAGTCTCGGCGAAGAAGACAGAGTCCAACGGCTCCGGCTGATTCTGCAGGAAGTAAATCCACAGCCGATTATCCGACGAGACCAGATACTTCCACGATTTGCAGACCGCTCTCAGCCTCGCCGTCTCTCTCGGGCCGAGGATCCTCAGAATCTGCACGAAGATGTCGATCGGAATCCGGTCGAACTCGCCGGTCGACGAAGCCTGGATGTACATCATCTGGAGGAACCGGTCGTACTCGGAGATCGGGCTCGGGCTCTTGCAGCCCGAGCCCGACGGAGAACCCGATCGGTGGGTCACGTATAACCAGACCTTCCGGATTAGAGAGCTCATGTAATCGCAGTAGTGATCGCAGACGCAGTTGGGAGGAATTTGGTTGGACTGGGTTTTGACATATTTGAAGCGATTAATACTGCCACGCGTTTGCTGGTGTTAGGCGCGTGATTCACGTGCGCAAAATTTGGTTGGATATATTTCATAATTATTCTTTCTTATTTATTTATTAATTAATCAGTAGTATTTGTTATTTACAAATCATACTCAATTAATTCAATTTTTTATACGGATATTAAAAAGGAAAGAAAAGTTTTTTTTTCTTAAAGTTAAAACAGATTAGGAGAAGTAATAATCTTTCTCCTCAAGTAAAGTAATTATTAGGTCTAGCTATCTCTCTCTATATACTATACTACAAAACTTGACATACATATCATCGGAGCGTGATCATGGGAGAGTTGGCAATGATGTATCATTTGAGCGTGATGATGGGAGAGACGTTTTATCCCCGATTTCCTGAAGATGAATATTGTGAGTGGAATTTGGCCGGGGAAGAAGAAACGGTCATGAGTTCGGTTGAAGGCGACTCGTTCGAAGCTGAGGCCGTTGATCGGGTACTTAATCAACAACCACCAAGTCCTCCTTTTCATGGTGTGCGAATCAATTGGGTTGACTTGATTTTCGAAGAAGGCGATGACTCGACACGTGGGTTGTCCGAGGAGGCCGTTGATCGAAACCTCAAAACAAGAGATCATCATCATGATAATGAAGATCATGATGATGATGATGATGATGATGATGATGATATGTGTGTTGTTTGCCAAGACTCTTTGATCAATATTATTATGCAATTAGAAGAAAAAGACAATAATAATCGGATTGCGAGGCTCGAGTGCGGGCACGATTTCCACGCGAGGTGTATCAAGCCGTGGCTCATGCGAAACAACCGTTGCCCCCTCTGCAAAGCCTGCGGGATCCGCCTACACTGATTTCATATTGACTGTTTTTTAACTGTAATTAATGGAAACAATTTTTGTTCAAATTTATATTATATTTTGTAATTAAGAGTATTATTAATTAAAATCAACTTCCCAATTTATTATTGAACTAATTAGGCAAGACCCTCAAAGTACTACTACTCATAATCCACATGATGACAGTATCCGAATATGGAAGCAGTCCAAGTGACCACACTTTATCCGTGTCGTGCAATTTGTAGCTCGTGTTCCGGAACAAAATTAACCGGTTTCTTTACTCCTCAACTCCATTAATTCCAATTTGTACCCTCACCCCCATTACTCTTAATTTTACTTACTTTTCAATTCTACACCTAGTTACTTTGATTTTTTCATTTTAAAAACCAAATTATCCTTTTTTTTGTGTGTGTGTGTCTTGATAATTCTTTATATTATTCTAGAGTAATATACATGCACTTAATTATAATCCACCAGGGATTATAATTGGTTGATTAAATTTTTTTTTTTTTGGTTTAGGTCAATTGCAAATATTTAAATACTCACACACACATGTCTCGAGTTCGAATCTTGGACCTTACGGTTCTCAAGTCGAATGCCCAATCAAGTGAGCTAACAACCCTTGACTGGTTGATTAAATTAGTTGTCTTAAGAATTGTCATATATAAAAGCAAACTTAAAACATTTATTTTTAAAACTAGAACAAAATGTTAAAAACATTTATTTTTAATTTTTCAAATTATTCAGGAATTTAAAGTGATGAGATAAATGTGAAAAATCAGTCTGATAGCCAGTGGAAAAATCCTATTTTCACGAAATTTTCAACTAAATGCAAATTCTTAAAAAAAAAAATATTTTATTTTTCACCTTAAAATACTTTTTTACTCATACTTTTTTCAAACTTAATTCACAATTACTTTACTTTTTAATTTAAGATTACATTTTTACCCCTTACTTAAACACTATTTGTTGGGACCTTACTTAAACACTATTTGTTGGGACATGTAGACTTGTAGTAGTAATTTAAAAAAAAAAAAGTAAATTAAATTAAATTGTATATTTATTTTATAAATAAAGTAATTGTAAGTAATTTTAAAAAATAAAAGTTAAATAACGAGAAATAAAGTTAGGTAATATTTAATAAAAAAAAAATATACATATTAAATTCATAAATAAAAAAATTTGCATAATTATTTGGAATAGAAAATAACTAATTGCTCTATTTCGTATATATTTTCACACATAAATATCTTTACATTTTCAATTTAAATATCAATTTTTTTTACCAACATAATAATATAAATAATAATATTTTCTAATCTTCGAGCTCCAGTTTTTTTCCCACTTTAAATATCAATTTTTTTTTTAATCTTTTTTACTGACAAATTATCGAGGGAGTATATACAGTATAAGTATTAATTTGCTTTATCTAACGCAAATAATAGTAATACTAGTATTTCTTAATATATTTATTTATTTATTAAAAACTTTTGACGAGCGAAATCCATGTGTTAATACTAATACTTAATACTCCGAGTCCTACTGTAGTATTATTTCGGATATTTATTTTGTTAGAAATAGGTATATACATTATTCAGTCACACGCCTAAATATATATATATATTCCAATTCACAAGTCACAACATAACACTACTTGTTCGTTAGTATATTCCAGATCCCACGTAAAATCGTAATCCCTATTTCATATTATTCCATGGCAATTACAGGACCATTAATACGGCCGTTGTCATACTATTTGGGGGCGGGGTCGGCTACTTCTCCTCCTCCGCCTCCACGACAGCTGTTCGGATATCCGACGGATCGCATACCTTATTATGACCTTCAACAACACAGACAGAGAAATTGGGAACATGCCGATATCATACCTATCCAACCTGATATTATTCCAATACTACCGCAGAGGAGTAGTACTTCTAGTTTCATTGATGGTACTACTACTGGAGGAACGAACATTAATAATCGGGATCGAGATGAAGAAGAAGAAGCTAATTTTAATTGGGCGGACCTTGACCGAATTCTCCTAGACCAAATACGCGAATTAAGTTTAGTTGACGCGAATTATAACTCGACCGGCGTAGGCTTGTTTGAAGACGAGGTCGATCGACACATGAAAACGAGAGATCATCAATATGGGAAGGATGATGATATATGCGTGGTGTGCCAAGACTCTGTGGTTCAACAATTAGGTGAAAAGCTTTGATAAAAACATGTATACTAAAAAAAATATTATTTTTTGACATTTTATTAAAAGTAAATAAAGGTAAGATTACATTTTAAAAGAAAAAATATTACCATGACAAGTAAGCCCCGTTCAGTTGATTTATGAAGTGAATAACTGTTGTGATTGACCAATTTAATCTCGATAAGGCGGCCCATAGGCTCCAAACACGTCTCAGCCGGGCCGCCCATTACCAAGAAATACCCGTCTCCAGGCCCGCATCTCTGCGGTTAGAGGTCCGGGGACTTTCCTGGGCCAAGGCCACAAGCAGCCCAAAGCCCATTCACTTCTTGTCATGGCCTGTTGGACAACATTCATTGCATCTCAATATATGAACCCTTTCCAAGATTCATTAATTATAAATGTGGGATATATTTCTTGCAGGAAGCTTACTAACAAGAAAAGTTCTCACTATCGAATCATATCGTATATATTTCCACGGCACAACACGTTCGATTACGAAAAACGAGAACCCTTTTCTTTTACCTATACTTGAGACGAGACCACGGGTAAATCAGGGTTCGTTGCCCATTCGGTCCACGACCCATCATACACCGCGACATCAGTCTTCATCAGTCGATGAAGGGCCTAAAGTAAGAGCCGGAAAATTAATATAGTGGTAATAAGTAATAACGATAGTTGTAAAAAAGAGTGGGTCTCACTCACCAATGCTAGAATGCAAGCCGTCACGCCAGTACCGCATGAGGTTATCACAGGACGGTCCATTGAGATTCCTGTAAGAAAATCGAAGTGGCTCTGATCATACTTCATTGAACGAAAATTGCGCACAGTAATAATATCAATTTGAGAAAAATAAATTGATTCTAACCTTCACGTTCAAACCTATTTTTCAGCTCAGCTGAAGGTAAGAGTGTCTGAGAACAATCTAACATCTGTGAGAACCCACGTAACACTGTTAATGATAGTCAAGTTTGGTTCACAACTGATGTTGTGATAATAATGAAAAAACATGTACCATGTGTTCTCCGAGTTTTAATTACTTGTACTTTGAGACAAGCTAATGAAATCAAAATGTCAACAGAAAATTTGATATAGGCTCTAGTAATATATGTCCTTCAAATAGTACGGAGATAAACATATGTCTGATTGTGAATCTCGATATCAATGCTTGAAAATTCTAAACCCACAGGACGAAGGTTAATAGAACCACGTGATCAGAAATGAGTGAATAGTTAAGTACCTCGGGAAAGGGAATACATTTGGTACGTGGAATGTGGCCACTTTTTATTCCCTCCCTTGGCTCCGGTGCAATCCCATCGAATCTGTGAGAAAAAAAATACATTATTTGAGATTACATTTAAGAGTAATTTAAACAAAAAAATACAAACATAAATTCACCTAGCTTTCGAGCGAGCATCTAAATGCTGGTGTGTTTGTTCTTGTATATTTTTCTGAACCTAAAAATACAAACAAATACAGACACCCCATATCTTTACAAGGACAGTTTTCAAAGAAGCAGGTAAAATACTGAGAGAAACACAATGGAAATGAGCTCTCAAGAAAAGACAAATACCTGCTCGAGTTTCCAAACGAGATGCGATTGAAAATGGGTTTGGAAGGTAATTGACCTCACCTGCAGATAATCAAATCCAAAATTTCTTATCCTCGATAAAAGGGGAGTTTTCAAAAAGATACATAGACATTAAGAGTTAAAATGTAGAACATTGATAACACACTAAACATACATGTTCTCCTTGGTACACTCTCTCTACTGCTTCACTAGCTTTCGAAATAGCTTCACTTGACTCAACATCAAAACCCGAAGCCTGCCACTTTGGTAGGCCACCGTCCATAACCCAAATCCTTTCGTGCCCAAATACCCGAAACATCCTGTTTTTTTTCCAAATTAACACAGGTTAATTTTAAAAATGGTAACCAAAGTTATAAAATGTTTTTTTGTGCAAATTACACTCACCACCAAACACGAGCAGCACTGAAAATTCCCTTCCCGTCATAAACTACAATGAAGTCTTTATTCTCAATACCAAGAGCAGAAATAGCAGCAGCGAATGCTTCTTCTGACGGCAACATATGCGGCAACTATAATATACATACACCGTTTAAGAATGGAAAGTTAGAGAAATGTATAACTATTAATATTGATTCATATTCACAAGGGGAGAATCTTACATCAGTAGTTCGATCTACAATGCCATCAAGATCAAAGAAAAGTGCACCAGGAATATGTGCAAACTGTTAAGAAGATAAGGAATGTTTCGAATGTAAAATTATGAGAGGATATATTCACACTAAAATAGTTATAGAGTCAAACACGTATCACAACAACAATATAAATATTGAGTGAATTACAAAACTACAATTAAAGTTTGGGTTATGTACTAAGCAAAAACAAACTGCATGTGTATATAATAATTGTTCCACACCTGGTGCTCTAGAATTGGATTTCTTTGTTCATTTGGCATGTACCAAGACGCATCTAACACCTGAAAATTAGACGAGTGCTCTAGTTATTTCACCAACATCAAAATCAAATTTTGAAAAAAAATGTGAAAGAAAAACCTAGGACAAAAGACACTTGTATCTAAACACGACCATCCCCCGAGCCCAAACATACACGTTAAAATTGAATTACAAATGAGCACAAATAAATCGTACGCTATGAGTTCATACTTATGGAGACGAATATGTTACACACATCCTTCAATAAGTAGAGTACACAAAGCAAAAATATCGCAAACCTTCACATCTGGTTCCCGGAGGTTTTCATGGACCCATTGAACCTGAACAACGGGTTCATTAGTCGACAACGATTTCGTGGAAACCGAAGATTCCGATGCAACTGCTGCTGAAGACATGCTACATGAAACAGAGCCATTATTAGTCTTACTACCCCAAAAGTGATTTCCTACCTAAATTGAATTCCAGAAACAGTGAATCGGTAACTGAATCCATCGTAAGTTCATAACACGCCGCCGCGTAAATCAAATTCGATTTTCAGTATTTTAAAAAAATGAAAATTGAGATAAAAGTAACCACTAAAATCAGCGTCCAATTGAGTAATAACTAATAACTGAATGAGCGCGGTAAATAGAACCCGAATTATGAGGATTGAAATGATTTTAAAAAACTAAAAATTGCTGTAGAGAGATAGAGAGAACTTACGTGATTCCGTGAATGTAGCTAGTGAGGTAAAAATTGGATTTCCAAAGAGGGATGAAGATGAACGAAGGGCAACACGGTCAAATGGAGAAGTGTGATTATATATTGAGAAATATTTACTTTGTTATTTTGTGCGTAAAGATTAAAAAAATTGTTATTCTAATTATATTAACTAGAAATATTAATAAATAGAAATAGATTTTTTTTTATTTAAAAATTGAAATTGAAATCTTTAAAAAATCATTTAAAATTTATATTTATTTTATAATTTTATATAATATTTCGATATTTCGTAATCAAACATAGTAAATAATCTACTAACTCTATCAAATATGCTACTCGCCTACTCCTTGTCAAATTAAAATTAAACTAATATTACATAATTTATTTTAATTTTAATTCCACGTGGTCTTATTCTAGTTAGATTTAAATATTGAAAACATTTATATTTAACATTTTGTTTTGTTTTGTTTTCTCAAAGTTAAAACAGAGTAGGATGAGTAGGATAATAATCTTTCCCCCAAGTAATTATTAGGTGTCTCTATATATTACTCCGTCCGTCCAATAACAGTTGTCACACCTGGTCAACTGCTCTCTTGTTTGACCATCAATTACTTATGATATAAAATATATAAAAATTTTATCTCAATTTGTTGGGGTGCAGAAGGATCAACATTAATAAATAAGAAAAATAGCATGTCTGACAAATTAACTTGACGGCAAAAATAACAGGTAAATGTATACGTGTTCTAATGAATTTTCAATTTTTTTTGTTTGAATTCGCAAAATTAAACTACCAAAGCCCTTCTCAATTCTATCAAGTAGAATACACGAGTCACAGAGCTTTTATGCATAAAATCAAGGGAAAATATCAGTACAGAAAATGTGATTTTTTAGGCTAACAATACAACAATGAGTCGTGTTGACATTTTCACCAGCATTCTGCATGTCATTGAGGTCAAATTTAAGCTGCGGCAAACAAACAAAAAGGAAGTCGGAATATTAATAAACCCAAAGCATAAGTGCAATATAATGCATGTTTCTTGATGAAGTTAAACATTAAAATCCTGAAGACAGTGCACGAGGGCTTTTAAACTCTTCATAACATGAATAGGGGACATACGTTACCAACATAAAAGCTTATAAACTTGTTGGAAATCGTTGAATAAAAATGTCCAAGTCTAGAAGGCATTGAAGACTCAACATTCCCAAATTCCTAAAAAGAAAAAGGCCCGGCCTACAATATTATTATCTGGAAATGAGATCAGGAAATATAATTAATTTTTCAAAACATCGAAACTTTTACAGACTAAAGAAAAGATGCAATTCTATCAGCAACTGTTAATTCACTTGATTTTTTCTCATTTTCGTTTTCAATAGGCAAATGAAATAGAAAACTAACATAAGAACAAGAGAGATGAGAACATAAATACATAGAAATATTGACATATATACCATCTATTATAAGTGCTCCAGCCTCCAGGGGCTTCCATATGCTGACAAGGTCATGCATTCGAAAGAGATTTTTCCAAATAATTAATAGTGATACCCGGATAAACGAGGATCCATTGCAACACTAACATACCATAGGTCCATTCAAATCTAGACTAAGCATTGATTAATTATCAACCACAATTCTGTAATCAAGGGCGGATCTAGGGGGTGGCCGGGCCGGGCTCTAGCCCCCCCTAATATATTTACTTCTACTATTTTTTTCTAAATTTATTGGTAGTTCAAGTGGTTAGCCTTCTATTTTATACCCAAAAGGTCAAAGGATCAAGCCTTTAGCCCTCCTTATGTTTTTGAATTTTTCCCCTTTAAGGTTTTAGCCCCCCTCATTTTTTATTCCTGGATCCGCCCTTGTCTGTAATTCATCCACAAGCAGGACAAGTCCGAATTCATCATCTCGAAAACAGTTACAAGAAAAATAATGAGCTCAATAATTGATACACAGAACTGGTTAGCTAACTAACTACTGTAGCACCTTCATTACTCAATCGGTGCATCGAATTAGGCTATTCGATAATCAACATAATTATCAGAATGAGACTAGCATCTTTGGAAGCTTCTTTGGCTTGGGCTTGTACTCGATTTCCACATGACACACAGGGCACTATTGTGTCTTCAACAATCGACGGAAGATGCAATGATGGTGAAACGAATGTTTGCAGGGGAGGGAAGATATATATCTTAGCCCCGACTATCGTCTCCTTTAAACAAATACGACACTCCTCCCCCATTAGACCCAAGTCCAACCCCTCTTTTCTCCCGACGCTGTGTTTTTCATGATAAACATATTTGTCCGGTTCGACTACCCCAGCCTCAGAAGCACTCCTCCCCTCTATACAGATAGGGCACGTCTCCACCTCATCTTCTCCAATCATCTCGTCCACGTCATCTTCTCTCACTCTAACAACAGCCGCGCAGTTCCATCAAATACATAAAAAGATCATCATCCAATGCCTTTGACTTTTTCATAATGCCGACGAGCTGGCGGATTCCGACCGTTTCTTTCTTCGTCGCCCACCGAAGAAACACGGTACCGATATTCGTACCTGCCCATCGCCAATATGTTCTTTCTGAATAATAAGAAATTCAATTCAACACCAAGATAAATATAACTCAATATTATATATATAGCTTCACAAAAAACTACTAAATTCCTAAACAAAAGTAAATTCCTAATATAAAATACTCCTAAAAAAGGTAACATATTTCCAGTACGACTTTTTTTTATTAAATTAAATTATATTTATTTTAAAAAAACACGCTCATATCTTACAGTTACATTACAGGAGTAGAAATTAAGGAATCAACTTCATTTTTTAATATTTCTAACAAATAATATTTATAAATTTGAACGACAAAATTTGCTTACAAGGAAACTCTTGCTATTTTTACAAGCTCATATTTGAACATGAGCTGTGTGCAGGAAGTTTTGAACAAGTTCTCTTTTCCAGTAACATCCTCGTCTCCCTCGCGCGGTCCCACGATCCGACAGCAGCATAAATACCCGACAGAGCCACGTAACTCCCCGATTTCTCTGGCTGCAAACTAAACAATCTTCTCCCGATAACCTCACCAAGCCTCACATCGCCATACGTGCTGCAAGCCCCAAGCAACACACCCAAAACAGAAACAGAGTTCTCACTACTATCTCCACACTCTCTCACTCTGCATATCAAATCATAAGCTTCCTCCAAACGACCCGCCCGCCCAAGAAGATCCGCCAAACACGTGTAGTGCTCGACTCTTGGCAAAATACCGTGTTCCCTAACCATATTGCTAAAGCACTTCCATCCTTCAACAGTCAAACCACTATGGCTACAGGCAAAAAGAACAGACAAAAAAGTCACGTCGTTTGGCTTTAGCCCTTCTTCCTGCATTCTCAAATAGAGCGCGAACGCTTCACGCCCGTATCCGTGCTTTCCGTAGCCCGTGATCAGGGACGTCCATGAAATTACATTTTTACCCTCCATCTCGTCGAAGACTCGTTTGGCATCTTCGATCGCTCCGGATTTCGAGTACATGTCGATCAGGGCATTGGATGTGGCTATATCATTTCGGTTTTGGTATTTAAGTGCATTAGCGTGTAACTGTCTCCCTAGGCTTAAAGATGCAGTCTTGGCACATATGTTGATCATCGAACATAATAGTATACCGTCAATAGCCGTGTTCTTTCGTACCTGGCTGAATAATCGGAGGGCTAAAGTGAAATTCGTGTCGTTATAAACGAGCCCGTTGATTAGTGAAGTGGACGATACCAAGTCTGACATCTGCATCTCGTGTACTCGAATTGCAGAGTTCAAGTCTCCACATCTCGCGTAGGCATCGATTAAAGATCCGTTCAGGAATTTGTGGGAGCAGAAACCAAACTGAATGATATATCCATGTAAAATATTTGCATTGCCAGAAGCAGCTCTGAGAACACTTCCGAAGGTGAAGGCGTCGGGGCTCGTACCTACATCAAAACCAAAAAACATTAAGCTACAGCTCACAAACATCGAGAAAGGTACCAAGAACCTTCTCTGAGCATTCTACGGAACGCAACAAACGCATCTCGTCTCATCCCCTGAGCCACAAATCCTCCGATCATAGCATTCCAAGAAACAGAGTCCCTCGTCTCCATGGACTCGAAAACACGACACGCATCCTCCATCTTCCCGCACTTCGAGTGAAAATCTACCAAAGCACTTTGTACGAACAAGTTGTCCGCGAACCTACTTTTCTGCGCGCACCCCTGTATCTGCATTCCCGAATCCAAGCAACACAAACGAGTGCACGCGCTCAGTGCACTCCCGTAAGTGAACTGGTTAGGCTTCACGCCTTCGACGTGCATAGCCGAGAATACCCTCAAAGCTTCCTCGTAATCCGCATGGCGACAGTATCCGGATATCAAAGCAGTCCAAGTGACCACACTTCTGTCGGGCATTCGATCAAACACCTTGCGGGCATTTCCCAATTCCCCGTTTTTTGAGTAGAATATTATCAGCCCGGTGCTCAGAGAGGCGTTCGCCGGAAACCCGTCCGCGATGAGTCGGCCGTGGATCAAGCGGCCGGATTTTACGGACTTCAATTCGGTGCAGAGCTGGATAATCTTCGCGTAAACAGAGTACTGCTGCGGTTCCCATGTGTGGTACAAAGCAAGCTTTATAGCTTCTATGAGTTTTTTTGAACGACAAAGTGAATCGATCAGTGATGATAGTTGAAGCGTCATGCGGATTACGTCATCATTGCGACATCTGTTTTTGGGGCAAGGAGATGGCGAGGTTGGGATAGAGAACCGCCGCCGGCGAGTATGAAGGATGTTTCATTTTTCATTTTTGATTTAGATCATATTTTGTATTTTATTTAAAAATATATTAAAAGATAAATTGATTAATTTTTTAATTATCGCGACAATACACGTATGACTATGACTATTGATCCACGAAGATAATATACTACCAGTAGTCATTGCAAATTTGCAAGAACACTTGCAACCACGAAGATAAAATCGGTATTAGAGATTTTAGTTTGTTTTGGCAATTTGCACGTGTCAACAATTTGCATAATGTAAAAAGTTGTTAGCTCGTTGGTTAGAGCTCTTGAATTGAATACGAAACTCGAAACATGTGTGCGAGTCAATTTAAGTTCGATACTTTTTTCATAATTCTTAGGAGAGAGCTAGGGAGTATTATATACAACTATTACAATTTTTTAAAAATAAAGTTAAGTAGTATTTATAAAAAACAACTTTGATTCATAAATAATAAAAATTAGAAACAGTCATTTTTATAAATATTCGTTACTTATGAATAATATAATTTTTTCTGATAAATGTCAATATTATATAAAAGAAAAAAATGTATAGTAAGAGTAATATAGTTAACTACATTATTTTTTACATGATTTATAAAAGGGAGTAATTTTAATCTTGATATTATAAAAGTGGGTAAAATAAAATTTCTCTCAAATAATTATACTTATTTTTTCAAATTAAAGTACATTTATATTTTTAATTTCTTATTTTTCAATTTTACACAATTATTTTGTTTTTATTTTAAAAAGCAAATTATAATTCCACTACTAAACAATTTACCTACTCTACATAAAACTATCTTAGCTTGCATAAAGATCAGGCTTATATATATAGTTATATATACTCCATTAAAACACATTGGGCACGATTGAGGCTTCAACAACCAGAAGATGCAATGATCATGAAACGCATGGACATTGCAGGGGCGGGATGATAGCAGATGGATCGTGTTGAAGGATTCGTATCGAGGATCACGAATGAAATCGAAGGCCGACCATCTGAACCAAGGCTCGTATTTGAGCGACGTCAGGCATGCCATTATTGCTTAGGAGGGCGGACGATCGGCGTGGCTGGGGTGTTTTGCATTATATATTAATATTAAATTAGGTAGCTCACTTGTTAAAAGCCCCCCAATGTTCAAGGTTTGAATGTTCTTCCAACCCATATTATTATTTTTTACTCATGTACAGAGGTTCTTTCTCTTTCCAAATTTTATTTTTTACTTTTTCTATATGATATACTACAGTAATTTTAAGGACTTTTAGATTATCATATTTTGTTTTTTGTTCTGAGGTTTACTTTCTCCTATAACATTTTTATTAAGTAAATTCTTTTTAGTTCAGCTCATCCGAAAATTCTGGGTCGATTTATACATACTTAATTAAAATGTACATTATATTTTTTTGATATTTTTTTATATTATTCTAGAGTAATATATACTTAATTACACAATTTTAGTGCATGAATTATAATTGGTTGATTAAATTAATTGTCTTAAGATAGGTTATAAATAAAAGATTGTTCTCTTAATTTTTTTAATTGTAAAAATTAAATAATTTATTATTATTTTATTTTATAAAAAGTTGGACGTTCGATGTCTCTGTTTTTTATCTTTATTATTTTCTATTTTTTGAATTAAGTAAAATCATAACATTAATACTAATAGAATAATCTTTATTATTTTCTATTTTTTGAATTAAGTAAAATCATAACATTAGTATTAATAGAATAAAATTTAAGTTGAAATTTAATAAAAAGAAAACATTAGTAGTTAAACAAGTTCAAATTTAATAATGAATCACAATGTTTTTTTTAAATGTTAATTTTATAAATAAAAAATGTAACCGTACAAATCTTTATTATTTTCTATTTTTTGAATTAAGTAAAATCATAACATTAATACTAATAGAATAAAATTTAAGTTGAAATTTAATAAAAAGAAAACAATATTTTTTTTAAATGTTAATTTTATAAATAAAAAATGTAACCGTACAGCGTAAAAATATTACCGTTCAAGATAACAAACTATCTCTCCAAACAACCAAATGCAACATATAACAATACAATTAATAACATATTAAAAATTTATCAAGTTATATGTCAAACTCTTTTCAATGCAAGTGCATGAAAAGAGTTCGAGAACTATGGTAATTATCGAACTATGATAATTGTCGAAGAAGAGGCCTTACTAACTATGACATGTTTCTTCAGTAAAGCAACTATACTCCCCGTTCAGCTTTTTAATCAGATGATTTCACAAGGATCATAACCCAACAAATGATTTCATAAGGATCATAACCCAACAATTGCCCCATTCTTCTTAATCAAATGATTTCATAAGGATCATAACAACAAGAACCACGTGTTTTGCTTGAGAAATGAGAGAGAAATCTGTTAAAGTTGAACCAATAACATATTAAAAAGCATTGTGAAGGCCAATTCAACTTATATTTGAGCTTTTAGAATCTATTTTCAACCGATGTTAAATATTTAACAAAATCGACCGCGCGAGTTTGATGCTCCAAGTGCGTAAGTCATCCAAACGTTTCATTTTACGTTTTATCCAAAATTGTTTCCCAAGTTGAAGCACGAGAGCATTGTCGACTTTTCTTTGGTCGATGGTTTAAACGCATGTTAAACGCAACTTTAGTTAAAAATTAAAGTTGAGAGTAAAATAAAAAAAAAAAAAATTATATTTTACTTTTTGGTCAATATATAAAAAAATAAAATAATTCTTAATTTATTTACCGTCAATTAGTTCATATAAACTCGGAACAGTACCATTTTTTTAATTTCATCTATATAAAGATGTAAGCAACTTTTTTTAATTTTCACTTAATAAAGAAGTAACATTTTTTTTTAATTTCCTCTTAATAAAAGATGTAAGTAATTTTTTTAAATAACTAAGGAGACAGATCAATAAAACTCCAATTCCTTATTTAACACATTATTTTTCATTCAATGAAAAAATTACTCAATTAATTCCACCTCGAACGAAACACTCCACTCACTCACACAATAATATAGGTAGTCAATCTTTTCACCTTCTCGGAAATTGATATTTTATTTTTATTATTATCCTGAGAACACGATAATAATTTATGATTTGATGTCTGTCCACGCTGGAAATTAATGCAAACACGACATACAGTATACATATAATTATATACATATCGCATTATTTGGATAAAGATTGGCCGATATTTCACTTGAGCCCCTTTTTCCCAATTCACTCTCCGTCCGAATTCCATCATTCGAGCTCCGTAATTCGAACAAGGTAAGAATCTTCAACACTTCGCTTCTGTTAGGACGTGAATTTTCGTTTTCGGCATTGTTCATGTATCTACATTATTTTCGTACTGTGTAATTGCTCGCTCTGAGTGTGTTTGTGTGTATATATACGTGTATATATGTACTGTATGCATTTCCCCTTTTAGGAATTTTAGGGTTTATATGGTTAGCTCGCTCTCTTCCTTTTGCTGTTGAAGGAGGGCAATTCAGATTATTGAATCAGTTGTGTTCTGGTTGAATTAGGGGGCTCTCAGTTGTAGTAGTGACGTGGCAACTGCAACTCAACCTTACATCTGAAAATCAATATTGTTTTCTGGAACTTATACGAGGCTAATAATTCGTAGTTTAGCGTAACATTTTATGATCGTTGTACTCGCAATGTTAATTTCTCGCGAGGCTTTTTGAACTTGGAGCTTGTAGTAAGATCCCAACACTCCTCATCGGTTGGGGTTGTCTCACCTGTCAGAAAATGACCCGGGCGATAATGCTTCTGTTGTTTGGAGTCATTAGTTTATTTATTTTTGCAGGTCTCGTTCTCAATTGATCATGTCCCATCAAGCATATGGAGCTGATAATATGGAAGATGGATATGAAATGGAAGACCCATACCTGAATATTGACGATGAGCCCCAAGAAAGAGATGATGTGGTCTCAGATGCTGACATGGATAACTATGAAGAATATATGGTCTGTTCATACTCGATTTTACCCTATTGATATTCAGAATTCAGTTAATCTTCTGACTCTCCTATCCCTCTTTGTCCTGTATTCAGAATAGTAGTGTGCACGATACTACTGCTGCTCAAGCTCGGAAGGGCAGAGATATCCAAGGGATACCATGGGAGAGACTCAGCATAGAAAGAGGAAAGTATAGGAAGACTAGAAATGAACAGTATAAGAACTATGAGAACATCCCTCACTCAGGCGATGGATCAGGAAAGGTGGTTTATTTGATCTCATTGTACTGGTTGCTTACTTCACTAATTTCCCATTAGGTTTGCTTTAGATGTTATTCTTGTTAATTTTATTTGTCTTCTGGTGTTGCTAACAGGACTGCAAAGTCACAGACAAAGCAGGCTCATACTATGTATTCAGACGCAATGCAAGATCTCTAAAATCGACAATTTTACATTTTCAGGTGATTGTAAAGCTTTTTTTTGACAAACTTACGTTAACTGAAGTGTTCTCGATTGATTTGTGACGCCTGGAAGAGGTCTATTACACATATTGCATTCTTGCATGCTCAATTTAAGACAAATTGATTGCATTCAACTTCTCTGTGAGGCTGGATGCTGAAATCTAACGCGTTTTCTGTCATAGTTAATTTGCATGTGAACATTATCTGAGGTCTCTTGGACCAGTTCTTCCAGATGATGTAATTTCGGAATTTGCATCTGTCATAACTATTTTCACATTTCTCTAATGAGTAGAAAAATGGATTAAGTGTTTTTTTGGGCAGCCTCATTGAGACTATTGATGATTCTTTCTTGGCGGATGTATTGTGAGCTATTGTAGAATGCTATATGCTAAATGCTAGTTGGTAGAATAGACAGATGAATTCTTGTTTTTAATATATGCATAATGTTTAAAGGTTTTACCTGAGTAATGTGGAATATATCGTGTGTATCCGTAAATTGTATGGACTGTATTATATATTGAAATATGAGAATGCAACCTATTACAGGGTGGTTTTTAGTCGTGCCACTTTGGCATATAGACAAGTCAGTTGGGTAAACAATTAATTTCATGGAATGTGGGGTTTATATACCGTCCACTACTTGATAATCTCATTGTGTTTAATCTATTTTTCCTAGTAAATATAGATGTTTTTATTCTTCTCTATTACCACACTTATAGCCAGTGTTCAAGTTGAAGAATTATAGCTGACCTATGATTTAACTGTTTTTGATGCAGTTGAGAAATTTGGTATGGGCTACATCAAAGCATGATGTTTACCTTATGTCAAATTTCTCAGTTATGCATTGGTCATCAGTGTCTTGCACTAAAACTGAAGTGCTCAATGTATCAGGACATGTAGCACCCTGCGAGGTTAGTTTTTATTGTTGGCACTAATTCTCTTTCTGTATATGAACACTTCCTTGTATCTCCAGCTTATATTATCCTGTTTACCCAATGCAGAAACATCCTGTAAACTCGATAGACGGATTTAATAAGATCCAGGTCAGCACAATGGCATTGAAAGATAATCTGCTTGTAGCCGGAGGATTTCAAGGAGAGCTTCTCTGCAAGGTGTTTTAGTGTTTATTGTCCTGTTACCAGGATGTCTGTATAGCAGCTTTACAATTTACGACTTATCTGAAGTGTTATATTATGTCTTCTTTCACGTATTTTGTTTAATCGAGTGGGTATAGGATTCATTTAAATAATTTACTATTATTCCGGTAATTGCTCACACCTTGGGCTTAACTGGCCAGCGCGTGGAATATTGTTAGTGTATTTTATCTGTTTCACTAGCTATGCTGAATTCATTATGTGCTCTTCCATAGTTCCATTCGGCATTCGGTTAGGTTTTGAAAAATAATAATACTTGGATTTGGTCAAATGTACTTCATTTATGAACAAATAATTAGTTTGGATTAATCCTCCTGTATTGTATGAGTTTATACTTTATAGTAGAAACAGTAGCATGTGAAATAGAAAATTGAAATTTCTTGTTCCTGTGCTGTGCACGTTAGTAGCTGTGATATCTAATTGTACTCATTATCAGCTGGCCAATAATATATATTTTTTCCTTTTATCTATTCCATCTAGACATTCGTTTAATCTCTTTGATTGCAGTATTTAGATAGGCCTGGAGTTTCCTACTGCATGCGGCCGACCGCTGAGGAGAATGCCATTACTAATGCTATTGATATATATACATCTGACAGGTACATGAAATTTCTTAATACCTGTTCCGCCCTCCCCTCTCACCCTTCTCTCTTTTGGACATTCCTGAAAAATTATTCCCTTCTATCCAGTGGGTCAGAGCATTTCATAGTGTCGAATAATGATTGTGGAGTTAGAGACTTTGACATGGAAAAAATTCAACAGTGTAACCATTTCCAATATCCGTGGCCAGTTAATGTGAGTTTTTCCGCTTTCCTCTGTGAATGTCTATATACATATGTATGTTTTAATTAATCTGTTCACGCCGATACTTTGTGGCAAAATTGAATCCCATTGTTTATGATTGCAGCATATTTCTCTAAGTCCCGATGGTAAGATTATCATAATCGTGGGAGATGACACAGACGGCATGTTGGTGGATTCCAAGAGTGGAAAGGTACACAAGTTTTCTCCTTTTAGCATACAAAGACTTATACAGCCGAATTCATTTAGTTCATATTCATCTATCTCTACAGGAAATTGCGAATTTGATTGGCCACGTGGACTACTCGTTTGCATCCGCATGGCACCCTGATGGCTTAACCTTTGCCACTGGGAATCAGGACAAGACCTGCCGAATTTGGGACATCCGGAATCTTTCAAAATCGGTGACTGCCCTAAAGGGAAACCTTGGAGCCATCCGTGCGATTCGCTACAGTAGTGACGGAAGGTTCATGGCTATGTCGGAGCCTGCGGATTTTGTCCATATTTTCGATGTGGAAAGCGGGTATGAGAAGGAGCAGGAGATTGATTTCTTCGGTGAGGTATCTGGCATGTCGTTCAGTCCAGATACGGAGTCGATTTTCGTTGGAGTGTGGGACCGTACTTTCGGAAGCCTTCTCGAGTATAACAGACGCAGGGATTACTCGTACCTCGACTCGATCGTTTGAGTGTGCGTTTTTTTGTGTTTTAAAATAAATTAAAATAATGATACGGAAACTGTTGAACTGTATTACACTGGTTTGGGGTCTTTTTTTAGTCGAATTCCTCGGTGTGTGTAAGAGTGTCTGATGTTAGGTTAGTTGTTTGTCCGAGTGCGGTCAAAGACGATGCGACGTCGTGTTGTATAGTAACTATAAATGTACCGAGTCATGGTTATGAGTTATGACTGTTGTAGTACTATAAAATAGTTTGCGAAATAATTGTTTTTGCTTTTAAAATATTATTTTTCTTAATCTACAATACTACAACAATCTGAAAACGAAATGAATGGCTAACGAGCGCTCGTGAGCTGCTCGAGTTTTGATTCGAACTAGACAAAATTCGATTTCGAGCAACTCGTTATCATAAACGAACTAAGCACGATTCTCTTGGCAATTTTTTTATAAACGTAACTTATTTAAACTAGGTCGTAACATATTCATCAAGGATCTGTGGCGCAATGGTAGCGCGTCTGACTCCAGATCAGAAGGTTGCGTGTTCGATTCACGTCAGGTTCAAATTTTTGTACTTTTTTTAAAATTTTCTACTTTTTTAGAATTTGGAACTTAAATTTTGATGTTTTAGAAAACATTGTTAATGTTTATCCTCAAAACCTTACCAGAATTAAGTCGGGAAAATCCGTTTCTACACAGTTGAAGGTTCAAAACATAGAGAGCTGCCTAACCGACGACATTCCATCTGTACAGGTACCTCCAAGACGAAAACTTAATAGTTAATACAATACGTAACTTCTAAAACACACTGATACAAAATTCAAGACGAAAGGACAAAAAGAGAAAGGAAGACTACTCCTAATCCTACAACTAAGTTGCCACAACCTCCACATAACTCGGGGATAAACGAAATATCAAGAATCCAAAGATAACTAGCAACGACGCTAGCTGCAGCAAGAAACACGAACTGTACTTACAAACCCTACTCTCCAACTTCAGTATTTCACCAGCACTCACAATCCCTTCACAGATATCTTCCAGCTTCTCAGCATCCTTCTTAATCACGGCAGCCTTGTTCTCAGCAGCTCCGAGTTTATCGAGTATTTGTGTTTGCTCTGTAGCCAGAGCCTTTTGCTCTCTCAAAATTGTAATCTGGTCCACGGCAGCACCTTTCAGCTTCTTCACCGTTCTTGATATCGTCGTATATTCCACTTCAGCTTCGATCTTTCGCGTAAAGAGATCCTCTGTTTCCGTTTCTGAATCTCCATTCCATGTTTCTACAGCCACAGAGCTCGTTTCTTGTTCATCGTCTATTGTAAGCTCTGCGCCTATGTCTGAAACTGAATCATCAAACTCACAATCTTTGCTGATTTCCTGAAATCTTTGAACCTCTGCACAAACAATTCTAACAAATGTTGTTTTATATTGTTTCGAAATCGATATTTGAAAAATATTTCTAAGCATTGTTTTTGGGAGATTTATAAATCGACTAAACGGAAAATTATGAGTCGACCTTTCTGGAGCGCTTCTTGAACAGACTGGAGTGCAAGCAAGGATTCATTCAAGGGGAACTGATCATCGACTCTTTCTTCTTTCACCTCTGAGGATGACGAGTCAGCAACACCACCACCTTCCGGAAACAAACCTTCTTCATACCCTCCATCATAAGCAACTCTATGAATGTCACTAATTTGATGTTCGCAATCACGATGTTTTATACATTCATCCCGTATCCCATTACCTGCAGAGTGAGCTTCCTGCACACACAAGGAAAAAACAATCGGAGCTTTGCGAGTCAGATTCCAACCCTTAAACCCAAATTACTTGAACTTACACCCGAATTCGATTACTCGTATCTCAAATCCATATACAACAACAACTACACCTCATTTCTAGTTCCATAATACTCCCAAACAAAATTGAGAACAAGCAACCATTATTCCAGCTCATGGGATTATCGAACAAACGAAAAGTACTGATTTTTTTTTTTAAATCCAATAATTTGAGACGGAATTTCAATTCAATAATGTGGTCGGAAGGAAACTGAGTAAGTAACAAAATTAATCGCGGAGTGAAATAAAGTAGCGGGAAATGATTAGCGTACCTCAGGCTTGAGCTCCATGACTGAAAGTTCGAGTTTTTATTTTCTATGGAGTAATTATTTTGGGGAAGAAATCGGTGGGAATGAAACCCTAGTGGGGATGGGATTTGGGAAACAGTATTTATTTATTGTATTAAATAATTAATCAAAATTATTAAACAAAAAAGAGTTTAAATTAATTAATTATATAGCCGAGTGATAATAGTTATCGGAGTTCTTAATTCCAAATAGACCAAAGTTTGATTCCCATGTTAACCAAAAAATTATTTTACAATTTCTAATAATACTGAGTTGGCCAGGATGATATTTAAAAATATTTTTTTTAAAAATTACAATAATTTAATATATTTTTTTTTTTTGTTTTGAAGTAGATGAATAATAAAACCAACAACAAATAGATACTTTATTAATAACATTGCACAAGCATAAATTTTAATACATTGAAACTATTACATAGTTTCATTTCCTTTAATTTAATTTATGTTGCCAATGTCATGTTGTAGCGGCCGATGAGAGGAAATCTATGGTAGATATTTGGCAACCAATAACTTTCGGACGTTCGTGTTGATGTCTGGTTCCGTACGGCATCCGTCGCTCGGAAGGCACTCCCTGGGCGGTGGTATAATTTTGCCATTATTAGGTGTAGTTGAAGAATAATTGAGGTAAGTAGCATTTGAAGATGGAATGATACTTCCTACAAGTAGCATAGCCATAAACAACGCCAACATCATTGCCATGATTTAAATATTTATTTTTTTAATAAGAAAGAAGAATTTATATAATAATTTGTTTTTTTTAACTATGGTATGTTTATAACATGATTTATAGGCAACTATTTATATAGATTTCAATGGTGAGAAAATAAGGAGCATGAAAATTTTAATTATTGAAATTTGATGAATATAATTTTTTTTGGCACTCTATTAATGAATAATGTTGGTAGGCGTATTTTTTTGACTTTTAATATAGGAAAATTTTATAGGTCAATTAAAATTGTACGCAACTATTTACATAAATTTCAATGATGAGGAAATAAGGAGCATGCAAATTTTAATTATTGAAATTTGATGAATATAAATTCTTTGGCATACTCTATTAATGAATAATTAACATAAATATGTTTGGTAGACGTACTTTTCTGACTTTTAATATAGGAAGATTTTATAAGTCAATTAAAATTGTACACAACTATTTATATAGATTTCAATAGTGAGAAAATAAGAGCATGGAAATTTTAATTATTGAAATTTGATGAATATAAATTCTTTGGCATACTATATTAATGAATAATTAACATAAATATGTTTGGTAGGCGTATTTTTATGACTTGATATAGGAAGATTTTATAAGTCAATTAAAATTGTACGCAACTATTTATATAAATTTCAATGAATACTTGGTTTTTATTTCTTCTCTCTTGACTTTACACTTTTTAAAATAATTTTTTACTTTTTTGTCCGAATATTTATATAAATTTCAACGAATACTTGGTTTTTATTTTTCTCTCTTGACTTTACACTTTTTTTAAATATACTTTTTTTTTTTGGTCTTGATCAATTTTAATGTTTTGAGTTTGAACTTTGAATCTCAAGATCTTCAATTCAAGTGTTCAACCAACTGAGCTAACAACTATGACAATTTTTTCTTTTTAACACGCAAAGTTAAATTAGTTGGTGGATTAGAAGAGCGTGGAACTAAGAAGTCGATATCCTACCAACACTTTTAGCTGTCAAATCGGCCCATCAGGCCGGCTCGACCGGCCCAATCAAATGAGGTCTCGGGCCTCAAATATAGAAGCCAAAAATAGTTGGGCCTTTTTGACCTGGCCCGAAAAGCCCAATGGCTGATGTGGTTGTTCGGCCCAATTTTTGGGCCGACCCAACCATAAATTGTTATAAAAAAAATTACAATTTTTTAAGTATAAATAATGTTAAACTTTATATTTATACATATTTGATTGAATATAAAATTTAAAATTACAATATTTATTATTTTAACTATAATTTTAATATATATATATATATTAATTTTAGTATAAAAGAAATAATAAATTATTATTTAAAATCAATTTATAGACTTTAATTCATTTTAAAAATGAAAATTTATTATTTATATATATATATATATATATATATATATTTAATTAATTAGTGTAATTAACAATTTTTATAATTTTAAATTAAAATTAATATGTATTTTTAATTTAATATTATGAGCCAAAAAGCTCGGTAGACCAACGCCTTCCCGGAGATGGGCTGAGACGTAAGGCGGACACCAAAAGAGACGAGGTTGATCGGTTCGAATTGGGCCCAGTTTGCCAGTAGAATTACTCTGAATCATTTGACACTTGAGTCCTTGACATTGTCTTATAGACTTATAGTCTCTCGACAACACTTTTCACACACACATTGCAACGGCTATTTTTCAATAAGCCCAAAATCATGGTGTCACCTAAACAAGCTCAATCGATCAATGAAGTTCTTACATCAAAACAACTACGTAACGTTTGTTGAAACGCCCGTAACGAACGACGTATCGCACACATCAAACAGAAAAGTAGTAGTACTGCATTGTTAGTATGTAAAAAAAAACCTATATAACTAACAAAACGAAATTGAATTCGGTTTTGACATGACTCCCTTTTCTCACTCTAAGAGGAGTGAAATTGAATTCAATTGAAAAGCAGTTAGCTCATGTATAACTCTTCCTCCCACTAAGGGTAGAGGACTCACTTCAAGAGCCCTTCGACTAATCCATAAATAAGTATTGAAAGAATAAAATTATAATTTTTCTTTTTATTTATGAGTGTACAAACTTTTAAGAACCAGTCATAAAAAAAAAGTTGCAAACTTTTGAGAATCGGATGGAGTATTACTTTCGCCTTAACTATTTATGAACTAGGGAGTATTACTTTCGCCTTAACTATTTATGAACTAGTTGATCGACACGTTGATTAAAAAAAATATTATTTTTTAACTTTTTGACTAAAAATAAGGAGTAAAAATGTATTTTTAAGTTAAAATATAAAATACTCATGTGTAAAGTTTAAAAATAATAAAAAATGAAAAGTAAAATTTTATTTTAAAGTAAAGAAAGTATAATTTTTGAAAAATTGTGCATCCCAAAAAAAAAATGTGGATTAAAATCACTACTTTATCCTTCATTTCTTTGGTCTCATGGTCAACTTTTTTCTCTACCGAATATTATAAAAATATATATTAAAATACTTTAAATATTTAAAAATTAATCAAAATCATTTAATTTTTTTTAATTCCAATAATTTAATAACATTTTATTTTTGTTTTGAAGTACGTGAATAATAAAATCAACAACAAATATATATTTTATTAATGACATTGCACAACCATAAATTGTAAGTACATTGAAACTATTATATAGTTTTTTTTTTAATTTAATTTATGTTGCTAATGTCATGTTGTAGTCGGCCCGATGAGATGAAACCTACTGTAGATATTTGGCAACTAATAATTTTCGGACGTTCATGTTGATTTCTGATTCCACCCGGCATCCGTGGCTCGGATTGCACTCCCTACGGTAAGGGTTTGCAGGAATCGGCGGTGTCCTCCCATTATTAGTGAGAGGAGAAAATATCTTGAGAAATTTAGTTGCGTTTGAAGATGGAATGATACTTTCTACAAGTAGTATCGACAATAACAACACCAACATCCTTGCCATGATTCACCTTAATACTTAATTATGTTTAGTTTTCCGTTTTTTTAATCTTGAGCTTTGGTCTGTTTTTAACATGATTTGTAGTGCAAGTATTTATACATATATCAATGGTGAGGAAATAGGTTGCATGGAAATTTTAATCATTGAAATTTGATGAATATAAATTTTTCTTTGATGATGAGAGTCTCTCAAGATATTTACTGTATATTATTGGAATACTCTGTTAATGAATAATTAACATAAATATGTTTGGTAACTTTACTTGACTTTTTGGCTTTTAAAATAAAGGGGAATTTTCTAATTCAATTAATAATTATTTAGTAAAAAATTATACTATAATATTTAAAAAAAATACTTTAAATTATGTATTCTCTTGACTTACACTCTTATTGGATAATTTTATTTTTTACATTTTTACCACGCAAAAATAGTCGTGAAGTAAAAAAACATGAAATTGAGAAGTTCAATCTCTTGCCAACACTTTTTCGATTGAAATTTTCACACAGTTTGCCGAGTGTGATTTTCTGACGTAGTTTGCGTCCAACCCGAAAGTTTACCTAGAGGCTAGAGCTACTACGTCCAGCTCAAAGATTTACCCAAAGAGCGCTCGATGAGTAACAACTACGGATTTCCTCGTCATCATTAAAAAATTATAAAAATTATAAAAATTCACCCTTTATCTTAGAAGCCGAGAAAGAACCCAAGAATTGCAGTGAAGCCAAATTTAAGTCGATTGCAGTGAAGCCAAATTTAAGTCGAGCTCAACGGCTATATTTCAACAAGCCCAAAATCACGGTGTTACCTAAACAAGCTCAATCGATCAATGAAGTTCTTACATCAAAACAACTATGTATATAGTACGCAAGCACATCAAACCGAAATGCATTGTTAGTATCTCAAAAAAAAAAAAAAAAAAAAAAAAAAACACAACGGTTCTAATATCATGATATATACACCAAGTCTCCGATTTCAAAATACAAGAATCCCTCAAGACTCGTGCTTTACGGTTTTTTCTTATATATATATATATATATATATATATATATATTACTCGCCCCAAACAACGACATATATATAACTAACAAAACGAAACCAAGATACATAAAACTCATCTGTATATTCTCATCATCAATCCGAAAGAGGCCCGTCAAGTTCAAGAGTAGCCATGATGAGGGAATAAGTACAAAGAAGGTTTCAGACAAGTTACCGTGGTGGGTAATATCGAAGCACCAGCTGCACTCAAACACTCTGCCTTGGAAAAGGGCATTCGGGTGTTTCTGTATTGAATATCCCGGGACCCAGATGCACATATAGGGTAGCCGTAACGGTAGAACGGTTTATTTATCGCCCCGTCGAAATGGGCTGCTTTAAAAGTCGAACCTCCATCATGCCTTTCGGGCGAGTCATAAATGGTGATTAATTCCTTTTGTTTACTGCCTGAAGAATCTACTCTATTTGGATGTGGGATAAAATTCTGAACTTTCTCGATATTTTCACATTCACGATACTCCGAAGAGGAACTGAATCTTCCACCAAAGCTCTTACTCGGAAACTGTGGTGATCTAAAGCTACTAGGAACTTGGAAACCATCGAAAAAATTGAAATTATTTTCGCGGAAGGAAGGAGTAGGGTGAAAGTAGTGAGGGTCATTATGGCTATTTACGCGAGAGAGACCATTATCAACACCAAAACACGTACCTCGACTAGTTTGAGGAGACGGGTTTTCGTCTTTGTTCATCACCATTAAGTTCTTTCCCATAAGTCTCAAAACGGGATTAGATGTGGATTTAGTAGGAGAATCGCAATCACCTTCACACGTAAACCTAGCTTCAGAATGTGCATACCCCATTGATGAATATCTAGCATTATTTGGAGTCAGGTTATTTTCGGGCACTGTTAGGCAAAAATGTGGCTGTCTGGAAATCGGGGCGAAAGAATTCGACACCACTGACATTGCGGAAATCGGAGAATCCAATGAACCCATATCGATCACTTCACGCTCGTCTTCAGATGATTGTATTTTGCATGTGGTTAGTGACGAGATTCCCTGAAGTTCTTCCGAGCCCATACGCCCGGGGCTCGGCAGAAACGAGCCCGGTGGGCCTGGTATTGGGATTGGGTCAACGTCAACAAAGTAATTTCTTCGAGCATCGTCAGTATCCATTTCTTCCACATCACGACTAAACGCCAAAAAAGCTTCTCCGTCGGCACTGTCAAATTCATCCCGTATTTCAGCATTGTATGTATCGACAGGGAAATTACCCCTCGTAAGAGAATCAACATTTTTTCGAACTCCATCCTGACTATCTGGGCTCTTCAGAGACACGCCTCCTATTTTACTGGCTTTCACGAATCCCCCTCTCTTCTTTTTCGTTTCAAAAATCCCAGCTTTATTAATAGTCGACGGCTTGCTAGTCGCGTGTTCCATTTGAGCTTCGTTTTCTCTAAGTGTTTCTACAGCCTCTTCTTCTGATCCAGATATGCAACGCACCCTACGTTTCTTGAAATCCGAATGCTTTCTCCGCATTTTCTTCTTCGACTGAGCAACAGATGCACGCCTCACAGACAACAACTTCCTTCTCAATGATGCAAAGTTCTTACTTATAGATGAGATTGCATGGCCCGATAATCGTTTTCCTGGAGAAATGAATCTCTTGTCTTCAGATGAAAACGTGACGTGATTTACATGGTGTTCATGATCAACTGAGGGGTTATCGTTTCTTGACTCCTCGACATTAAACTTAGAGATCAATTCCGGGCAGTCTCCAGCCTTCGACAAGGATTTTTTACTCAGTTTATTTCTTTTGCGGCTTTCAGTAGCTAAAAGTGGACTTTTATCAAATTTTGTTGAACTGAATCGCTTTACGAGCCTATCACCTAGTGATGGCACATTACTCTTTATTCTTGACGTCGTTTTCAGTTTGTCCAGATCTCGACTTCCATGCCCGTGATTGATATCCTCTCTGACATCCACGGAAACTTCAGCCTTGTTTTGCTGCCCTTCGTTAACCTGACCAAAGTGTTCAACATTTCATAAGAACATATCTCCTCCAACAAAGTGAATTAAATCAACGGGGTATTTTAGTCTTTTTGTTGTTTAACTACTAAACAAACTTATAATTTGGAGAAAGCATTATTCAATTTCATAGTAACATCTATCAGTTTACGACATCACCATCAATATGCAATGAAATATAAAATTACTATCAGCATAATACGAAAAATCTAAATGGCTTATTCCAACAACATACCTTCTGTTTCCGGACGAGATTGTTTTTCTTCTTACTCAGAAGAATATTGTTTCCTTTATCTCTTCCCATGACTTTGCTTACCCCACAATCGTACCCACCATCCGAACCCAATGGCAAATCAGCGAGCTCTGACAAAACCCGAACCTTTGTCCCATTGGAATCGATATACACATAATCACCACCTTCAATATTGATGTCCTCAATAACATTGACCGGAAAATCTGCTTCTGAATCCTGACCTGGAACTCCGAAGTTCGAAGCCCAGTTCGTTCCATTTCTTCTATCGAGATCCTCCAATGTGCAGTGTAGTGCCGTCCTGTATATGTCCTTCATCAGTCTCGTTTTCCTTTGCTTTATTCTTTGCTTGATCACTTTTGAAGAAGTTTTGGCTTTCGGTTTGGCCTTCGACTCCCCGGAAAGGCACTGGTCTATGTGGGCGTTCAAAGTCGTGTTGGAAGATGACGAAAAAGTCTTGCAAACCGGGCACACTTTCGAAGCCACCATTTTTCCCGATATCAAATCTTGGTTCGGTGAATTTTTCACAGTCAATCTGCACTTCTTAACCGTTGGATTTTCAGCTGTTTTCGTAGTCACTGAATTTAGGGACTCTTCGAAAGGCGGAAGCACGTCCTTCACTCCGTACTTCAGACAACGCTGCAAGTTCTTCTGAGAAAACGGCCAGTTGTTCGTGATGTCCTTATCGCGTGAGCTGGAAACGTAATCTCTGCATAGGCACTTCACACTAAGATCAATCAATTACAATTAAGAGAAAAAACAAGAAAATTTTCAAACACCTTATGGAGAAGCTGGGGAGTGGGTTGTTCCTATCATCACAGCAGCTGCTACTAACGATTTTCGACGGTGAGATTTGAGATGAACATGGGGGATCTGGTGGGGGGTTTTCAGAGGATAACATCTGCTGCTGGTAAAATTACAAAAAAGGATTATCTTTGCCCTTCTTTTTTTTTCTTGATTCACAAAAACAGTTAACCACTTAACCTGCAAAAGATCAATATTTACATCAACACAAATTTGGGGACAGAGCATGAAAAAATAAATACTACTACAACATATAAACATAAAAAATAATCATCCATTGTTATATTATGTGGGTTTTTTTACTACACATTTTTTCAAAACCCAAATTTAAGAAAAGTAGAATCTTGAAATCAGAGAAAAAAATCCCCAAAATATGAACAGAGAAATTTCAGGCCTGTAAAATCAAATTGATTTTTATTTTTTATTTTTTTTTGCAAAAATCAGATCTTTGAACGAACAGTAGACGCCATTTTCTTGTTTGTGAAAAACCCACAAAAGGATTAGGAGAAACTTCTAGAATCAACGGTTCAACTTCAAATCATAAAATCACACAAAAATATACCACTTTCGGACACAACCAAGAAATCATGTAGTAAATGATACTACTGAAATTTTCATTTCTTGAAATTTTGGAGAACCCACGAAAAAAGATTGATTCATGAGATGAAAGAAAGAATTTTTATCACAAAAAAAGGAGACACAATATGTGTGTGTTCTTGAGCGTACCAATCTAGAGACTTCATTTAGCTTGAAAATCTTTCACTGGGTGATGGAAATGAGGTTTAAGGAAAAAAACTACAGTAAAATATGGATTGTGTTTTTGAATGAGAAAGTGAAGTAAAAGAGGTGAGAGATAAGGAAGAATATATATCATGATTTATGGGGTAAAAAAATACTAGGATTTTCAACATTTAATTGTAAATTTGGTGAACTTTATGAAAATTTATGTTTAAATTTTAGTACTAATATACTGTATTATGTAAAATAAAATTACATAAATCAAATAGTTATAACACAAAAATTATTACAGTTGATAATTACAATCATACAAATTTATTATAACAAGAAAATAAAATACTTCTTTCGTATATTTATTTTTATAAAAAAATTGATGTGGAAAAAAATGTGAATGTATAATTGTATTTAAATTGAAAAATAAAAAAAATTAGGTGAAAAGATAAGAATAATTATATTTTAATGTAAAAAATTAAATATAATTTTAAAATAATTTATTTTTAGGTGTGTGAATCTGAATATATAACCTCAATTTAAAAAAATTGTAAAAAATATAAATGAAAGTATGAAACCGTATTTATTAATTATAAGTTAAATATAATTCAGTTAACTGCTCAGGAGAATGAAAAAATAAATAAAAAATTGACAAATGAAATAAAATAAATAAAATGGAAGAATGAGACAACGCAACAGTAGGTACTTTCGAGGGAGATGGAGAAAATAAGGCACCTACTCTACACAGCTGCGCGCTATCCTATATTCCTATACCTTTTTTTCTTGCCATTTGCACTAATTAATTAATTAATTAATAATTAATGCGTTCTTTATTGTTGATCTTGATTGTTGTTTTTTTCGTTTGGAATTTGGATCGCGTCTCATGCACGTGTTCATGTGTTATCTCTATTTTACCCCCACTACCTCTTTTTTTTTTCTTGAAATAATAATAGTCCTACTACAAAACCAATGATGACAAGTAGGGCCCGCTTTCAAATTAAAATATCTAATCCCTAAAAATATGTTACTGTAATATATTTATTTATTTATTTTTCTTTAAAATTTAAATGATGGAATTAACGAGAAATCTAAATATTTTTAATTAAAAGAATATTACTAGTAGTAATTATTTTAAAATTATCTGTATAAAATGTGGGCAAATAAAATTGGTAGTCAACAGTTATAAATGTTACTGCTACTTATAGCAGTAATTATGAAGTAGCTTTAGCTTTAACCTTGAGTAAAAACCAAGTTTTACATTGATGGAGGCAGCCACTAAATGCTGTCCTCTTTAAGATTCAAACATGAAGTCTGGTGTTATGCTCTCTGGTTTTAAGTTCTAACCACCAAAAATAGATAGGCATCCCAAAAAAATGAGTAGCTTCGAGTCGAGTCGAGTCGGGTTTTATCGCACAAGGGTTCCTAAGTTCATATATTTGCGTTGCTAGCTAGACACGAGTTGAATCACAATAAAGATTTGAATCACGTTTTTCCTTGGCTATATGAGAAATCCGATTCAAATTCATTACAACCGACGAATAAAACTGAAGGTGAGTATAGTAGAGAACAGATGCAACTGCAATGTATTTGATACGATGAGTAAATTGTTTCCCACAGACCTGTTTCCGGCTGCTCGGATTGGTTGGACTCAAGGGAATCAAAGTAACGATTTACGTGCTCAAAATGGTTTCCCATAGTCCTGAGATGGTTGCTCCCAAGGTCCCAGAAGGCCTACGAAAGATCAATATAATTGTCGTCAACACTCACACACACAGACTTATTAATACTCGAAATAATTTAGGAGAGGTGTATTTTCCGCGTGCACACCAAAAAACAAAGAAAAAAAAAAACGAGTATCGAATGAACATGGAAGAAGCTGAGTTGAAATCTAGAACCACTTGGAAGTTGAAATATCAATTTTGTTTTAATAGAAATGCAATGAAATGGGAGTAGAGAGTACACCTAAAATAATAGATCAAGGTACGGAGTCATACTTATTGGTATTTCGCCAAGGGACATATAGATCGAGTCGTCGTCACCTAGAATCCCCTGCAAGTTCCAACAAATACATAATAATTCAAATATTAAAAAAATCATATGTTATATTGTTATGACCTTTTCTAATCTGTTCTGAAAAAAGTATCGTTTGTTAGTAAAAACATGAACGGACTAATTCTATGCATCCATTTTACAAAATATGGGATAGTTAAAACCACGAGACAAAAAGAATGAAACAAGTGATAATTCTTCCTTTCCAAACGATAAATGCTGATAGTCGCTTATAGAAATTAGCTTGGTTACCTCTGCATTAGGAAGATCCATTTGATTGTGTATGGAATTTAAATCAGCGGGTTCGTTTGGGCTGCCATTTCCAAGAAGTTCCGATATCATGAGTCCATAACCATCCTGAACATCATTAATTCCATCACCATTATGAGCACTATTCGCAAATCCATCCAGTTCAGTGAATACAGTATCTCCCCTGTATAACCCGAGTATAAATGCATAAATAGCAATCACCAAGCATGTCAAAATAGTATTGTTGCAAGTGTAAAAATAGTAACCTTCTCTCAGGAGGATGATTGAAGGTCTTGTTTTCAGATGTTGAATCCTTCTCCAAATCAATAATCTCGATTTCATTCGCATTCGTAACATTTTTCCAGTTATTATTATTAGGCGGATTACCATTATTATTCATGCACAAATCAATATCAATAGGAGTTGCTAGCTTCTCAGCTTCATCGACAGAAGGAGAAGCGAGCTTCTGATCAGCACCATGACGATTCTCGCTGACATCCCCATTCCCAACAAGGTTCAGGTCGCACGTCTTGAATGAACCCGGAAACAGCTGTTTCTCTTCCATGAACTCGTACGAGTCAGCATGGCCTTTGGGAAATATTGAAACATCCGAACCTTTTTGGTCAGGAGATAGAGTTCGATGATCATTCATTGGAGTTGGCTCTTGCCACAACGAATGCGTTTCCATCAAGTCAGAAAGAGAAGAAGAACCATCAGGTTGAGCATCAAGCACAGGAACCCATTGTCTAAGCCTTTTAACATCATCCTTAACATCAGTGTCAAAATCCATTGCCCGTTTTTCACCCCTCTCCATCATCATTGAGTTGGATCTTTCATGTTCCCTAGCTGAATTCTCAACTCCAGCATCTGAAACGTGAACTCCGGAGCCTTCTGGAAGTTCCCTCACGTCAATATTCTCTTCTTTATTCAAGGGTTCCTGATCGCTCTTTGAATTCTTAACGGCTAACGAAGAACGAGATCTAGTAGGAACATGTACAAATTTAGAGTGCTTTACCAAATCAACACGGTCCTCGTCACTAACCAAAGCACCCTTACTCTCATCACACTTTTGTTGCAAATCATCATTTCTTCCTTCTTTAGCCACCTCACCCTCATTACTCTTATTAAACTCGATAGCATCATCAGAATTTTCGACAAGTGACCCATTTGCACCCGTTTCCTCGACTAACTTCGATTTCTTCAATCCAGAGTCCAAAGGAGCTTCACCATCAACTTCTCGAGTTGTTTGACCCATACGGTCTTTATTCGATGGCCACGACCCACTACGGCCCAGTTCCCTCTTTGCCTCCGACCCATATCCTCGAAACGACCCTGTTCGTTTTCTCTCTCTAACGGAGCTTCTAGAACTCTCCAACTCTTGATCGTCAGAATGCCTTCTCCTACCAGGCCCCAAATCAAGAACAACATTTCCCAACCGAGAATGAATCGATCCACGGCCATCCGCGTGCCTTTCAACCTTGCGAGACCTGAAACCGGGGCCCACATTCTTCAAGCTATCACTCTGCCAATTTCCCGAAAGGGCACTCGGATGAAGCACCCCTTTCGAAACAAGATACTCAGCAGCTAGCTTACCAGCATCTACAAAAATGTCCGCCCCACGAGGAGGAGGAGCCGGTTGCTGAAACTGCTTGGAGTGGCGGCCGCCACCTCTTCCATAACCACCGCCGCCGCCATGATTATAATTCCTGAAATCGGAATTGTACATCCGGTGACCTCTCATGCCATTCGACCTGTACCCGTTCTCCGGTCCATTTCGATGCTTCGCGTGCATGACTTTTGTATGTTCAGAAACTAAGAAATCCCCCAAATCACCTCCGGCAGTAAACCCTAGTTCCCGAAATCTTGTAACCGAGAAATTTTATTTCCCTTTTTGTGTGCGAACTGCAACGCAACAAAATGTATGCAGAGATTTCTTGACCAAACCCTAATACAGAATTAGTACTATTTTTCTGAGAGCAGAAGATCGATTTGCAGATCTGGGGGTTTTACCTTGTCGATCATCAGTGTGAAATTCCCGAGCTGAATTTTAGGGTTTCAGTCTTTCAGATCCAGTTCTCACTCGTCAATTCAATCGGCAAACACCCTCAAAAATTTTATTCACCTTCATCCACAGGAAAAATAAAATCACAACCCAGTTCATATGTTACTTGAAGATCATTTTCTCAATCCAAGAATCAATTACAGTCTGAAGAGAAGTTCACGAATTTCCATGCGGTCATGCGAAGAAGATGATATAGCACATGGGTCGTAGTATTGTTTGGTGGGTTCACTCACTGCAGTTCGATTTCTTTCTTTTTTTCATTTGTCCTTTTTCGAAACAGAAGAGGTGGTTTATTGCTTAGAAAAAGAGATTAATGAAGTATACTTAAATTTGAGATAAAAATTAATTTAACAAATATTTCGATTATCGAATGTAGTCTTTTCGATCGAAAAATAAGATATTGAACGTGGAACTCTTTCATTATTCGAAAAAATGTGACGTGTACGAACATGTAACTTCAAATATCACAGATCATTTGTAAATTACAAATAATTTATGAAATTTTCTACGAAAAAAACTCATCAGTTCATACAAAGAATGAAATAGTAATAAGTAAATCTTCTTCAACAATATATAACCATAATCAATGTTCAATATTTTCATAGAATGAAATAGTAATAACTAAAATCTTCTTCAACAAAATATAACTATAATCAATGTTCAATATTTTCATTCCATCTGTGATCTGTCAGTTTCTTCAGTGAACTGAGAACATATTCACTTCAAAAAAAATTCATCTGTGATCAGAGTCGACTCACGAGATGAGCTTGTCGGGTATTTGGGCCTCCCCTCGAGTTTGAGTTTCGAGCTGCAGGAATGTCGTGGTCATGCTTGCCCTTGTACGTTGTTATCACTGACTTGAGGTCATGTGAAGCCCTCTCAACGTGTTTACGCGCGTTACATCCGAGGCTCGTGCACTTGTAGAAACTCCTGAATTCAGACCAAAAATATATATAGTATATGCCAGGGGGGTATATGTGTAATTTCTTTAAAGAATGTTACGATTTACGAACCTTCGATTTGGATTTCCCTTCACGACTTTCTGACCAAACTTACGCCAACTATATCCATCATCGATAATGTCAACATCACTCTTCGTTTGGACCACGACCCTTGGCTCCCTAATGGCTCGGTTGACTATTTCAAGGGTATTTTAGTAATTAACACTGTTAATTATACGAAATTCCGACTAAACACAACATTGGATGATGCATATTTATACGCCATATCGAGAGCAAGAAAGTTGCATACACACATGAATAAATACGAGAGAAATATTAGCAAGTATAATTCACTTACTCTGTTTGTTGAACTAAAACGAGTCGGAGGAGGGTATTCCGGAGTGGAATTGCTGTCTTCAAAATTGTTCTCCTTACCACGATCGCTTGTCATAATACAACAAGTTACAATTGTAATCAAACCCGATAAACCTAAAATCATCGAAGGCATATAGAAGAGATTCTGATAATCACTCAGATACGCAGAGCCAAACACATCGGAATAAATTGCACATATTCCATACGGAGTAAATATATATCCGTACCACGTTTTCAAGTTTAATTCAATCGATTGACCGACCGAACCAGTGTAAACTTCCAAAAACAGCGACAATTCGAGTTAAGAACAACTCATAACTACGAGTTTTAAAATCAATGTATGGCCAAAACTCAACTCCAATTCATGTCTCAATCTTCTACTCTGGATTAAAAACATCGAACGAAAAATTACAACATATATTAAGGTTACACATTGTTCGATTCCTCAAACCCTTCAAGATCCAGCAAATTTAGGAAATACCCACCCCAAAATAACTGAAAATAGCAACAGACCAGAAAAAAAAAATCATCAAACGCAAATCCAATTGAGAATCAACAACATATATAAATGAATGACCCTAGAAAGCAATCTCACAATAACAATACAGAATAATTAGCAATAAATAGATGATAATAATAGTCAAAATCTAAGAAAGAACATACCGCCACCAAATTCCTGTTTTGTCCCTTATTAGTTAATTAGGGTTCTAATGATAGGGTTCTAATGATTTTGGAGTAATAAAGTATTTTGAAATGTATAAAATATGGTATAAAATAATTAATTTTTTTTTATATATATTGAATGGATGGAGAACTAAATAATTAAATTATTTTATATATATATATATATTAGATTATAATTATAATTATTTTATATATATTGAATGGTTGGAGAGCAAAATAATTAAAATAATTTAATAATATATTGAATGGTCGGATAGCCAGTAGATTGTTCGTGGTTCAGCTAGATCCGTGCTAGATCTGATTATTTTTTATTTTTATTTTTAATTTTATTTTTTATTTTTAATTTTTTATTTAACTTAATTTTGGGTTTATTTTTATTTTTATTTTTCATTCTTAATATTTTATTTAACTTAATTTTGGGTTTGTATTTTTGTTTTTGTTTTAGATAATAAACACTATTTTGCGTTTGAAAGCTATATAATTAATTTTAAGTTTTAAGTGAAGGCGTTAACCTTATTTATATAATTAATGAAGTATAATAGAATACTCTCCATACATTTATTAGATAATTCTAGTTAGTTTCCTAATTAATTAATGAGCTTGTAAAATTTTCTAGAAATTTTCTTGGCATCCTGTTTGTTTAATTAAATCACGTGATTTTTTAAGGATTAATTAATTGCATTATTATTACTCAAAAGCTCCGCGTTGCCCTCATGTCTCTTCCTTGGCGGTCCATCTATTGGCCGGCCCGGCCGCCAGCAGTTGATCAAACATCGAAAAGTAAACTCGAAATGTTGTCCTTCATATATATGAGCGTAATGAATTTCTGCGCTTATTTCGTGCTTGTACACATACCGTGACATCCTCACAGAATCAATTAACTGCGATTCTCACGAATTCCAACTCGAATGGAGTGCCCGTAGCTGCTTCTCCGTTCAATTTTTTCCACATCTCGTATATCAAAATTGAAAATCCTCCCTGCCTCGTCTACACTAACGCCCTTGTCAAGACTTGGTGTGTTTGCATATAAACGATCGTAGTTTATAATATAAGAAATTAAGAAGCATTCTTATAGTTATATTTATATCAAAATATATGCAGCAAACACGAGAGTACAAAAATATATGGATATTGATGAAATATTGATTAATAATAATAACTCAAAAATAACTCAAATTGTGTTCTCGAGAACATGTTATGTATTGTATGAATTATTATGTGACGAAACATTACAATTTTGTGTCCATTTCAAATGTGAGAGTATGAATTATGATTGATTATTCTACTAAACACAAACATCGTATTTCAAGATAACTTTATTATTTATTCTAAAGCGTACATTATTATTCAAACAACCCAAGATTAAACAAGTCCTTGATCAAATTAACAACAATCTTTCAAAAGGAAACAAAATTACGAAAACACCAACAACTGGGTAGTCATGACATAAGATTTTACCAGAATGCGAAAAGATGCGATTTTACCATTTTACCCTTATAGCCGGATCGATCAAACATCGATGGGCTCGAAAAGGAAACTCGAAATGTTGTCTCTCATATGAGCATACTGAATTCCCGGACTATTTTCATGCTTGTACACATACAACGCCATCCTCCCAAGATCAGCCACGATTCTCACGAACTCCTTCTGAAATATAGAAGCTTCTTCTCCGTTCAATTTTTTCCACGTCTCGTATATCAAAACCCTCACATGCTCTCGTGCCTCGTCTACACTAGCTCCCGTTTCATTCATGTAGCACTGGACTGACTTCGGTACATCCCCTCGATCCATCTCATCCTAAGAAATATATGAGTATTCATTAACAAAATTAATTAATTCAATTATAATATATATAGTACGTACGCACCGCGGATGTTCCTAGATCATTCGCGAGCCGTAAGATCAGACCTGAATATTGAATGATGTTGTGACAGTTATGCAAGCCTTGAACGGCCTCGTGTTCAATCGGATTTGCCACAAGAAAATACGCGTGTGATAGTAGTACGATAGCTGATGAAGAACTGCATGCATTGCTCATATAATCTTCGAATTTTGGAGTAACACGCTTGGAGTACAACTCTGCCTCTCGTAAATATGTTTGTAATAAATCTTCCCACTGCAACATATTTATGAAATTTTTAGCATTTATTTTTTGGTCAAAAAATAAAAAAGTAATTCTGCATTAATTACTATATTCTTAATCTCCTTGTCTAGAAATATTTCTCAATTTTTCCGCGACAAGAAGGGAGAATAATATATACTACGTATTATGCTTACTGATTTTCTTAAATGTGGAATGATGAGTAATCCTTGCTCTTTGTGAACATCATAAGCCATCTCATTGATGAAGTTGTTGAGAGATAAAAAACAAGTTTGCATAAAGTTTGGGAGTTTTTCCATGGCTTCCATATCCCAACTGAAAAGAAAATAAAACATCAAGCATTGACTTATCGAGCATGTTTGATAAAATGGATTTAATAGAATTCAATAATTATTTTGTATTAATTAAGTATAGTTTATAACCTCTTAACTACATCGACAAATAGTTTTAGTTCTTCCACAGTGGCGTAAACATCAAACATATCGTCGATGATTGTTACCAAAGCATTGAACTTGGTGGCCATGATCCTCGAATATCCGTATCAAGGCTCCAAGTGCACGAAGAAGGCGAAGAAGTAATACTGCACCAGCATATCCCTCGCGAACGGCAATTGCCTTGCCAGTCGACTCTCTTCCCACCAACTGCACGCACGTAGTCAAGACCGTTCGATCAATTATTCACGAATAAATAATTATCATTAACAAAATATCAAATTTCAAAATTAATTAATTACTCCCTCCATCTCATACTAGTGACAATACTAGTATGTACACCGAGGTTATTAATTTGGTTCGACCCTTAGACCTCACGATCTTCAATTCAAATGCTCAACCAACTGTTCTAAAAACTCTTGACTATTATATTATTGTTGACCAAATTAAAGTAAAAGTGTACCGTTGTCTTTTTTAGTGGGACGCTAAATTTTTTTAGATAAAAGTGATGGCATTTTAAAAATATTGTGTTGTTTTAAGAGCATAAAGTTTTAATATATTTTCCTTTTTGGGGTGCTACAACTAGTATGGAACGGCCCAAAAAGAAAAATGTGACAACTTTTACGGGTCATAATAATATTAATTAATTATATCACCTTGAGACATGTCTAAGTTCTTGTTGGTGTTTTGCTTGCACAATGTTGAAATCCAATTTTGCTAGCTCGAGCACGATTGGATTCACGTTTGATCTTTTCTCGTATGCGTCGATGAACCATCTCGCGTTTAGCTTCGGAATCCTCCAATGAAGCGGGATATCCAAGGCCTTGTGCACCAACAACGAAAGGTATTCATCTTTGTCATCACAAACATTTTTCTCGAGAAATTTGGTTGCAAATGCTCTTGCTAGCTCCAACGTGTATTCGCCTTCTGTCAACATATAAGAAGCTTCGTAGAGTTGCAATAATCCTCTAGTGTCGTTCGAGAGGCTTGCATCGAAATCATCACCCTCGTCGTTCTTGAAGCGATCAAACACGTCTTGAGACACGCGAAAACCGTGTTGTCTGAGGAGCCTGAATCGAAGAGATGTTGAGTGCAAATCGTCGTTGGAATAATATTCCTCGTGATGTATAGAGTTTAGTATACGTTCGATTTTATCCTTGTAGTGATACGATATGCCGAGCCTCTGCAAGTCGTCGATCAACTCCAATCGTTGGATAACATCCATTCCTTGTTCATCCAACATCATCTTCACCTCCCCCATAAGCTTTGGAGCCCTTTTCAAGTATCTCTCTTCCTATATATATTCAAAATATTGTAATTAATTAAATTAAGATATTTAACTCAACAAAGTTTGAAATTGACGACAATATATATTAAATTATTATCTCTATCTCCACTATTTATGGACTGTTTCTTAAATAGTTTAGACGGAGGTAGTACATGTTTTATATACCAAACACATAACGCTAGAAAATGCACGTGATTGTACCTTATTAGATTCATTGCTCAACGAGTGAATGAAATCGAAATCCCAAACCGGAGGCTTGTAGTTTCCAGATCGTCGTTGAGCGTCTCGCGTTTGAGCCTTGAATTGGAAGTTGGAGCTCCTGATAGAAGAGGCACGGTATAGATTTGAAGGTTTGCTATCAATGGAAAGAAGATGAGTAGTTGGATTGGAAGGTATGGCCATAGACATTACTCTAGTGATCATAGACATTGATCAAAATTAGTAATAAATTATTCTATGCTTTTGTTTTTGGACTTATTATGTACATGAGATGAACATACATAGTCTATATATAGAGAAATAATCGTTCAATTTTTCTTACTCAATTTTTTACACATTTAAGAGATTTATAATTACTTTATATATGTGGCTATAATGCTATGTTACGTCATCGAAAGTAAATTAGGCCTCTATTTCATAATTAAAAGACCATTTTCTTTGAAAGAATATTTTGTTAGAATTCTCATAATTTAAAAGTTGAGAAGTTGGTTAATTTGACATTTATATTAGTAGGTCGAATATATTGTTCAATACTCTCTCTTATGAGAATATTTCAACTTATTTGGAGAAACTCAACAAGACATAAAAACATTTATATTAGTGAGTCGAATATATTTTTCAATAATCTCCTCATTTGTGGACCAATTTTAACCTTTTTGAGAAAACCTAACAAGACATTTATATTAATGTATCTAATATATTTTTCAATACTTCTTGCTTGTGGGTTGGTTTTAAATCTCTATAGAAGTATTTATTTATTTCAAAAGAGGTTTAAACCAAGATACAATATAAAAAATCATTTTTCTTAATTTCGTGTAGTTTTTTCTATAAACTACTATCTTGAAAGATAAGGAGAGTATATTTTTTAAAATCCATCTACGAAAAAGTGATTTTATATGTAAGGAAACGGAGATACTTCAGAAAAGTAACTAACGCTTGTTCAAACATTCAATATTCAACCTTCAACGGACAAAAGTAACGCGTTTTGTCTTTCTAGATTTTATAAGAAAATAATCATATCGGATTTTACTTTCTAACAAGTAACAAAACTATTTTTGAACACACACATATGAGTACTCCATATATATGAATATTTATTTAATTATTTATTTGTTTTTTTTGTAATTTTTTAATAAGTTCATTGAATTAAATTTGCTTATAAGCTAATACAAAATGTGGGGTAAATGATAGTATATACCAAGTTCTCCAGTTATAAATAAAAAACATTGTAATTTGGTAAGTAATACCAAGTTCTTAATTAATTTTTTGAAGTTTTTTATATTATATTATTATAATTTAATGGGTCAATTAGGTCTTTAGGTTTGGGAGTGAATCGAGTGTTAATGATAAATATTGGTAGTGTGATCAAAATAATTAGTAAGTTAGGTTGATTTGTGATTTTTTTTTTTATATACTAAAGTCTATATAAGCATGTATGAAGTTAGGAATTAGGGAGTGATTTTGAATAATTGTCACTTTATTTTCTTTTCTTTAAATATATAAAAAAAATTGGTAAACGTCAATCAAATCGAAAAGAAAAAATGTATGATACATAACAACGCACGGGGAAAAAATTCCACCGGATTACCAGCTATCAGATTAACTTTACCACCATCCAATCTAAGCATATAACACTAATATTTACATACACAATCACCAAGATATATATATGTCAATCTCTCTTCAGAGCACGTGCCTAAAGAGAATCAAGGAGTCGTAACGAATGGATCTTCTCATGTATGATAAAAATCATCTAAGATGCTACAACTTCATGCGACACCGAACGAGCCTCATGAATTCTCGTATTCCTCTCGAGCCAAATAAAGTAGATCAGACCAGCGAGAGGTTCACGATACGCGCAAGATATCAAGTGTTTCTCACGCCATCGATTAGAAGCTCGTAAAACAGCATTATGCCAACTATCCCGTGACCATAGAAACCTCATCTCCACCTTCAATTTCCGCAACCAATCCCGTGAGAAGGGGCACTAAAAAAAAATGCGAGAGTGTGTCTACGCACTCTCCCCACCACATAACATACATGAGTCATCCCCCGACCAATCGAACGCTTATCCCTAGTCGGCAACCGACTTCGAATAGTCATCCGAAGAATGAAGCCATCGAACACGTCTTGAGATAAGATCATCACCCCGTCGTCGTTCTTGAAATCATCACCCCCGTCGTTCTTGAATTGAAGCGATCGAACATGTCTTTTTTTTTTTTTTTTTGGCTCTAGGTCAATTGCAGATATTTAAATACTCACACACACATGTTTCGGGTTCGAACCTTGGACTTTACGGTTCTCAAGTCGAATGCTCAACCAAGTGAGTTAACAACCCTTGACATCGAACACGTCTTGAGATACGCGGAAACCATGCTATCTGAGGAGCCTGAATCAAAGAGCTGTTGAGTGCAAATCTTTCGTTGGGATATTCCTCGTGGTATATCGAGATTAATATACTTTCGATTTTGTCCTTGAAATGATACGTACGAGATGCCAAGCCTCTGCAAATCGTCGATCAACTCCAATCGTTGAACGACATCCATTCCTTGTTCATCTAACATCATCTTCACCTCCCCCATAAGCTTTGAAGCCCTTTTCAAGTACCTCTCTTCCTACATATATTCAGTAATTCAGAAATATATATTACTTAATTAATAGGAAAAACACAATTACTTAGATTGAGATTATTGAATATTATACCACAACAAAATTTTGAAATTAATATATATAATTACATGATTCATATGACAAGTGACAACACATTATTTATATACGCTAGAAAATGCATGTGATTATACCTTATTAAATTAGATTCATTGCTCAACGAGTGAATGAAATCGAAATCCCAAACTTGGAGGCTTGTAGTTTCCGGATCGTCGTTGAGTTGGGATAAGATCGTCTCGGGTTTGAGCCTTGAATTGGAAGTTGAAGGAGCTCCTAATCGAAGATGCACGGTGTAGATTTGAAGGTTTGCTACCTTTGAATGGTGTCTCGAATCCAATCGAATTAAGGAATATAATTATATTGGAGATATAATTATATTATTTGGAAAGAGGATTTGAGTTCTATTTGTAATAGGAATAAAAGGGTTTTATTCCTAATCTTATTGTTACCTATGTTATGGGTTTGCTACACCTATAAATAGGGATCTCCATACTTGATTATTAGTATGATGTTATTGAGAACATCAACTCGATTAATGTTATTGACGAGCCCGTATGCTTGTCGTTAGGGGCAAACAAGCTGTCAAAATGATATTTATATTTAGCCAGTACCCCAATCACTACAAAAGAGTAGATAATGGTAAGTACGTGGGGTCGGTCCCACGAGGAGGCAATTGCAATAAGTGATCTCGGCTAGTCCAAGGGTTGTCACGTTTTAAAAAAGGTTTTGATTGGTTGCTGTGGGCACAGCGGTTTTAATCAAGCTACCAAACTCAAACAATTAAATATAAACTCACTATGACTAAACTGAACAGACAGAAAATATACTAAACACTATGACCAAACTGAACAGATAACTAAAATAACGAAAATTAAATAATGGAAAACAAGCATCTGGGCATACAGCGTCTCTGAGGGTCATCTGGGCAAACTACCGGTCATCGGCACTAAGGATTTCTACCAGCGGTTTGTCAGCAGTTATAGGGTGCAAAAACAAAAGTGGTCCTATTGCGTCACGCCCAGCAATTGCCCCACCCCTTATCTATCCTTACTGTGTAAAGAGAAGGCAAGCTAACACTATGCCTAAACCCCTGGATCTGAACAATTCGATAACCTATGCGACCAAACATGGATCTAGTTTGCCCAAACCCGCATTACCCTCTAGACAGACCCGCTCGGCCAATAGCATGCTCGAAACATACGACCGCATCTCCTGCAAGTTCTAGTGCTATGCCCGCAACAATACTACAAGGTACATCTATGCGGTTTGCCAATCACCAGTATCCCAGTTTGTAAAGGTTCACTAGTGGTCGTCCTAGTTTGCCCACACTCCCCAGAAATAAACCTCAACCAACTTTGCCTCGGGAACAAACGCCCAACCGGCTACTCTAGCCCCATCAGCCTCTCGGTCTCACTTAGCCCAAAATCCCCCTCGATCTGCCTTTGCCCAGACACAGATTACTAGCTATGCATAATCAAATCGAAAATAAATAAAATAAAAACAGAATAAAACATGCTGAAATTGAATTTTGGAATTAAAGTACTGAATGTCTAGAACATAAAGAAATTAATTGACGAAAATAAAAACATGAAATTGAAACGAATTCGCCCTGCTATGCCCGAAGGCCCATAACCGGCGAGAACTCGACTCTTTCTTCTTCAGCCCATCAATGGCGTTTTTCTGAATTTTTGGGTGTTGATTTCGTCCCTCTCTCTCTGGTGTGCTCCCCGTGTGCCTCCTCTTGGGTTTTCTGATCAGCAATTATATATGTGTGGTCTCTAGGGCATCAGATTTGTATTAATGGGCTGATGGGCCTGGTGGGCTTGGGCCGTCTGGGCGTAGTCCGTCCAGAGTGTTCTTGCTGGAACTCTTAGCGGTCAAAGATTTTCCTGGTCTTTAGGGTCTCTTTCCTTATCAGCTGACCGGATAGAGATGTGGGGATAAGGCAGAATCCCCCAATTTTCGGACTTTGTTGCTCTGGTATGCTCGATACTCGCCGTTTGCCCAAACTGGGCGCCTTCTTCCCTTTGCCCAAAGAAGCAACTTTGCCCAAAGTGAAAACTTCAACTTCGACGTTTGATTCTTCTGCTTCGTGACTTTGCCCATAGTGGTGACTTTGCCTCCTTGGGTCAAACTGCTCAATTCACTTTGGCTCGGATCCCCGTGGTTGCCCAAAGTGGATGATTTTCTGGCCTCTTTTGCACAATACACCACCTACTACCTGTACACCTGCACACTCTGCCCAAACATCCTATTGTGCCCTCCCAGACACGTTACTGACTCAAACTGACTCAATAAAGGGTGTAAAAACGCTCTAAGGTGAGCAAATAAATTGGCTCATCAGTTATTGAGAGCATTAATTTGAGAGATCGATATTATTGAGAATATCGTGAGTCACGGTGTTATTGAGAATATCGTTTTGTGAAAGCGTTTCTATTGAGAGAGATTTTCGTGAGATAGATCTATTGAGAGATCTATATTTGTAATCCCGTTGATTCGATTATAGTGATATTTTCTCCTCCTCCCGTGGTTTTTCCCTATTTTGGGTTTCCACGTAAATTCGTGTTCTATCTTTTATATCGTTTTCTTTTTACCATCAATTTTATATTTCAAGCTATTTTGTGTGGAATTTTGGGAGCCGAAATTACAACAAGTGGTATCAGAGCCTGAGTTCGCGACTTGGGATTCGGTGGAGCTTGAGAATATTTTTCGGAGATGGCGATGAAGTACGATATTCCGATGTTGGATAGGAACACTCGGTTTTCAACATGGCGATTCAAGATGGAGGCGATCTTGGCGCAATTGGATCTAGACGAGACTTTGTTGGGGCTCGATAAGATGCCAAGCACGTTGAAGACGGAGGAGAAAGAGAAGAAGGATCGAAAGGCAAGGGGGATTATTGGGCTACATCTCTCTACCTCTATATTGGAAGAGGTGATGCATGAGAAGACGGCGGCAGACATGTGGAAGAAAATCGAGGAGCTTTGCTTGGTGAAGAGCTTGACGAGCAAGCTACATCTTAAGCAAAAATTATTTCTTCACAAGATGCCCGAAGGAGGTAATTTGCAAGATCACTTATCTGCTTTTAATGAGACGGTCTCGGATCTCGAGAATTTGGGGATAAAGTATGATAGTGAAGACTTGGCGTTGTGGTTATTGTGTTCCTTGCCTCCTTCTCATGCAAATTTTAGGGATACGCTGCTCTACAGTCGGGAAACCCTTACTAGGCAGGATGTAGTCGATGCGCTGCATTCTAAAGAGAGGATGAAATTTCTCGTTGATGGAAGGTCAGATGCAATAGGTGAAGGCCTTAACGCCCAAGGTGGGGCGAGCGGAAGGTCTAAGGGATATTCTCGGTCCAAGGGAGAACGAGAATGTTATTATTGCAAGAAGAAGGGCCATATCGTGAAAGATTGTCCGAGATTGAAGGATAAGAATCGCGAGGACGATTCTGTTAATCAGAGCAGCAAACCGGAGGTCGGTATTGCGGAAGAATATTATGGAGATCTTCTTCTGGCGTCTGATTTGGGATCACGAGCGTGCGATGAGTGGATTTTGGACTCCGGATGCTCATATCATATGTGTCCCTTTAAGGGTTGGTTTGATACATATGATGTTTTGGCCAGTTGTAACGCCCCAGAAAATTCTCAAGCTTAAAAGGATTGAATATGCTACTCATACCAACAGATGCATCTTCTTTTCTGGGCATCCTCCTATAAGAACTTCAAAGTTAAGCGTGCTGGCTCTGGAGTAGTTCTAGGATGGGTGACCCCCTGGGAAGTTTCTCGGGTGCGCACGAGTGAGGACAAAGTGCGCTGGAAAAGACAAGTGTTGGTACAGTGGGGCCAGGATATCACTCCCGAAGGCAGTCATTGGTAACCGAGCCGGCCCATTAGGGTCGGGCTTCGACCCCTCAACGGGCCGGGGCGTTACAAATGGTATCAGAGCAGGTGCCGACCGGAATTGTGGGAACTAAGTGCCATGCGGGACCAAGTGCTCCACCCAGAAGTTGGTGAGAGTACCCGTAGGGGCCACCTCTAGAATCCTGCACGGATGGTAGGTCCTGGGAAAGGAAGGCGCACAACGAGGACGTTGCGCATAAAAAGGTGGGGTGATTGTAACGCCCCAGAAAATTCTCAAGCTTAAAAGGATTGAATATGCTACTCATACCAACAGATGCATCTTCTTTTCTGGGCATCCTCCTATAAGAACTTCAAAGTTAAGCGTGCTGGCTCTGGAGTAGTTCTAGGATGGGTGACCCCCTGGGAAGTTTCTCGGGTGCGCACGAGTGAGGACAAAGTGCGCTGGAAAAGACAAGTGTTGGTACAGTGGGGCCAGGATATCACTCCCGAAGGCAGTCATTGGTAACCGAGCCGGCCCATTAGGGTCGGGCTTCGACCCTCAACGGGCCGGGGCGTTACACCAGTACTGGGACTGTGGCTATGGGGAATGACGCACCGTGTGAGATACTTGGCATTGGGAGGATCCGGGTCAAGATGTTCGACGGCGTGATTCGAACACTTGACAATGTGAGGCACGTTCCTGATTTGAGGGTGAGTCTTATTTCTCTCAGTGCCCTTGATGAGAAGGGTTATCACTACTCCGCTGGAGGTGTAGTTTTAGAGGTGAGCAGACGTGCTCGTATAGTGATAAGAGGAGAGAAAAAGACCGGAGGACTTTATGTCCTACAAGGATCTACGGTTACTCGGAGCGACGTAATCGTACCCGCTGGTTCAAGCTGTCTTGGGGAAGCTGAGCATGCGATGCTCGCTAAGGATAAATCGATAGCTTTATGGATGGGTGGTGCGGGCACTCATATTAGTACAAACGAGGAGGCTCGTTTTCGCGACTCGAGGGAGTCGAATAGTAGTGCTTTGTGTTGCGAGGATGCCGGTAGAGCACGCAAGAGGTACAAAGCAATTTGGGTGAGGAAATCACATTTGGGGACTAAGTTTCGACGAGGGTCGGACTTAGTCAATTTTAGTTATTGAAGAGCCCGCGGGGGCCGGTGGAGGAGAAAGTGGAGATCGCTATAATCGACGTCTGAAGTCTAGGTGACTTTTGGTTTTTGGGTTGTAGAAGATTCTCGTCAAGGTGGAGATTTGTTGAATGGTATCTCGAATCCAATCGAATTAAGGAATATAATTATATTGGAGATATAATTATATTATTTGGAAAGAGGATTTGAGTTCTATTTGGAATAGGAATAAAAGGGTTTTATTCCTAATCCTATTGTTACCTATGTTATGGGTTTGCTACACCTATAAATAGGGATCTCCATACTTGATTATTAGTATGATGTTATTGAGAACATCAACTCGATTAATGTTATTGAGAGCATTAATTTGAGAGATCGATATTATTGAGAATATCGTGAGTCACGGTGTTATTGAGAACATCGTTTTGTGAGAGCGTTTCTATTGAGAGAGATTTTCGTGAGATAGATCTATTGAGAGATTTATATTTGTAATCCCGTTGATTCGATTATAGTGATATTTTCTCCTCCTCCCGTGGTTTTTCCCTATTTTGGGTTTCCACGTAAATTCGTGTTCTATCTTTTATATCGTTTTCTTTTTACCATCAATTTTATATTTCAAGCTATTTTATGTGGAATTTTGGGAGCCGAAATTACAACACTACCAAAGAAAGAAAGATGAGTAGTTGGATTGGAAGGTATCGCCATAGACATTATATTGATTAAAAAATATTCTACTTTTGTTTTTAGACTTGTATGAACATACATAGCTTAAGTGCTACATATATAGAGAAAGAAGTTATATCCCATTTGATTTTTTTTAAGTTACTAACACCACATGTTACGTCACAAAAATAAAATAAAAAATAAAACTAAGTTATAACGTTTTTTTCAACATTCTTTTTTTTTTAGTCAAATTACTTTATACTCCGTATATATAAACTTACATTCGATTAAATTTCAGTTCAGATAACTTTAGTTCAGCTCGATTCAAAATAAATTAAAATAAAATAATTTCAATCTATAATTTTAATTACAATCTAATTAATATCATAATATTATTAATATTTTTAAAAAAATATTTAAAAATTTATAAAAATCATTATTATTATTATTATAAAAAAATTAATAAAATAATAACTTAGATGGAAGTGAAATGAATAATTTATTAAAAATAAGGTGTATTAAATTGTGAATAAACATGATGAAAGTGAAATGAATAATAATTTATTAAAATATTAAGGTGTAGTAGGTTGTGAATAAACATTTGAACTTGTTACCTTTGTTAGAAATATGAAAAAAGAGGAGTCCGATTTCTTCTGAAATTCAAGTATTCAACGTTCAACATTCAATGGACAAAAGTAAGTTAAGTAACGCGTTTTGTCTTCCTAGATTTTATAAGAAAATAATCATATCAAAAATTTACTTTCGAACACTATTTTGAAAATATAATATACAGTACTCTACATATGTGATGCAAATTATAAGAAATGTGTATTAAATAGATTCTTGTATGGGGTAGATAATACCCAAGTTCTCTAGTTATAGACAAACAATTATTATTTTGAAATGATACCATGTTCTTGTAATGTTTTTGTTTTGTAAATTACATGAAATTGAAAAGGTGATTTTGAATAAAGGGGAGTTTTTAAAGTTTCATTAAAATTATAGAACTCAATTTTTCCTAATTATTAATAGAAGCAGTTTATATAATTTTATTTTAATTTTGTTAATTTACATTAATTAATATTTATTATATTAAGTAGACAGTTATTACACCATTTTATAATTATAATCTTAAAGTACTTTTATTAATAAAAAATCTTAAAAAATGAAACACAAAATCTTAAAAAATGAAACATTAATTTGTAAGCGTTAATTTATGCAGTAAAACTTAAAATATTATAAACTATAATACCTTTTTGCTAATATAGTTCAAATTGAAAACACTGGTGTACTAGTATTATTTTGTTACCCGTGATTTATATCTTTTAACAATTTTTTATTGACCAATGTGCAACAGATAATTAATTCTCTCATTTTTTACTTTGATTAATTGTCACTAAAGTTGATAGACGTACGATGTTAGGGAATGATTGCAAATACTCTCTCCACCACACGGAGAGAGAGTATGAATAATGACATTTTTAGAAAATTGCAAAATTACCCCAAAGTTGAAGAACAAACTCAGCAATTTATACTGTTAACCACGACAGTCATTCTGTTCAAAACATAGTTCCTAGATAATATATAAATTTGACCAAAAGGTAGACAACAAAATGAAAAACAAAACACGGACAAAAAAATGTTAGATAAAAGCAGTTCGGCCGCCCCTTCGACTATGTTTGTCATAAGCAGTGTTGAATTTGTCCACCACTTCATTCATTGTACTGCCATCAAGAAAGAAGGCGACAACATTATAGTCTATCAAAAACCGAAATGAAGCTAATCTAAGTGATAATTATTCTTGGGTAGTAATATGACAATACTAGGAGAAAGTAATTACAGCTGAACAGCTTAGTTTGTAGCTACATTGAGAGTTATCAAGATTATTCAAGAGCCATTGGTTTTAAGCATCGAGTGGATCAAATGTTGTGACTTGAGAGATGATAAAAATAGAATGAAACGTCAAATGAAAAATATATATTCAATCAATTCCACGATAGAGCATTACATGATCAAAATCTTTAGAAAAGACAAGCGAGTGGAACAAACGGTCATACCTTGAGCAGTTGGTGAACATTGCAAGATAAGTAATCAACAGTGTATCATTATATTCCTGGAAAGCATACAAATCGGGATCAATAAGAATATATACCCAAAAAAAACATAAAATTGGCACGCTCATGCCCACATACATTTTTTCTCACAGGCATAAAATCCATAAAAATCGAGCTTGCAACACTCAAAGTGAAGTGGATGGAAAAGATTTCAAATGTCTCAATTTAAAAGAATTTCAAATGTCTCAATTTAAAAGAATTTGAAATCAACCAAAATGGCTCCAAAAAATTTTCCAATAAAAACTAAAACCCCTGGAACACACTCACCATCAAGAAATCGTCTTGAAATTTTTCTGATTCAATGGCTGGTAATCTTCTCAGGAGACTAGACACTTGCCTTAGCAATGAATTATCACAGGGCATTTCCCCTGCAAGCAGCAGCATATGGATGAACAAACATAAACATATAACTTCAACAAAACTGAAGCTTCATCTACTAAGCCCATTCTTCATTACAATGGTTTTTGAGTTTGCTTGTATGCTTTTCTGGTGCTTAGCTTACTCAACCAAAGAAACACAAACAATTTATTTGTTTGCTTCAATGTGAATTCCAAAAAAGAAAGAGAAGAAAATGGACAGGCGTACCCTTCTGCATGGCAAGAAGATAGTGATGAAGCACTCTGATCCTGCTATTTAGCATCTTGATGGCACTATGTATGCCAGTAAGATGAGCAGCCACTACAAACAAATAAACAAACAAAACATGAGAAAAAGGGGGCAAATTATAAACCCACAAAAAAATTATTCATAGTGTGAGTGGACCTTATATCACTTAAAAATTATCAAGAATATTAGAATACTTACATTGGGTTGCAGCTGAACCACCATCAGATGGCTTAAGATGGGCAACATGATCAACTGAGATTCTTTCAGCTTCTACAGTCTAACAAGAAAAGAAAAAGAAGTCTCTTATATTATCAGTTTTGACTGATGTGTGACGTTGAAAATTGAGGACAATGCATACCTCTATGGTGTAACTTGATTGAACAAAAATAAGCTGAGGGATGCCATCAATAACATGCAACTCTGCATGATAATGATTGATCAACAAAAACAGGAAGACGAGAGCGATAGAGAGAAGTAATTATGTTAATGAGTTAGCAGAATAAATATTGTCAATTTGTCATACACAACTCCTAAATTATACTAGTATTATAACATTAATTTTATATTCATTCCAAATTCTTCAATTTCCAAACAAAATGATCATGTGGTTTTCTATCCAACTTAATTACAGAACGAAACAGCAGAAAACCTATTATTTATCAGACCAGGTTAATAATACATCATCTACATGGCTGCAGGATTAAAAAGGAAATCACCTTTGATGCACCAAATTTGATAGCTTATTGTTATTTTCAAAATAAGTTAAACATGCTCACAAGCTTAAACACCAAATTTGAATGCATAGCTTCTTACAGAATATACATGTCTAAAACTCCAAACTAATCAAGATGTTTCTCTTTGATATGTATTGGACAATATGAATCATAAAATCACAATTGCAACTCTTCGTTTTAAAATACAGGAGGCTTTCAAGGAATACAATGACAATAGTGCAACAAATACTTACCACTTTCATATATTGTAACAGGCAGGTCTTTTTGTGCAGGGTTAATCGAAGGATTCAGAAGAACATAAACAGGGCTCTCATTGATATCCATCAACTATCGGAAACAAAAACAAATCAATAGTCAGAGATAAATATGGATCGACAGTCACCGAAACACAATAAATGAATGAAATATGCCCAGCCAAAAAAGTGAAACCAGCTTTTAACCAATAATATCACACTGCAGTCGGATACAAATAACTTGAATTCGAAATCCAGAGAACGAATTCTGGCACTCTACTTATCGGTTCTTGTTTTGGCAAGTCACATAACATTTAAGGCATAGGAGGACATAACTTATCATTCAGTAAGTTGTATAAGCAGTAAACATAACCCTAACATGTGACTACGTCTTAATACCATTTTTTTTCATGGAAGCAAATTAGGGTTAGCAAGTGATAAACAGAGCATATAAACCCTACTGCTGATTATAAAATTAATCCATCTACAGCAAATATTTAAGAGCTCACAGCTTTGTGAATAATCATATCGGATTCCTGCGCATCGCTTCCCGTCGAGTACCATCCCAGGATGTAAAAGTTTGGAAACACCTTCTTATCTGCTCAACACATCGAACATCAGTATTTTCAATTTAGCAAATTTAATAATATTAGGAAAATAAAATACTCACAGAGCTCTTGCTTCTTCTCGAGAAAAGCGCGCTCGAGTGAATGGGTGGTTTCGTCGAAGAGAAGCTCGAAGCTGTTGAAGATCTCGACGGTGCGGCCGCGCTGTACGCCGATGACGCATCCAAATACGCGAGACGGCGTAGGAGGAGTGGAGATCGACGATGTTTCGCCGCCGTTGGGGGCGGCGTCGGCGGTGGCGGCGTGACAGGTGGTGGGAGGCGCAAGGGACTGGGACTTCACCCGAGTGTGGTGATCGGAGATGTTGACAATGACGAGAGGGTGGAGCTTGAACGTCAGGCCGCTGCTCGAAGACGACGCCATTGTACTGGGAGGGTTCGATTCTAAAGCTCTTTTTCTCCTCTCTCTCTCTCTTCTTTTCCTTCTTTGATTTGAATTTGCGAAAAATAGAATTATAAATAGGGGAAAATATTAGTAGCAACAAAGTACAAAATCTCCTTTATAAAATACAAATTTAATTGTTTTATAAGATATACAAAATTTTATTATGTGAATTTGCATCAAAAACCCTAAAATTTTATTGCACTCTTGACAAATAAAAATTACATTCATTGATAATTGTTATACCACTTTAAATAGCAACATATCAATAATCAAGTTGATTCATAAAATGTAAAATCACAATTTTGAACAACAAAATCTAGTAAATGTAATTTGTAGCTCTTAAATCATTGATTGATTATTTCAAACAATGCAAAAAATTGTCAGTATTTTGTCATTTATATCTCATTCAACATGAACAAAACATTAAAAGAAATTCAGGCATGCTTAATTGATTAAAGAAAAAATGATTACAATATAAACAAATCAAATCAATATTTTTATATACTGTTTCTGTTCTAGAAAATTTTACGAAAAATTGGAGCATAATTATTTGAGACAAGACCTTTAATTCAAAGTTAGAAAATTAATTTTTCAACATATAAGTTTTAATTATATGATAAACAAATAAAAGTATACACTAAACCTTTTTATCAAAATCATTAATTAATCATTTTTTGCTAGCATATGAAAGCCGTACAAATTAATGGAAATTTGGGAAATTTCCCCGACCTCGCGTTGAACTTATTTTAGCTTCTTCTTTTTTCATCGTACTGCGCAGCATTATTTCTATCTTTTCCTCCAACTATATTTGCCTCCTGTCCCCTGATTTTCTTGGGATTTCAGGTGATTTTTTTCCTGATAATTTATGCTAATTCGCTTTTATTTTTCCTGTTTTTTCCGAAGTGTTTATGTATGATTTTGATGAACTTAACCTCGTCACGCGTATTATCCACGCACCTCTGACTTTTCTTCGGTCCTCAATTTCGCAATTTTTGTTTGATTCAGTGATTGCTTGCTTGATTTGCTTTTTCATGTGTATGTCCTAGAAAATATAGGTGTGTGTGAACTTGAAAATTGATGAACACGATTGGAATAGAGTCGATTCGAGTTGTTACGAGGAATTGAGAATTTGATCCTCTTTCGCCGAAGTATAAGGTGGGAAGTTTATCTTATGCACCCCCGACGCACCCGGAAGTAGTAGTAGCAATCTTCGTGCATCGATTTGTTTTTCAGTTGAAATTTTAGGAGAATTCAAAATGATGTATAGCATTATCTACTTGTTATGCGGTTTACGATTATCTAAGTTGTGTCTGGTTTAAATTAAAGTCATTAGCAGAATCGACTTAAATACCTCGTCGAATTCGATGCAAATTCTCTTGTTCTCATGTGTCTTCATTTAAATTTTCCATTTTTAGTCGAAATGTAGCACCATTTTTTTTCCTGAAATAACCATACCTGTGAAAATCTTCTATTTTCACCATTTACTTGCAATGACCTATAAATGTGATCTATCATTTGTCGTGGCAGGGTATATATACTTTCTATTCCATTTGAAGTAATTCGTCTGTAGCCATAGAAGGACGAAGTCACTGGTAAATCCCAGAGTTATGACCAGCTGCTTACCTTTCTTACACCGTAAGAGATTGGATTCAGCTACTAGACATTCAGAGCTTGGAGATGGTAAACTTCAATGATTCTGCTCGTAAATCAAACTTAGGAATTAAAATCTTTTGTTTACGGATATTTGTGAAACCTACCATTTTTAGGGTTGATCAAACATAGAAAACTAGCCAACTTTAAAAAAGAAAAAAAAAAGTTGTAGCATATCATCATCTTACATTTGGACCCACAATTCGTGGAACTTACGGAGATTGCTGGTAATTAAATATATACAATTACACCCTTATATTTTCTATATTTAACGAATAACCCAACTTTTCATCTTCAATTTATACACTTACAAGTTACATCATTCGAGTTTTCTAATTAGTAACTATTGCAAAGAGCTTTATTACAAAGTTGGGGCTATCTGTAATATTGTAAAAACTTGTATTTTTTGTATACCCCAAACCTTGTATTTTTGTATACCCCGAGCCTCAGGGATTTTTTTTATGTAATTACCCAGTTGTTTTATTTCGATATGTAGTTCCTTTTTGAGTCCTTGTAAGTTTATTGCCGTATTTCCTTGGGATAGCGGTAACGAAATAATTTTTTTACAGAGCTCTCAGGAGTTGACAATGTCCATCTTTACTCATACAAGGAGCTGAGAGTCGCTACTGATGATTTTAGTCTAGTCAATAAAATCGGGGAGGGAGGATTTGGTTCTGTCTACAAGGTAAATGAAAGTCAATCTTCGAGTTTTTCATTGTTATACATATTTTGGATCTGAGTACAGAAATTCTGAAACTATCTCGATGAATAGGGAAAACTTCGGAATGGCCAGATGGCAGCGATTAAGGTTCTTTCTTCCGAGTCAAGACAAGGAGTAAAGGAGTTCCTGACAGAGATTAAAGTGATTTCGGAAGTAGATCATGTGAATCTAGTGAAGCTCTATGGTTGTTGTGTGGATGATAATCATCGAATTCTTGTCTACAACTACCTTGAGAATAACAGTTTAGCACTGACACTTCTTGGTATGCCTCTTGCCACCATATCTCAATCTCTATTATAGCGTTTCACTCATCGTGCTTGTAAAACCAATATTATCTTCTTCTTTTTTTGCTTTCTTTACTATAAGGTTTATCTTATAGTACACGTTAGGGTATTGTTTTCATTTATGAATCCTTCTTCTGGGTGTAATGTGATGAAATAAATGATGAGTAGAAAAGCTTTTCTCTATGGAATATGTAACATGAAAATGATTTGAAGTAATAACTAAGGCTGCTTTTGGATTGAGAGATTCGGGGTTGGATTTGGAATCCATCTTTCAATACATTCAACTTGCTTGGGTAATTACTAAAATCAATAGTTTTCAGATTCTACCTAATCCACCCCCCTCTAAATTTAATTTGTTTTTGGTGTATTTCAATTCATCCTAAAACCTAGTCATTTGGAAGTACATCCGTTTATTTCTTATCCACACACACACATTCACAAATGCATACTACACACACACACACTATATATATATATATATTATATATATATAATGTGCAAACATTTGCGATAACACATTTTAATAAGTAAATTATTTATTTATTAGATTTAAAATCTTCACAAACTCACATTACCACCATTTTTTTTTTTTTGAAATGAATGGCTTTCAAATCCCTCAATCGAAACACAACCTGAGAATTTCGTTATGTTACTCTGTCTATAGTACCAGGTCCAAGAGTCTTCTACTCTCTGGACCCATTTTCTTGGAACTTCTGGTTAATCAAGTTGACATAGTGAACTTTATTCTTCTCTAGGTGGAAGTCACTGTAGTATCTACTTTAGCTGGCGTATGCGAGTTAAAATTTGCATCGGAGTTGCAAGGGGGCTTGCCTATCTTCACGAGGAAGTGAGACCGCACATTGTACACCGAGACATCAAAGCAAGCAATATTCTGCTCGACAAAGATTTGACCCCAAAAATCTCAGATTTTGGTCTTGCAAAGCTTATCCCTGCCAACGTGACTCATGTCAGCACACGTGTTGCGGGAACCATGTAAGTTTTAAATTTCTTCTTGTATGTCTCTAGTTCATATATGTATTCTTCATCGTTTAAGTCAATAAAGAGTTCATTATCTGAGGATATAAATAAACTTGAATATGTGTCGGTTTAATGCAGAGGTTATTTGGCACCAGAATACGCCATTAGAGGGCAGCTGACAAGGCGGGCAGATATTTACAGTTTTGGAGTTCTTCTCATTGAAATAGTCAGCGGGAGAAACAACACCAATACACGACTACCTAAAGACGAACAGTATATTCTTGAAAGGGTATGTGCATCTATTTAGAAATCACCTGCATGGATCAATTAATTTGGTTGTTAATCAGCTGGTTGAAAAGCATACTTACAGTAGTCGGTAAAAGGTATTTTTATTTTCAAATTTCACTGATAAGGTAGAAATTGAGAATGACTTTTTTCGTTAATCCTATACGCAAACAAAACAAAGCAATGAGATAGGAATAATTTAAGGTAGATAATAGTACTTATTTGACACCTGATGCCCAAAATTATAGCTGAAAAGCAATTATGCTAAATCATTCCAACTCCGAACTCAGAACGTTCTTTTTCAGACACAATCCTGAAATTATTTCTTACCTGCAGACATGGCATCTCTACGAGCGAAATGAGCTGGTAGCATTTGTGGACACAGCTTTGAATGGAGATTTTGATGCTGAACAAGCCTGCAGATTCCTGAAAATTGGTCTACTCTGCACTCAGGATTCTCCTAAGCTTCGACCCTCTATGTCGGCTGTTGTCCAAATGCTTACTGGCGAAAAAAGCTTTGATGAGGACATGATAACAAAACCGGGCTTGATTTCTGACTTCATGGACTTGAAGGGTAAAAGCAACCCCAAACCAAAGCCCGACATTAATAATATCCTTACAACCTCGTCCAATTACAACTCCTCTGGATCCGATACTGTGGAGAACACGACATGGGCTTCAGGGCCGTCTTCTCAGGCTACCATGACTTTTACTGGTGTGCATGATAGGAGTTTGTGAAGTGAGAGAGGTTATAGAGATGATCTTCTTTGTTCGATGCATAGTATTCTTGTTTTATTTCCGATTGCCCGTCTAAATTATCTTATGTTAGTTTGTTTTTTTGGTGTGTAAAAAGCTTGCGCTTGCCATATTCGTGTATCTGAGAGGAGTGTAATGCTGTGTAAATGTTGTTGTGCCAAGATGAAGATAACTTGTTTTAAATTTTAATGAAAATAAGGTGTTAAATTGTTGTGAAAATTGTGGTAATTTTTTTTTAAAATTTTGAATTGCTTTATTTCATATAAGCACAATTTTTTCCCCAAAGGAATTTGTAAAATTTCACTTATCAAATGAATTGAGCATTGATTAAAAAACATGTAATCAAAATTAGTTTGTTTGAGTTGTCGATTTTAAGTTAGTTTTTCGACTTGTTTTCAACGGAATCCACGGACGAAATTGCAGTTGACACACCGAAACGAGCTCGATCATTTTCGAGATTTCGAATACCTTTTCTAGTGGCGTTGTTTTAGTAACAGTTTCACTAAGTTCTCAAAGCTTCAAACCAAGATTCAAACTTGAAAGTTTACCTTACTGTCAATGTCACTAAGAGAAAAACTGAGTGTTTCATTGAACGATCCAACGGCCGATATCGATCGGCGTAGATCCAACGGTGGATTGGAAGTTGCGGCAACGTATTCAAAAATCAATTTCCCGAAAGAACAAGAAGAATACAAATGTAATAAATAATTCACAAAATTAGCAATAAAAAAAAGGTCGTCATAAATTCCACACCTACTCGTACCGCGCTCACCTGAAAATCTCGTTCGTATCTCCATTATTTTCACAGCTCATTTCGATTCTTCATCGGTTCGATCAACTGGGTATTTATTTTTTTAATAGAATTAATCGAGGGGGAAAAAGGATTTCTCGGATTAAGGTAAATTAAATTCAATGGGCATCTGTTATTCATCGGCGAATCGAAAGAGAATGACGGAGTGTGTGGGCGGAGACGATAAATCAGATTCCAAGCTGAAGAAATCTAGCTCCGCCGATTTCGGCACTCTTATCAGCAAGTTAGGCGGCGGCGGCGCGGCGGCGGAGGTGACGGAGGAGCGGGCGCTGCACCGAATCCCGGGGCGGCTGTTTTCGAACGGCGGTAGCTCAATCGGTAGCTTGCACACTCAGCAAGGCAAAAAAGGAACTAATCAGGACGCCATGATCTTTTGGGAGGTCAGTTGTTTTAAATCTCGTTTTTAAAATTGAATTTAATATATGATTATTAAAAATTAAGAACAATGTTTTTCATTTTACATTTTTTTTCGAGCTGAATTGAACTTAATTTAAGTTGGGAAATGATGCATTGTGAGTACATTTACTCTGATGATTAGTTGTTTAATTTTGGGTTGTTTGGATTTATTTGTGTGGTAGAATTTCTGTTCGGAGAAGAGCGAAGCGAATGCGACTTTCTGCGGTGTTTTTGATGGTCATGGTCCTTACGGTCACATGGTTTCGAGGAGAGTTCGAGATGCACTCCCGATTTTAATTCGTTCCCAGTGGGGAAGTAAGCCCGAAAACGATTCGAATCGAGCTTCGAATGAGGATGGAAATGATAATAGGCGTGCAGTTGACTTTATGGATGAGGACGGGTGTGAGGAGTCTTTGGGAGTCGAGGAGGGACTTGAGAAAATACCCGAGACGCATATTCCCTTGAAGAAGTCGATGATGAAAGCGTTCAAGTTGATGGATAAGGAACTCAAAATGCATCCTACGATCGATTGCTTTTGCAGCGGTTCAACAGCCGTAGCTCTGATAAAGCAGGTACTTTTTTTCATTATTCACCGATTCACTCTAAGGTTTGCTATACGAGAAGACTTGGTTTGCTTTCGTTTTGTTTTGTTTAATTAATCGACTATTAAGAACTTAATCATCCAGGGCCGAGATCTCATAATCGGGAATGTTGGTGATTCCAGAGCAGTACTGGCAACACGGAATGCGGACGATGCTTTGGTGTCTATACAGTTGACAGTCGACTTGAAACCTAATCTTCCAAGTATAATCTCTCTCCCTTTTTCTCTATCTCATATTCTTGCTATGAAACGAACTTTACATTCTGAGATTCCTAGCCGATTATCTATCTGTCAGGGGAAGCTGCTAGGATTCATAAATGTAAAGGACGGGTTTTCGCATTGCAAGACGAACCAGAAGTTGCACGTGTGTGGCTTCCTAATAGCGACTCGCCCGGCCTTGCCATGGCTAGAGCATTTGGGGACTTTTGTCTAAAGGATTTCGGTTTGATATCCATTCCAGATGTTTATCACCACCAAATCACTGACAGGGACGAATTCGTCATTCTCGCCACTGATGGGGTAAAGACTTGACAAATTCTGTAGTAACATAAGTTTTCCATATAGTTACATTACTGGATACTTACAAATGAATAATCTGAACTGCAGGTTTGGGATGTTTTATCGAACAAAGAAGCGGTTGATATTGTGTCCTCGGCTCCTAGTCGTGGAACAGCCTCCAGAGCCCTTATTGACTGCGCCACTCGATCGTGGAGGCTCAAGTATCCAACATCCAAAATCGATGATTGTGCCGCCGTTTGTTTGTTCTTGTCTGAATCCGATGCTCCTAGATCACAAAACGGCGTGTGCAATGTTCTGGAAGAGGAGAAGAAGGTTCCGGAAGAAAACATGTGCAAGGACGCGGAAGGTGCTTCTTCTGCTTCTGTAGTACCGCATGGTACAACTAAAGAGACGAGCGAGATAGTGCCTGTGATTGAGGAAGTCAAGGAGAAAGCAACTATTGGGCAGTCTAAAAGGAGCTTAGCTGAGTGCCTTTCGACTGCGGAGGATGAGGGGTGGTCGGCTCTAGAAGGCATTTCACGAGCTAATAGCTTGCTTAGTCTCCCGAGATTCTCTCCCTTCGAAAAAAGATCCACGAGCTGGAGAAAATGGATATCGTGAAATGTGCATGAAGGGTCGGTCGGTGATAATGGCTAAATTACACAAATTACCCCCAAAGTTTGAGTTAGCCTCTGACAAGACTACCCCTGGCGTTTGAGTTTATGTTAAATGTTGAGGGGTTTATTGTAAGATGATGTTAAGCTTGTAAATAGTGAACCCTATGTTCATTATGTAGTTCCTTCAATAATACGGGCCGATTTCACGGAACATGATCTGTTTTGTCGAATGATTGTTCGGGCCGGGCTGGCTCATAAACAGATGCAAGCTGCAGTTTTTAATCAAAATTTCTCTCTTATATTTCAAGGAGTTGTCTTTAAAAAGCTTACCAACATACCGAAAAATAAATACATTAGTTTCTGACAAAGTTTACATCAAGAAGTTCACACACAATGAGAAAATCAAAACAGGGTAATAATAAATAAACTAATGAAGATATATCGTGTATCTAAAATGAAATGATATGATACGGATTGCCTCCAGAATCAAGCTACAGCTGCACCAAAGAGACACCAGTCGTTGACCTTGAAACTGTTAAGCGCGATTTTAACCACCTCGGCCATCGGCAGGCGCCCAGACTGTGCAGCAGGTACAGCCAAACCAGCCCCAACTGAGGCAGCAGTTTCACTCAAAGGGCTTAAAAAAAACAGTAAAAAAGACGCTCAATGTCAATGGAGGAAAAATAAATGACTTATGGCGAAAAAGTTAATCAGTGTAACTTACTTTATCAGCACAGGCTCATAAGCAGTAATGAGGACATCTGTTGAAACATCCTTGAGACGCAAATTAGCTAAATAAACCTGTAAAAACAAATGTCAATATCCAAGCAAGAAGATTACAATACTAATATATAAGAAGTAAAAGCTAAGTAAATTAACCTTGATTATGTTTTGTGCGTCTCTTCCTTGTCTTCCCTTAGATATTGACTATAAATGAAAAGCAGGCAGAGTTAAGTACAGAGATGCAAGAGTTAACTGGTAAAGACAACAAATTTAGGAAGCTGACATGCAATGTTGTGTTGTTTTTCAGGGTTCGGATTCGGAGTTATTATTTGACATGGGCATGCATAGATATAAGGGTAAAGAAAATCATGTTTTTATCAGGTATTTTTTGTCAGTTCGCCATGTTTCTACTGACCATTATTTGTTCTTCTTTTTCCATTGAGTAAAATCATTTATACTTTTCAAGTTCAATACTAAGAAAATAGTTTAATAATAAATCAAAGACCAGATAAGCAATGGTGTGAATCACATGATACACACTTGACAAATATAGAAGGAAGTATAAGGTATTCCAAACTGCAAAGGAGATTGTACACACCATTTGTCCGACTGCAGTCGTGATGATAGCAGGATTGTTTGTAAATTGTAATCCATCAGCCTGACATACCCCTGACTGTTCAAGCACCTGCATTTTTTTTAATAAAAAACAGAGTTAAAACTTTACAATTGCCCACAAAACGTAAGAGAAAACCTGAAATTACACGGTAGTCGTCATTTATTAGACAACATAGTTAGCACAGAAAATAGTTAAGCTTCTTCCTATTTCCTTGATATAAATAGAAAGCCATAAAATCATTCAATATGTTTCCCGTAACTTTAACATTGCAAATACCTCACAGAAAGGTAATACATCGTAGAGCAAACCGCATACACTTCATCAAGCATATATTCGATGGACATAAGGTATATAATACCATCAACTATATGATAGCTCACCTGATTTATTTTTTTGTTTAGATGAAAGAAAATACAAGTAAAACCGCAACACACAAACTGAAAAAAAAAAAAAAACCCCAAAGGATTGATGCATACTCGGGTATAGAACAATCAATAAAAAATAACATCTCAAAGTTAATTCAAGTGAGTAAGTACCACAGTTCCCTCGGCATCTTGCTCGTTGGCGAGGTCCTGAAGAAACCAGGTGGCACTTCCTAGATCCGGGATGTCGGTCTTCAAGTCCAGCAGCTCAAATATCAAGCTCTCGTCGCGCGTGGGGTCAACGAACACCTCCTACGAGAATGCAACTTTCGTCAGCATCGAAGAAAAAATAAGTAATCAACGAACTATAGCAAAATCGGGAAAAATAGTTACCTGATGATCAGGAACATCGCGCATATTACTTACATCCTACGTACAGATGAAATGTAAACATTATTTCAATCGAATCAAACTCAATTTAACACGAGGAAAAAAACAAGTAGCGATTGAAGGAAGGAAAAGACGCTAACCTCGAAGCGGAGGGGAAAGGAGGAAACGATGGCGCCGCCGAAGAGAGGTCGGAGAGCAGGCGAATCGCCGGACATTTTATTTACAGAGTAAAGCTAGTAAAAGAATCAATCTATTTATAGGTTGGGGAAAAGTAGCGTTAGCTTAACGACAACGCTGTGTGGGTCGGGTCGAGTTGGGTGATGTATTTGGGCCAATTAATAAATAAAATCGGATGGATTTCGGTTCGGTTTTTGTTAACCGCAATTGAAATTGCCAAAACGAAAAATTGAAATTGAACCGTTTCTGAAAAACGGAAAAAAAGAAAACGGAAGAGAAGTCCGAGCCTATTTAATTTATTTATAAGTTTTTTTAATGTGTTTTTTTGGATTATTTATTGTAAAATTTTATTTAAAAAAATAATTTTTCTGAGCATCACATCACACAAACGTTGAAAGTGCAGGAAGATTAACAATAAATCAAAAATAAATCATTAACTTCATTTGACTTTTGTTTTTTTACGTTCAAAAACTTCTTAACAAAACAAAATTAGAACAAGAAAAGCTTGCAAGCTTCAACTAGATTCACATTATATAGTATATACAGAAAAAGTGTGTGTATATATCTATTTAATATATAAATTCAGACTTTGCTGATCTCACGTGGCCAGTGTGAACACAAAAAATTACACTACAAAAAATGAGCATGTTCACACTCTGTGGCACAAACAATGTTTTGATTGGCCAATGGATTCTTACGTGGCTTTATAATTCGAATGTGTCTTTATTATTTATTATGATGTGTCTTTTAATTCAATTAATTACATAATAATTTCATATTCATTATATTCTCTAATTTCCATAAATACTAATCAATTTACATCAATTCCGTAAATCAATATTAATCTAATTGTTTTTACTAATCAATTCCTTAATTTTCTCAATTATATTAATTGACCATTTACTACAAATAATTTATCTAATTGATTTGTTACTTAATTCAACTTTTCTATTACCTCTCTTACCATATATATTAAAATAACAATATAGAAAATATCTCAAGCAATCCCTATAATCTCTATAAAATTAATTAGCAAATATAAATATAATAATATAATTTATAGTTCAAAATCTATTTAAATGTTTCTTTCATCTTCATTCTTACCATTGATATATTCTCTCTAATAGTTTTTTTTTTAATGTTTTTTTGCAGCCCTAATATATTATAGAGTTTTAATGAGGTATGTAACCTGATCTTGAGCCTTGAGCTCACGATTTGTTTAATTTATTTGTATTTTTGACACATAATTATAATGTAATGTTTCTTTTTTATTTTTTTTATGTTTTTTTTGCAGCCCTAATATATTATAGAGATATTATAGAGTTTTCATGAGGTACGTAACCTGACCTTGAGCCTTGAGCTCACGATTTGTTCAATTTATTTGTATTTTTGACACATAATTATAATGTAATGTTTCTTTTTTGCACGTAAGTATTTACATTTATTTATCTTCTTCCACAATACACAATTATATTAATTTTATATTCGTCTTCTCTCTATTTAATCATTTTAGGTATTTTTTTGTTATTTGATTTTATTATGTGTGATTTCTTCTCTGTTCTTATGTATGAATTTATACGGGCGATATGTGAGTGGCTCTTCTCACTCTTTCTACCTATGATTGTTTATTTATTTTCAAAGGGACAATAGTCCGCTCCCTTCGTCCATGACCACCGCCGATATCCATAATCATGCCCGTACTCATGCCGCCAAAGAAGAAATCATAACCATGTTATGTTATTACTTATTATCAGTGTATTCTGTTAATGAGTTCTTTATAAGTACTATTTATTAAATATATATATATATATATATATATATATATATATATTATTTGTTTTAATAAATAGCAATTTCACATTTCATATATTTCATATTTATTTATATGGTTAATGTAGGTTATGGTTTTAATACTCAACTTTGTGCTCCTCCAAATTCTAAACATGAGGCTTTTAATTATTTATGACAATTAAATTAATTATGATTTAAAATCAGTAATATACATTATTAGCTATGCCAATTTACATTAATTTCCTAATAGGTAAATGGTAAGAACACTATAATTGTACGATTCAAAATTTAATTATTACCTATTAATTAACTATCATTAATTTTCTAATGGGTAAATGGTAATAATTCACACTATAATTATTACCTATTAATTAACTATTACGATTCAAAATTTTCTATTAATTAGCTATACTAATTTACATTAATTTCTTATTAGGTAAATGGTAAGAACACTATAATGGTCAAATATAATAATAGAGACAATCGAGTTATTAATTAATCCATAATTAAAAATGATAATTAGAAATAATTAGTAATTATCTATTCCGCAAATTGATTGGTAAAAATTAATTACATATATTTAGTAATTCTCTATTTTCTATAATATTATGATTTATCATTCCTAATATTATTTACTTCTATAATTAATATTATTAGTAAATTATAGTAATCCTATTTTTAATGTAAAATAATCTTTTACTAATAGAGAATGATTTGCTCTCCAATTTTCAAATTTCAAATATGATTTTTTATTCTTTTTTAAATAGTATTAAATTCCAAAACGAATTTTTTATTCTTATAAGATTTGAGTTAATTAATTAATTAATTAATTATCAGTTGATTGTAATATAAATCTGTTTATTAGTATTTTTTCTCAGCTTTATTTTTTTTGATAAAAGTAATCACATATTTGTTTTCAACTTTAGAGGTAAATAATTTGTAATTTTTAATTACCTTTTTTATTTCATGTTCATCTTTTTCATTTACTATATTGTTTAATTCTTCTTATAATATTGACTTTTGGTATATTTAATTATTTGTTTTTTTATATTGCAGATTCAAAGTTTATCAATTCTTTTTGTTTATTTTACAAGTAGTTTTTTAGTTTAATTTTGTGTAAATGTTTTTTTATAAATAATCTGTATATTTGTTATCAGATTCAGTTTATTATATGATAGAATGATTTCAATTTTATTAAATTAAATAGAGTTTAATGTTTAAATAATACAATATAAATAATATAATTAAGTCCATTAAAATAAAATATCTTATTTAAACACACAAGTACACAACTCACACTTCATTTTATTGATTTTATTTTCGGAAGATACCTATATAGTAATATTATTAATAATAATATTATTAATAGTAATAATATTATTATTTATAATAATAATAATAATAATGAAAGTTACTAATATTTTTTTTTTATTATTATTCAAATTCGAAAGTTACTAACTGATATGTTTATTTTTTTATTTACTTTACTTAATAAAAATCAAAAAATTATATTTTTAGTAAGGCTAATATTAAGTATTTTTCTTTAAAACCAATTTTCTTTTATACTTTTTTTTATCATTTAACCTCTTAACATAAATCATTTTATTATGAATTATTTTCATTTTTTATAAATAAACTAATGAAATTAAATTGTGTACCATATTTTAAATTATATTTTAATAAATATTATGTGATACTGAAAAAGAAATAATATTATAATCTAGGCATCTATTTTTTTAAAACAAAAAAATTACATTAAATATTCCTGTGCATCGCACAGGGAGTTATTACTAGTATATATAATTTATGTGTGTGTATATATTAAATGAAATGAAGAAATCATAGAAATTGTAAGATTACAGGTTCAATAAAACAATAGTATACTTCACTTTGCACTTCACACAATACTCACCAAGTTAATCCCCATTTGCGACTATTTCCTGTCCGACACGAATCCATGCATCTTGCTCGACTCTGTCGCGCAATTTCAATAGTATTCCAAAGTATATCTTCCCCTGTTTCATTCACATTCCGAACCGGTCAGTGTTTCGAACATGCATATATTGCTAGAATGCACTCGTAATTAACTATTTTTTTGGACCTTTGATCTCCGGTAAGATGCTAAAGTAGCTAATGGCTCGTTGGACCGTTGCACAATTCCGTCTTTGAAAGTCGTAATGATCATCTGACAACGATTGCAACCACCCGATGACTGCACAATTGAAATCATATCCACACTTAGAAAAGAACAAAAACTGTACTGTGCTTATGGAATAATCTCAAATTACGACAACTAACTAACGAACCGTATAAAACTTATATCTCCAATCTTCAGACTTCTCCACCCGTCTTCTGCATATGGTTTGCTACCCGAGACAACTAAATTCGGACGGAATCTAGTTGAGTAGACTTCCGGAGGCTGGTTATTATAGACACTCTGCCACTCTAGTTATTCGAGGGCCTGGGCTGCCTTGGGCCTGGGCCTGGGATTGGGCCTGGGACTGGTCCTGGTTTTCCTCGGCGGTCCATATGCTGTTGAGGAACTCGTCCATGTTCATCGACCCGAAGTTCTTGCCGTTGTCGCAGAGCGCGCTCTGAAACTCGTCGAGGGTGAGGGAGTATATCGACGACGGCTGCCGGCCGGAGGCCGGCTGAGTCGACGCATCCTCGTTTTCTGGGCTCTGTTCCTGGGCCGTTGACTCGGAGTACGGCGAGTTGACCTCTTCTTGGTTTGTGTTCTCTGAATCGATATCCATGCTTGTATACTACTGAAACATCAGAAAAAAAAAAAACACAATTACTCAAAAATTAAATAAGCCCACCAGCTAATTATCAAGAACACAAATGAATCATGAGGAATTGATGAGTAATTCAAATAAAGATCGCACCTTTATATAAAATTAGCAATAAAAAAATAAAAAATAAATAAATAATGTAATCAAGATTCAAGATCCTTTGAAGAAATTAAGTGTAGGGAGAATAAATTGAGAAGATGAGAGTGCAAAATCAGGTGCTATTATCAGCATGCAAATACAGAGTAACTGTGAGAGAGGGAGAGAGTACATACTTTCAAGTGAGTACCTAGAAATACTATTCAGAGGTGCAAATTTTTTTAAAAAAATAATCTCTTTATTTTATAAATATAAGACATTTTTTCCACACACTGTATTAAGAAAGATATTTTTTTTTTGATTTTTTAGCAAAAAAATGAAGGATATAAATGTATTTTTAAGTTAAAAGGTAAATTAATTGTGAGTGAATTTGAAACTGTATTAAGAAAAATATTATTTTTTTGATTTTTTAGCAAAAAAATGAAGGATATAAATGTATTTTTAAGTTAAAAGGTAAATTAATTGTGAGTGAATTTGAAAAAATAAGGGATAAAAATTAAGAAAAATGTTACTTTTTTGTTTTTTTAAGTAAAAAGTGAAGAGTATAAATGTATTTTTATGTTAAAAATTAATGTATTTGTGAGTAAATTTGAAAAAATATGAGAAAAATTAGAGATAAAATTGTATTTTAAAATCAAAAAACAAAAATATTTGTGAAGATTTAGATAAATATCAAATTAAAGAATTTTTGAGAGAGAAATATTCTAATTATATTTTTGTATGGCGTGATAAATTATTATGTGGCGTTAATAATTGATCAGTATTTAATTTTTTGTAAAGCTTGATGAATTAGTATTTTAGAAATAATATTTATTAATAAATAATTTATTATCTTTTTCAGAAGATAAGGCATGTCAATATTTCAATAAAATTTCAATTAGATTCTAATTATTTTTAAACAAATTATAATTATTTACATTAATATATAAGAATTAAAGTATAAAAATATTTTTTTAAAAGTTGAGGGCGAATTTGAAGTTTGAAGTTTGAAGTTTGAAGAGTGAAAGAGTGTGTTGTTGTTGGCGGTGCTGTTGAGGGGAAGTGAAAGATGCGGCGGGCCCACCAGCGAACGTATATAAATAAAGTTGAAACGGCCCAAATAAAATTAAGATCGGCCCATACTGATCAGAGAGAGGGGGTTTTGTAATTATCTGCTGCATGAGTCCTGGACACGTAAGGGACACGTGTCATCAGCCCGGTTCTTAAAGCAGAGCCCGTATTTTTCTAGATTTACACGTGTTTTCATGCATTTCAAACGCACGTGCGCCTGTTATTTAATACAGTACTCCATTTATGTATGTACATACATGAACACATAAGTAATAACACAATCTTTTTGCTGCCTTATTAGGTAAAGCAAGTAGGCCTTAGGTGGAATTCACAAAAATGACCTTGGATCCGGCGTGCAAAATGTAACACCCGAATTATTATTTATTTGCACCTTAAATCCTCTTAAAATGTAGTATCAATATCAGAATAGTTCTCGATGGGGATGGAAGGAATATCATTTTATTCTTTTGAGAATTTGTCGAAAATTTATAAACTCGATACAGTCATGAATCGGGTTTAAAAATCAGGACAAGAGAAGTCCTGGAAATAGTTCTAACTTCTAAGTTCTAACCAACTCCCTGACCCGTTCTCATCAAGCATATATATGAACCACCAATTGTCAATCCTGTCACCTTAAAAAAATATCCAGGACGTCACAATAAAATCAATCCAAAATTTAGATCAATTAACGGATCAAATATAATCTCAGTTCAACCTGTGGTGCTACGAAGTTTCAGCTTCAGCATCAGCAATAGATATACCGATAATTAATCTTTTTTTACATTTTTATTTTATTATTAATCTCTTGAAACTTATAATTTATTTATTTGTTTTAATAGATATACTCTCATTGCTTTGCCAGAAATATATAGTAAAAATATTATGTAATTGGTCAAATTCAATAATTAATATTATACAATAAAAAAATACCTAAAAATAATAATTAGAAAAATTAGTAATTGATTAAATTCAATTGATTTATGGGGTGTTTAGATTCATGTTGAAAATGTAAATATGGCACTCTCTTTCTTAAAAGAATCGGTAGGCCCAACTTGATACAACCTAGTTGAATTTGTGGATCGTAAATCGTAATGGCCCAAAAAACATTCAAAATAGTGATACTGACCCGGCCCAATAAAAGATACGGAGGTGCAAATTCTGTCTACGCAGGTCACACACCGAGTGGTAGCGTGCGGCGAATTCAACGTTGAACATTACCGATTGGGTGCAGTACTCCGACGCCGATGGATCAGCAAGGCGGTGGCGCCGGCGGATTGTCGACTCCTTCGGCGGTGGCCTCCTGCACCGCCATGGCAGTGTTTTATGTTGCCATTCTGTATTCTCCCACGCTGATTCTTCGTCTACCCCCGCCTGATTCCTTCCAATCCTTCATGATACGACGCTTCGTCTGCGCCGCCACATCATCCGTCGTCTCCCTCATCGTCTGCTTCCTTATCCTCCCCGTGAGTTCCTTCCTTCTGATATGTGCAATTGAGTTAGGGTTGATTACTGTATCAATTTTGAATTATCCAATTCGATAAATTGTAAGTATTGTATGAAAATTGTCGCCATTATTTTCGATTAAGTAGTTTTGAAGATGAATCCATTGATTAATATTGTAACAAGGATCATGGGGAAGGTTTTCTGCTCTTCTATATACACTTATTTGTCGGGAAAAAAAAACCCCGTAAAAATCTTATTATCTTTTCCCCCTCTTTTTTTTTGTACTAGATAGAAAGTTGGGATGATGCATCGATGTTGCTCGGTGTCTATGGCATCAGAACGGATCACGTCGTAAGTGCCTTGCACGAATACACTATTTGGTACTAAGATATATAGGTCAATACTTTATTGTCTATTTATATTCTTTCATGTCTTCCAGATTGAAAAAAAGAGGGTGACTTATTGCTGAATGCAAATTTCTGTTATTAACAGTGGCAAGCTCTGGGTTTTCCTCTTTTGTTGACCTTGGTCCTTTACCCTGAGTCTTATTTCGATGGTCAGAGCAAGCAAGCAACACTTGAACGACGGTGGGAATCTATCGGTGGTGTTTATTAAGAGCATTTTCCTGAACACCATTGATCGGGCAGTTTCATTAACTTCCTGCGTGACGTCCTGGCGTAATTATGTTGTGGTTAGTATTATTATCTTTATCTGCCTTGGATTCTGTTTACGTGTTTTATGAACAGCGAACGCTTCTCGCTACTTTTATTAGCTGAAGTTAAATATGGTTAGTGACTGTTATTGCCTTCATGTTGGATATCAAAACCATGAGAAAAGGAGGAAACATTCAACTTATTTAAAATATGTTGAAACGATAATATTTGTTGAACATGTTGAACTGAAACTTGCTGCATACATTTCGGAACTTACATGTTTCATGTCGATTGGTGATTCTTTTTCTTGACTTCTAAACAATTCTGAATGTGTGCCAAGGTAAGACTTTTCAAATTTATCTGATTTGGGTGTCCTCATTTCTGAACAGGCGCCACTTACGGAAGAGTTGGTATTCAGAGCTTGTATGATTCCTTTGCTTATGTGTGGAGGATTCAGGACATCTACCGTCATATTTCTTGGTCCAATATTTTTCAGTTTAGGTAAGATGTGGTGTGGTGTCAACCATATGTTGGATATATGATTACGTATACAACTGAAACGAAATAACCATAATCCACTACAATAAGGCATGCCTTTATTGTACCATTCTAGCATTATCGAGGTTGTTGGTATGTGAATAAGCTAAGAGCTTGTATTCCTTTTTACCCTTTGGAGTTCCGGGCCATTATTATTTTCTCACATATCCCCTTCTCTTATACCCTTAAAAGCTTTTTATCAGTTTTAGAAAGAAAAAAAAAACATTTCCTTTGTTTTTGTTGCAGCTCATTTGAACCACTTACTGGAGTTGTGTCTCCAGGAAAAAAGCAGCTTGCTCAAAGCTTGTACAGTTGTAGGTATACTTTTTACTTCCTCGTTCATATAATGGCTTGTTGTATCATGTATGAATATATAGACAGTGGTTTACATATTGTTTTGTAATCTATTTAAAAACATTGATAAGTCATAAATTAAAATTGAGTAAATAAGGGTATTTGTGGTATATAATTTTAAAACGACATTTGTAAAGAAGATTAAAAAAAACGACTCATATAAAAGATAGAAGGGGATTATGTGGTTTGGTTGTTTCTCAGCAGAGAATGAATAACGAATCTTAGTGTTAAGTTATACTAACATGTTTATGCATTTGCTCTTCAGGTTTCCAGCTTGGATACACGGTTGTCTTTGGGGCGTATGCATCTTTTCTTTTTGTTCGTACTGGTGGGTAATCCGTATCCATGGGAAAATCATATGTTTCCCTTTCTTCCGATTGTACTTGCTTGTATTAAAAATGCGCTCATATACAGGGCATCTAGCTGCTCCACTAGTCGCTCATATATTTTGCAACTTCATGGGTTTGCCTGTAATATTTTCCCGTAGGTTGGGTATGTGAATGACTTCTTATTCAGTTTTTTAGTTTCTATAATCTTCGTTGGTTCTACAACTAAAAATTCTTTTTTTTTTTTCCGGTTTTCCAGGGATTCTAACGAGCGTGGCGTTTGGAGTGGGGATGGCGAGTTTTTTCTGGATGCTTTTCCCATTGTCAAGCCCGTCTTTGTACAACGACAAACAAGACGATTGCAAGTGCTGGCATAGATACTGTGATTGGAGCTAACTCGCGCGTTTTCCGTAAGATTCCGACTGACGTTTTTTTCGATAAATTGGACGATTTCATGTGCTATTCAATTGTGTGACATGGGAGAGTGGACTATTGAAGATGGAGTGGGTAGGAAAAAAGATAACTAAGGTCAAGAAGAAATGACGGCTGTACAATCGTTGCAGAATGATCAAAAAATATATGATGGCCAACTTACAAACTCTTTGAAAATTGCTTCAATTTCTGATTCATAATTTTCAATTCTCAATCGAGTATCAGCTACCTACATGTATTTAATTTCAATTTTGAAATTATTGTATTTCCATATAGTCATATTAATTATGAATTTAAGTAAAAAAAAAAAACAGAGAAAATGTATGTAAAATAAAATAAAATAAATTACATGATGTCCAAAAGTTACGGGTTGATGACCAAAAGATCCTCTGTGGATACACTCAATCAAAGAATTTTTAAAAATATACCAATAATAATAATAATAATAATAATAATAATAATAATAATAATAATAATAATAATAATAATAATAATAATAATAATAATAATAATTAATATTATTAATTATAATTAATAATTCTAAATGTACCAAAAAAAAAAAAATCTAAATGTGGATGGATTCATTCAATGGCTTGTTGAAGTTTTGCCTTCAATATTACAGGGCTGGTTTTTTTTTTTTCTTTTCTTCCCAATCATTATAATCTCTTTTGACTTTCTCCTCAGCCAACCGAACCACAATCGAGTATGAAAATTAATTGCCGTTTTGTAATGGAAATAAATGAATAGTTTTTAATTCTATTTTTGAAATTAAGTGGGAAAAAATTGGAAGGGAGTAAAAGGAAGAAGAAGACCATCATGTCTTTGCAGGATGATCATAGTAGCTGGGCTGAATTTTGGTGTAGTTTGATGGTCAACGGTCAACCTGTGGGGAATGACGTCGTCCATGTCATGTCCGTGACATGATGCAAAATTATGTGGGGGCTCCAAAAATATTATTAAATCAAATTGAGGCTTAATCATAAATCTCAAACCCCTACATACATTGACTTCTCGTCAAGTTTTCAATTTTTTTTCTTCTACTTATTAGATCCTGCTGTCATAGAATCTCATTGACAAGCCATATTTTATTTCATTTTTTTCCCTTGGATATCATTTAGTTAATAGTATATTATCGAAGATTTGTCTAATTCCATGGAATATAGAAATTCAAGATTTGATGTATTTTCATTTTCGTATTAAAGCATTAATTTGAGTGTTTTTGGTGGATATAAACATTTGTGTATATAAATTTGTTCATATTGAGTGAACAATGTTAGTGAGTTGGGACGTTAAGATATGTTAAGAGTGATTCAAAAAATGAAAAACAAACACGGGCTGAGCTTACATAATCACGATTATTTGATCGCTTGTACAAATGTTCGTGTTGAAAACCTGTTCGTGTTTTGAAATTTTGGTATGTTATATTTTCATGTGATAGTACATGAGTTTTATGTTGTTGGATTAATGAATATGGAGTAATCCTGCCTCAAAAGGAAAATTTACTTAATATAAATAATATTCCTATATAATTGAAACATAAAACGAAATATTACTAGTACAATAATTGATATTTATTGCGACAATTTGAGAGGTAAAATGTCACTTTAAACATTTAACAAAAATGGTATGGTATTAGTCTCTATAATACAGTATATCATTAGCTGGTAGCCTTATAGGTCATGTGACACTTAATTAAGAGACAACTGTATTATTGCTCTAAATATAGACAAGAAGCCATTCTCTATCGTGTAACAATCCTGAAATTTGCAGAGAAAACAAAACAACATTTTCAATTTCATGTAACAAATACAAACCAAGACAAATTTCAATGGCTTTGGAAAGAGAAAAAAAAATTAAGACCGTTCTAGTTATTATAGGAAGATTTAACAAAGTTGGATGAACTAGCTCTAAATCCATTCACCACATAATATTATAAGATTTGATCACATGCTAAATCCATTTAACAATTACTTAAAACTTTTTTAACTTGGAAAAATTTGAAAGTTCATTCGAAAGGGATTCTAACGCCAAGTTGCCAACTATATAGTCAATAAAAAGAAGAAAAACATTTCTTCATTATCATATTTGAGAATCTAATATTCAATTTAAAGAAAAAAAAAAAGAGTTGCGGCTTTTTACGTCTTACCCAAAAAAAACCAAAGCAGAAAAGAATGCCAACAGTCCAATTTCGGATTCCGCACCTAACGTTCCTCGCCTTCCTCTAACCTTCCTAGCTCTCTATTCGCCTATATATATGTGTGGTCGGTCCTCTACATTCCGACATCAATCCTCTACATTCCGACAGCAATATAATAAAATATTTGTAATTAATTAAATTATAATAAATACATTACACATAATTTATTAAGTTATATTATAATACAAGTAAATTGAAAGTGGTTTATTAAATTATATTCCCTTTAATAAAAATAGGAGGGAGTAGTAAAATGCACGTAAATTGAACTTAGTGTATTAAATTATAGAAAAATGCACGTAAATTGAACATGGTTTATAGTAAATTTCACGTTATTCATTTTATTTAGAAAAACGTAATTATTTATTACTACTTTAATAAAAAAAAACTGTATATTGCTCCAAATAGATGATTAGCCTCCACTACTTTTGTATATTAGTAGGGGCTGAAATTAATAAAATAATATATATTTTTTTATTTTTTTATATTAAAAATACTCTACTTAATTTCTAATCAAAACATATGGAGTGATTCGTCCTAATAATAATACTCATTTTCTAATTTACCTTCATTAATTAAACATAAGATTAATTAATATTTAAATAAATATAAAAGCATTATACATTATTTTAATTATTGTTAAAAGCCATCTTTAAAAAAAGTGCTCAAATTTCAAAAACTTCATAATGTACAAATTGTAAATTAAATGCATAGTGCAACTACTAGAATTAAGTAATTATATTGAAAAATTAGTTATTTTTAAAATTTATTTAAATGGATGTTGTAGCATTATTTCAAGTTGTATATATGCGTACTTATATTTTCTGCATTTACGAAGAATTGATACATTGATACACTTCTGTACTTATATTTTCTGCATTTATGAAGAATTGATACATTGATACACTTCTCATGATACCGCCATTTTTTTAATTTTTGGATTATTTATTGTAAAATTTTATTTACAAAAATAAATTTTCTGAGCATCACACAAACGTTGAGCCTGAGAGTGCAGGAAGATCAAAAAAACACTAATACACTAATTCCTCGGTGAACCCTTGATTAATTTTATTGAAAAAAACACTAATTCCTCGGTGAACCCTTGATTAATTTTATTGAAAATAATAAACAATCGATGGTTCCGTATGAGCAATTCAACCTCGTTTCCTTTATTTTATATTTCCTGTATGAGACTATGAGCAATTCGGAGAGATTTAAGTAGGGTTTTAAGAGCAAGTGCTTCTTCTTCTTTTAGTGGGCCAAGTTTTGTTAGTGATTTGGGCCTTAATACTTGAACTTCTTTTAGTGGGCCAAGTTTTGTTAGTGATTTGGGCCTTAATACTTGAACCGCTGGCAAACGTAGCGTATTAATATGAAACGTCTCACAATTTAGTTGTTACTCCTGTATTTTGTTTTTCATCTAAATTTTATATAAAAAATTCATTATACTGCTCCAAATTAATAATATGGACGAGATTGTGAAAGTAAGAAAAAAACAAAAAACAAAACGAGTTTGTTACATTTCGTTTTACATAAACCCAAAATATGTGTCCTGTACTAATAATTCTCACTAATATATTATTCCTACTCTTACATTCTCATCTCACTAATATTATTCAATTACTAATAATTCTTCTCACTAATATTATTCCTACTCTCTCTACATTCTCATCTCACTAATATTATTCAATGGCACCGAAGACGTCGCCGAAGACATCGTCAGAGACAACCAGCCGAGGAGGAGGCGGCTGCTGCAGCTGCCTCGGAGCATCGTAATTCACGACCTTGAGGAAAGCCTTGACGCGGGATTTCTTCGCCTGCGGAGTCATTGCGGATGACATTAATTGCTCGGGTACTTGGCGACGAGGCAGTGGCCGTAGGGGCGCTCGCGCGTGCCGTCGTCGAAATTCTTGACGATCACCGCCTTGTGCTGCCTCGTGAACTTCACCATTGTCGGCGCTGGAGTACGGCAGCGGGAGAGCGGAGTTGTGGCCAAATTAGGGGTTAGGGTTTAGAGCAGGTTTTTGTTTTTATATAGCCGCCATTTGGGCCGGGCGAAAAGGAAATAGGGCTTCAAAATGGGCTCATTCTTGGTTCCATTGGGCCGCAGTTAATTCAGTGGCTGTCTCGCACGAGTATTTACACGCGCCGCGTCGCCGTCTCTAGGGGCTTCAACCCCTACCGGATATTATATTTTATCTATTTCTATAACTAAAATTTACTGTACTGTATATGCAAATAGTTAATCTCAATGATAAGCCCCCCACAACAAATCAACAATATCTTGGAAAAGGAAAAATAGGAAAAAATAATCAATTGGTATTTGGTAGGGACTGATAGTCATTAATTCTCAAATCTTGATAAATACGCATAATAAATTTAATTTGAAGTATTTTAGAGTATTAAAGAAAATTTAAACAATGACGCAGGGAAGCAAGAAGAACAATATTAAAACTCGTTGATTCTGAGAATACCCGAGAATTAAAACATCAAAGTATCGTTGATTCCGAAAAATACCGAAACCTGATAAAAACCTCAACAGAGGAACCTTTTATTTCATATCAAAACAACTATCGAATAAATCAAAATACTAGACATATAAATAATACTAAAATCCTAATAAAATAAAATAAAATAAATTAAATAACTTGGGCAATAAGAAACAATCTTTGCCTTATTTAAATATATATCTGCATCATTCTCCCCCTCTAGGAGAAGGTTCGACCGCGAACCTGAAAGATCGAGCACGAAGATGCCGGGATCAAACACGAACTGACGACGACGGTGAATATCAATGGATGTTGACGCATCGAAGAGGGCGACCAGCAAGTGACGTGGCGTACGGTGGGTACCACAGGGAGCGGCAATTGTCCTGACATCACGCGTGTCAACGCAACGTGGCTGGGGCAGAAAATCCGAGTGTTGGTACCATGTTGCATAAACTAAATTCCATTGTAATGGGCTAACTTCAACAACTGCAAGTGATTCTCCAACCCATCCCAACAATTCAACTTTACTGTCAGTGGATTCAATTTGCCTAAGTGAGGCATCCAAGTTACCTTCGACTAGAACTTTAGGAATAACTCCCAGGAAATCACAAAGTGAGGTCTTACTAGGTGATTCATCATATTCCATCAAACGACAAAGCTTGGGTGTAGGAGTGGGCTCCTCGTCGAACTTAGGCGAACTATCATACGCAGAGATCTCCGAGCCGGGCAGCGGGGACAAAATAGGTATATTGTTCTGGAGGTGGTAGAGTAGGTCACCCACGCCTCCGACCACGTGCTCTTCGGGCATGGCCAAGGGATCAACTTCATCAAAACGAGGAGGGCCATCGTAATCAAAACGAGGTAAGTCATCGTAAGAAGATGACGAGGGCAACAGGGACACCGGTAGTCTGTTGGTGATAGCAAGGCGAAGTTCCTCGAGTTCGACGGCAAGGATTGCGATCTGGCGGCTTAAGGCGGCGATGTCGGCATCGCGACGGGTTGCGGCCTCAACGGCTGTTTCGCAAGCATATTGGCGACGGAGAGGCATCGTTCGGCTCTGATACCAACTGACGCAGGGAAGCGATAACACAAACAATGATGCAGATATGGACAAGATTGTTTCTTATTGCCCAAGTTATTTAATTTATTTTATTTTATTTTATTAGGATTTTAGTATTATTTATATGTCTAGTATTTTGATTTATTCGATAGTTGTTTTGATATGAAATAAAAGGTTCCTCTGTTGAGGTTTTTATCAGGTTTCGGTATTTTTCGGAATCAACGATACTTTGATGTTTTAATTCTCGGGTATTCTCAGAATCAACGAGTTTTAATATTGTTCTTCTTGCTTCCCTGCGTCAGTTGGTATCAGAGCCGGAACGATGCCTCCCCGTCGCCAGTATGCTCGCGAATCCGCCGTTGAGGCCGCAGCCCGTCGCGATGCCGACGTCGCCGTCTTAAGCCGTCAGATCGCAGCCTTTGCCGTCGAACTCGAGGATCTCCGTCTTGCTATCACCCATGGTCTAACGAAGGCTCTACACCGAACGATCCCCGCGCTTGAGCGCACCCTTGACGATTGGTGTCCTCGCCAACAACACCTACCCCCGTCGACGCTTGGAGTCCCCTCCGTCAGCGTGGAGTCGTCGTCGCCATCGACCTCGACTGTAGTATGCTGCTTTAAGTGTGGCGCGACCAGCCCTCGTCATGAGACTTGTCCGTTCTCTCACCCTCACACGCTATGTGTGGATGAAGAGTCATCCACGTATGATGGTCCCCCTAAATTTGATGAAGAGCCCATTTCGGAAATTCCCGTGAAATTTGTGCTGAATTCTGATGTCGTTACCTCTGCACCACATCAACATGTATTTGCTCTTGCGCTGAAAGGAGATGATATTACCCCTGCATCATATCATCATGCTCATGTTCTTACGCTGCATCCTGATGTCGTTGTCGCTGACCTTGCGTCGCCTCCTCAAGTTGTTGCCCTTGCGTCGGTTCTTCCGGCTATTGTCCCTGCGCCACGTCAACGTGTCGCTGCCCTTGCGTTGTTCCCTCAGAATTGCCGACGATTGGTGTTTGATCCCGGCATCTTTGTGCTCGATTTTCAGGTTCGCGGTCGAACCTTCTCCTAGAGGGGGAGAATGATGCAGATATGGACAAGATTGTTTCTTTCTGCCCAAGTTATTAGTATTACTTTATTTATTATTTTATTAGGGTTTTAATACTATTTATATGTTCTCTTTTTATTAAGTTAATAAGTTGTTTATGATAAAATAAAGTTTGTTCCTCATTTGAGGTTTTATCAGATTTCGATATTCTTAGGAATCAACGAAAGTCTTGATGTTTTAATTCTCGGGTATTCGTAGAATCAACGAGTTTTAATATTGTTCTTCTTGCTTCCCTGCGTCAAACAACCACCACCGGTTATTTATTTTTATTTATAAACATTTATCTTTATACAATTGTTTAATTATAATATTATAAGTATTTAATTATATTGAGATTTATCTATTTAAAAGATTTGAATAGTTTATGATTCAAGGTATTTGAAAAATAAAATTTTATTCATTCAACTTTATTATGTTATTTAAATATTAAAACCGACATGATTCAACAAAGAATGTAAATGGCCTAAGAATTCATTACTTTCCGTTCAGAGATTCAGAGTATATTCAATTCAGATTTTAATAAATTTTGTTGGACTTTAAAAAGTTTGTGGATTTAGAAAATTCATTGACTATATGAAGAGTTTAACCGACTTTAGCACTGATTTATACGATTTTTTTTATCATTGATTTATATAGATTTTTATAAATTTTAAAGAATGGTAAAATATATTTTTTTATCAATTTATGTAAATTTTCATAAACTTCAAATATGAATACAAATGTATATAAACATACTCATGTGTAAAAGAATTATTTTTTTAAGAAATTGACACATATACCATATTTATGTATCTACATCCAACCCGAAGTTCATCACCCATTATTTAAATGTTCTTAATCTAATGAATATTAATTCAAGTGATTAATCTAATGTACATTCAACCAGAATTTGACACATCATCCCATTATTGAAATATTTAACTTAATCTAATGAATATAAATTAAAGTGATTAATCTAATGGTTAATATTAAAGAAATGTATGATACATTAAATGTATTGTAGCATTACTCTATATTTATAATCATGAAATATTAAATATTTAGTTCTTATAGTTTAAGAATATCATTTTTTTATATAAATGTTAAATTAATTCTGTAGTGCTGATAATTTTATTTTATTTGTCAAATTTCTCAATTATATATTGTCATACGTATTTTCAATACATTTTTTATTATGTGTGTTACTTAATTTAATTTAATCATGTATATTTAAACAAATACCATTTTATTTTATATAATATTATTTTATTCAATTATATACTAATATATTAATAATGTATATTATGTTAAAAATTAAATAAATAAAACTTTCAATATATAGAAAGTTATCATCTTTTTAGAAAGTTAATTGTAATTTGAGTAATAATTACATGTATTCGCGTTCATGGTTGCAAAATTGTATAAATTAGTAATATGATATTATGTACTATACTAATTTAATTTAATTTTCAATTTTTTTTACTATAAATAAATTGAAATATTTTAACAATTGAAACACAGTTTTCAAAAACAACTCATAAAAATTGAAAAAGAAAGATCGAAAGAAAAACAAGATGAGAATGAAAGTTGCTATGATCATTTTCTTGATGTTGATTGTATTGACACACAGTCAACTAAAATAGCTAAATATGATTTTAAAATTTGTTACGATTCTTGCGTACGCCGGGATGGATGTTTTATGCGTAAAGGTTATTTCCAGAAGGTGTCGTGTAAAGGAAAGTGTTTGCTTGGATGCCCGCCAACTCGTCCTCGTAGACGTCGCTTGGTCAACGATGAGTTTAAATCTAAAAATAATCGCTTGTAAATGTTATAAAAAGAAAAAAATAAATTAAACTAAATAACAGTCTAGTTATAATAAAGTGTATATTGTCATATAAATATATGACAATATTAATATTGTTTTTTATTTTATATTTTTTATTACTATTGTTTTTATTTAAATTTTTTTTAATTCGATTGTTTTTATATTTTTCCTATGGATATGAACTTAAAATAAACTATTTAATATTTGTATCGTTAAAATAATTTTTCGCTCATCGGCAAGGATGTTTTAGGCGATCTAAAGTTCTAGGGAAGACATTTGATATCTTGTGAGTCATCCACCGCACTTGTCTTTTTTGGCCACAACTCTTCGTTTTGTCAATGACGAGCTGAGTTTAAATATGAAAAATAATCACACGTAAATATTATAAAAAAAAAAAAAAGTAAAATGGATCAAGATAAATTTCTTGGTTTAATAAGTAGTGTTATGACATACTAACAACTATATATTAAATCTTTATTTTATTGTCACAAACAAACACACACAAACACACACACGCACCGAATAAAATTCTCAATATTATATTAATATATTTTTTTGGCTTTGGACTTCCGAGAAGATCGAGATACGTGGGAGCGCGGGATGAGGGGAACTACATTGGCTCCGTGCTCTCCCTGCAAGAATTGTTACGCCCAGTCCGACCCTATTTTCAACTATATATACTGTTTGATCTTCCATCACATTTACCGAGTTGAAGCTGAATGCCAGATAGCATAAATACGAAACCGGTAAAAAGGTCATAATTGCATTGGCCATGTGGGAAGATAGGGATAGAGATTGAGCAGGCCCCCGTTCCTGACATTTTAAAAGCTCTAGGCGAAATATAAAAATCGGGCCCTTACCGTATAATAATTTTATTTTAATTATAAAAGAAAATTTTATTAAAAAAAATTATGAGGTAAAAAATATTAAAAAATATTAAAATATTTTCTCTATACTCAACAACTAAAATCAAATAAAAAAAATATTTAAAATACATCAATATCAAACAAATTAAAAACTAAAAAAACATAAAAAAATAGAACATAATCCTTTAAACAACAATCATAATAAAAAAATATTGAATAAAAAAAATTCTATATAAATAAAATATATTCTTGACAAAAATAAAAAAAAATAATCAAAAACTTTAAATTTGTATATTCGATATGCAAAAAAAATATTTTGAAATCATTTCTTTTTTAATTAATGAATAAAATTTAAGAATTAACTAATTGTTTATTTCTTTTTATTATTCTTCAAAAGAAATAATTAAATAAATTTTAAATTTTTTGAAAGCTGGTTACACTAATTAAGATTCAAAATACCTTTAATAATTAATATTATAAGTAATATAAAATTTAGTTAAATAATTAAAGTTGCAATTAATATTACATGAGCCCATCAGAATTTCAATTACAATAATTAAGATTGCAATTAATATTATATGGGCCCATCAAAATTACAATTAATTGAATTAAAATTCACTTACCGTTCTACAATTAATTTTATTTATTTTAATATATATGTATATATATTTTTTTAAATATGGGCCCCCTTCGAAGTTGGGCCCTGGGCCGTCGCACCCTGGGCCTATGCCCAGGGCCGGCCCTGAGATTGAGAACCATATATGACTCTTGCAGACGGATGAGATTTGTATGTATCATAGAGGGAATTCCTTTTGCAAGATGTCGAGATTCCTTGAGTCGCAAGCTTCGATCATGTCATTTCGTGACGCAGAGCTGAAAATTAAGGGCGTGAATCCAAATTCCTTATAATGAACAACTATCAACAGAGTGAGAACAAGAGGTAGTAAAGTAAGATGAATACAATTACCTCAACGAAATTCTCAAATACTGCCAGGCATTATCTGCCTTGGGATTCATGGCCAGTGCCCGGACATAGTAGCGAATAGAATCCTCATACATACCCTGAGAATAATTAAATATACGTCAGAAAATAAAACTTGGAAAAGATTCATCAGGGTAACAGGTCACGGACGCTGGCATATCTAATTATTCACACAAAGCACGGTTGGAGTGTAGAGTGTAGAGTGTAGAGAGGAGAGGCCTTATTGAATCTGAATTCTAAGGCAAACCAATGAGAATCAAGTTCATACAAGATTCGGATAAGCACAGGTTAAGAAATGTAAGAATATACTCCACTTGCAACATATAATTTGCATGGGAATATCAAATACGAAACTCCAAATAGATAAGCAAACAGTGAGGGACTCATTTTTTTCCATTTAAAATCCAATTTATATTGCCAACGCTCCCCAATGTTTTAAAAAACGGCCGACTCGTCCGAGTCGACTCGCGAGTCGTTCCGAGTCGGCCAAAAAACGCACTGAGGCGAGCGAGTCCATAGGGTTTTTTAATATGGCCGCCTCAAATGACCGAGTCGTGCGAGTCGACTCGGTTCCGAGTGAGCTCGGGTGAGGCGTACATATTGAAATTTGAAATTAGTCGGCTGTTTTTAATTTTCCTGACGTTTGGTCTTTAATTACCCTAATAATTAGGCAGCCCACTAAGTAATAGAGACTTTTCAACTTTCAATAAACATTTAAAATAAAAATTAACCCTAAATATTTATCCTACACCCCACTACGCTTCTTCTTCTCTCCACTGCCAACTGCACTCTCTTCTCAAGAGCCAACTGCCGAAGTGTTCTCAAGACTCAAGCCACAAAATCTTAATTAAGGTACTCATATTTTACACACTACGAGAGAGGAAGACAATGATATGGATATGAGATACTTAGACGGCTCTTTCAATCTTGATGATTTGAGCGCAAATGGCAGTGGCTAATTTCATGTGTTTTAAATTGTTTTTGAGTCATTAAACATTGATTTAGGAATGGCAGTGGCTAATTTCATGTGTTTTAAATGTGTTTTTGAGTCATTAAACATTGATTTGGGAAGTACTTGATTTATTATTAATTAATTTGAATATTATTGGAATTTTTAGATTTTAAAAAAAATCAAATTTGAGGCGTACGAGTCGTTCCGAGTCGACTCTTACGAGTCTCGCCTCAACAGAAAAACGCCTCGAATACGAGTCGCGTTTTTTAAAACATTGACGCTCCCTGTTTTATCCGACTAATACTTCTCATGTAATCATAACATATATGTGTGATATCACTATTTGCCAAAAAAAAAAAAAGCTGCAATTGTACCTGATTGGCATAACTGATACCCATGTTTGCCCATGCCCGAACGTAATTAGGTTTTAAATCTAGAGCCTGAAAATCAAAATACAAAATATACTCAAAACATTTGAAATAATGTAGAACCCATCTGTATTACAAAAGACGAGGTGATACAGAAACTATATGGATTGGGTGTTGTTATGGCTACTTGAACTATTTAAAAAAGTTTAGGGGTGTAAATGTAAAATACTTCATAACGTCAAAATTTTCCCATTACATCAACTCAACAATTGTGGAAAGACTGAAATCAAACCTCGAGGGTGGTTTTGTAATTTTTAAAGTTGGCTCAATTTTCCCCAAATCTCAACTAACACAAACCTCAAGCGCTAGTTGCCTAGTTTTGACTAGTTGTAATGACCCCCAAATTCTATATTCAAGTAATGTTCAGTACCCATCATTCAAAACAACCCTAAGCATGTATTCACGTCTAGGCTTTCTGCACTAGCTTTTCCAACATTTTTTGAATAATCTATTTGACGCACCATTATGGTAGTAGTTTGCAAATGCTACTATTCCGAACAACACCCAATCCATATATCATGATGAGTGGATGGGATTGAATGTATAAGCATATTTACCTGTTGATAAGCTAAAATTGCATCGGAACTCTGGACACTGTTAGCTTGTGTTGCACCAAGCTTATTCCAGAGTGAATAATCACGTGGTTTGAGTTTTAAAGCTGTCTGAAAAGATTCAATGGCTTTGTCAAATTCTCTAGACAAGTTGTAAAGCACTCCCAGAACTACATGTACATCAGCATCATCAGGGGACAGTTTAGCTGCTTCATTAAACAGCCTAGACACCTGTACCATCCAAACAAAACCAACATTGTGAATATCTTTCCACAGAATATATATATATATATATATATATATATATATATATATATACACAAAGCCATCGGATCAGATCTTATTGGCACACATCACAGAGAGGTGTCACTATCAGGGAAATTGTAGAGTACAAACACAACAATTATTATAAAATGCATATAAATGTTATGTGTGCGTTGCAGTCCATGAAGACGCTTACATCTGCATAGTACAGATTCTCAGGCTGATCTGGAGATGCAATGGCTCCATAATTGGGATGATGTCGCAGCCAACTATACAAGTACTTAAGTGCAGAGGCTTGCTCCAACTCTGGAATTATTAACATAAATATTAAAACTCCTTTTTCCACAAACTAATTATTACTTGGAAAACTTTTGAAGATAAAATGCCCAAACATCAAAACATGTTATCAATAATCACCGTGATAGGTTATTCCTTTTTGTTTCATTGAACTTGAAATTGTAACCACTTACCATTTGTATGACTTACGCCAAGAGCGAGAAGAACTTCCAGATTTGTTGGATCAACCTCTTGCGCACGCATCATAGCTGCAATTGCCTGAGACATGAAATTATACTCAAGGTAACATGCGAACGACCAGATATCAAAATTCAGTATAACATAAAGAGTTAAAGTTTCATGAATACTTTCAAGCCTCAACACATTTTTCGGATAGAATCTAATTAGGAGCATGAATTCACCTATAAATTTCATATAAACATAGTCAACAATGTTTGATTTTCAACAGAAACCTATAAATGCAACTCCATGTCACAGGAATAACAAAATAATGAAATATAAAAGTGAACTTTGCATGGTTCAAAAAGTAAGAAGAAATTTCACTGACCTGTTGATCATCGTCATTTTCTGCATGTGCTACACCAAGTAATCTCCAACCCTCAGCATTGTCGGGATTTTTCAGAACCTCAGCCTCCAGAGCAAGAACTGCTTCACTTAAAAGCCCCTTGTGGAAGAGTTCCCGCCCTTCCTTTAATGGATTAGGATGGCCAACATATGGATTCATATCAGAGAACACATATAACCCCCTTGATGCTTCTAAATTCTGCTTTAGTGTTGCTTGCTCATTAAGGTACCTGCATATCATGATAAAAAAAAAATCAAACAGCCAATAGGTATTTTGACTCAAATAGAATTCCTGGAAAGAAAAAAACCTGAATCTAATTATTAACTGAAAGAACCAAAAAATAAAAAATAAAATAGCTAATTGTTATACAGAAGCATTTGGCCTCTTGATTGCACTACTTACTCATCATATGCGTTTGCCCAATTATCAGCAGAACCATCACCAAATGTTCCATCAGCAACCTGACTTTCGAATTCTTCTGACCAGTCAGTGACATTTAACTTCGAAAATTCATTGACCCACTGATCCTCAACCGATCCATGTTGCTTTTGTTCAGCATCAAACTCATTTGCCCAGCCATGAGGTCCATGTGACCGCTGAAAATAGGACAAGGTTGAGAGACAAACAACTACACACTGAACATTGCTCTAAATCAGTAAGGTAAATGAAGGGCTTTCTAAAGATTATGGAAGATAAAAAAGAGTAATAATCTATAGAATTTTACGATCTTATCAATGAAAAAGCATACTACATAGTAGTAAACATCCTGAAAGAGGTTACAAAAGCATTCGTTCGGAGGCCTTTACAGCTGTACTTGCCTGCTCATTTGCAAACTGACCCGCCCATGATTGCCCTGCACTATATTGCTGGTCATATTCTGTTGCCCAATCTCCAGGTGCAGAAAGTGCTGCTGGCTTAAATTGATTATCCTCAACAGTGAGTTCGCCACGGCTCATCTTTGATACAAACTGTAGGAACTTTGAATTCTAGTTGTCCAGAAAATATGAAAAATTAGGATATAGAAAATTTTAAACAAGAAAGTCGATTATCAAAGGGCTTCCACCTGGGCAGATGTATTATCTGATCAAGACCATCTTGTTAAATATTGAAACTTCATACTCAAATCAAACTTAAATTGAAATCTTAATCATTAAACTGGTTAATTTCATGTCCTGGATATTTTCCTTTTCAAGTTATCTGAGAAAGTAGAAACATAGTTGCAGAAATGTAGTGTGGCGCAAGTGTGTAGCTGTATTTCTTTACTACCCATTTTCAGTAACAGAATTTCAAAATTGCTAACTAAAGAAACACTAAAATATGTACACAATTTTTAAGATAGAATAACACCTGAAACTTAGGATCGTTGTTTTGAGCTAGGGTATGTGCTAGCATACGACTCTGCTCCATGGCAGCTAAATTAGGGATATTTGAACCTCTCATTTGATCAATTGTAGCAAGTTGGGACTGTTCCTGAAAAATTAGATAAGATGTGATTAATGGAGGAAAATTAAAGCATTACATTTGCCAAGTCTTAAGTACTCGTATAGAGTTCTTCTAATGGATCGTAAAAAATGTGACAATAAGAAAGTATTCCAGTAGGCATTCACAAGAAAAAAGATAAGTGAAGCAAAAAGTAGGCGAAGACACCGCATGAATAGATGGAGAAAACCTATCATTCTTAGTTTTTCTGCCATATGAAGGTCTATGGACTCAAAAATGTCATTGAACACGCAAAATATAAGTATAAGTTCCGGGGTGCAATACAATTAGGCTAGTCCGTGAAATGAAAAGACAAGAAGCATCACTTCCTTACATGCTCAAATTCAGACGCCCAGCCATTCGAACCATGTTGTCGTTCAAATGACTGAATCCACGTGTTTGGATCATCATGAGGTATTTGCTGTTGTGAGAATTCAGAAACCCATCCATCTGCCCCAAGCGGCCCAACTTTCATGCTTTGTGACTCGTTCCAATACTCCTCCATCTCTGGATAACGACCAGGAATTGGACCTCTAGCCCGGATATCATTGTCAATATCTAAAGACGACAAGAGGGTATTAACCTGACAATGTAAAAAAATCTAAATTATCAATATAATGCAACAGTAGTAAGGATCCTAAGTACATATATTAGCGATAACCCCAAAAACTAAGGCCTTATTTGTTTCTATTTTACAAACCTACTCAGTAGTAAGAATCCTAAGCACATATATTAGCGATGACCCCAAAAACTAAGGCCTTTTTTGTTTCTATTTACAAACCTACTCATGTTTGTCTAAAACTTCTTCCCATTGGAAATCATCACTTTAAATTTTCATTTTCCACATCATATCATCTAAAATCTACCCTGTATCATCTTCTATTATGTGGGGGTCAATTACTACCACCAAATTCTTATTAGAAAATTATTATTATTATTATTATTATTATTATTATTATTATTATTATTATTATTATTATTATTATTATTATTATTATTAATTCATCTTATGGGAGCCACCACCAATTGTCTTATTAATTTTATATATTACGTTCAAAATAAAATATAATAAAATAAATTGGACCCCACCACTAACCACTTCCAAATTTGATAGCATAGAACTATTTCAAAATTACTATTACAAACATAAACCATATTTCTATACAAATTACGATAACTTTTTAAAATTTATTTGCTAACACTGAAGCTGGAAATAGGACATGGATACATAATCATGCAAGGCCTAACGAATGCAAAATCTACACGGAATCCAAACGAACCTCTACCAACAATATGAATAAAAGTCGGCAAATAATAAATATTGAAGCACATGTACTTACAATAGTGCTACAAACCCTACATAAGCCAAAGACTAAATCCCATAGCTTTCATCCTAAACCAGCCCATATTAGTAGAAAAATACCATTAGACAAGGGATAATGTTCATAGATGTGCAACAAGACACGAATCAATGTAGTTGGACAGTCTAAAACACTTCAAGAAAAAACGCCAATGAATTACAAATCATCCTACAACTTGCATCGTTAAGCATATGAAAAGAACCTGGGCGTGAATAAAGTCTTCATTCTTGTCAGCAAAAAGATGGCGAGCCATAATACTGCTACGATCACGTATGCATTGCTTATCACCTTCAGACAATCCTAGAACTGGAAGGGAAGTTGGGCGAAAAGGTACGCTTCCATGGCTGCTGTGAAGAAATGAGTGCAAGAAATTTGACAACACTCTTTGGGGTGGCCCTGCAATAAAAGGTTAAAACAGCTTGTCAGGAATGCTGAAGCACATACACATACAAAAAATGGTGTCCCTGAGAAGCATCAATTAACACATAATAGCAGATAACTTGGAAACAGAAGTTGACATTTCCTCGAGTGAAAGAAAAACTAAACTAGTTACCCTAAGACTACTAAGTTAAAGAACAATTTAAAAATAAGAGGGAGTTTTCAATCAACAATAGGAGGCAAGTGACACCACAGAACAAATTTGTACCATAAAAGTATTTGGGATGACTTAATTGACTGACATAAAGACAATTACAAAGGGCAATGTAGTTCAAATGGCAGAAAGGAATTTTGTGTTACCGTCAAGATCTTGTTGAAGCTGAGGTTTCTCTAGAGGGAAGTAAGTCGGACCATTTGTTCCCTGGTAATGAGGAACTTGAGCCCTGTGAATATCATCCCAAGCATCTGACAACCTACTTTGATCAACTGAGCGAAATCCTTGAAGGAATTTAGAACCCTGAAAGAAAAATATATCCAAACCTGATCCAATATATCAAAATGTCAAACAGCTAGAAAGAGAAAAGTAAATAAAGAAGATATCAACCTGAGCATTAGGATGCAGAGTATGCTCAAACTCCGACCCTGGAAGGGCGGCGGCAAAGGGTTCTTCCATCCCTGCATATAAATTTCCATCTGATGTCGTAGAAGTTGCAGTTGGTATCTCTCGAAGCCTTTCCTGCTCGACGATAAATCATACATACATAATCCGAACATTTACCAGTAACATGCGCTTGATGACGATATACCCAGTGAATTGATTACTGATTTCAGTAATAATGTTGTATCAGGAAGAATCCTATACACAGTAATTGATCACTGATTTGTTGGAAACAAAAAAAAAATCCTAATAAATATTCACAGAGTTTCCTATCCATTTCAGTCGACACAATACGAATTGCATATGAGTATATAGAGACTTGTTGAAAATAAAATATATCAGACATGGCGGAGCTGAGCTGAGAACCTGTGTTTTTGAGGAGGATCCGATAAGGGCGTTGGCGAGAGCGCCGAGTGGATTAGAGGAAGAAGACGAACCCGGCACAGCACAGGCGGCGCCACCGCTCACCAGCTCCCGCATCGCCATACTGATAGAATTGGGGTGTCCTTACGGCAGCGCGGATGATTATCTTCTACGGTGCAAGATGATCGGTCTGTATCGGGTCGGGTTGGGATGGGTTGAGACTTAGAGTTGAGAGCAAAGAGCCGGATAAGTGAATCGGGAAATGAGAAAAATAATTTTATTTTATTTTGGATAAGAATATCAGAATATGCACTTCTATTTAGAAATCAAATTTACTAATTAACATTATTAGTTAAATTAATTTATTGTTATTGTTAGTTTTAATATTGGTGGCTTTTATTTTTTATTATAAATTAAAAAAAAAAGTTCTAATAAATCTAAATATGTTTTAAGACTACACAAACCTCCAACAAATTACTAGTATAATTTTTGTTTTTTTATATACATATTTTTGTTTATATGATTTATAAATACGAATTAACATTGCAGGAAAATATTCAAAAAAAAAATACGTAAATTTGTTATATAAGTATATTTGTTATATAATATAAATTTATAAAATACAAAATGAAAGATATTAAACAAATAAAAAATTTAAGACACACTTATTTTTTTATAATAAAAATACAATTATATTTTTATTTTTAATTTGTAGAAAGAATTACCATTTTTTAATTATATTATATTGAGAAATATGTAATATAATTTTTAATTTCATTTTCATTTTCATTTGATTTGTTAATATTTTATTTTATACATTATTTTTATTTTGTTTATTTTTATAATATAATATCTTTGAACAATTAAAATTTATATTTGTTTTATAAATAACAATACAATAAAATAATTTAATTAGTTAGAATATTTGTTAGTACCATATGAGTGGTCAATTCTTAATGTTTTACATTTAAGAATTTTTTTTAGTTTGATGATGTTTATCCAATTTGACATATAGTCCAATTTCGAGTTATCAATATAAATAATTTGAGTTATCAATATAAATAATCTGTGTTGTTGATAAAACTTATTTGTTTTGAATAAATATTATTTTCAAAATTAAACGTATAACTAAATTAATTCTACCACAAATATAAATACCTAATTCATAAAACTTAATTTGTTTTGAATAAACATTATCTTACCATTCATTTGCGTTATATTTTAACTTTACGTTTTAAAATATCAAAATTAAGTAATGATAAACATCCAAAGTAATTATATCCAAAGTAGTTATTATAATACCATTATTTTATATTTATTATTTGTGCTCCACAATCACAAATACTATTTGTTATTATTTTCTCCATTTTTCTTATTATTTTAAACATATTATTTTATTAACATACATTTTGATTATTTTTGAATTTGAAAAAGGTGTAATTAAAATATTATTAAAATATTGTATTAGATCCAAAGTAATTATTATAATACCCGTTGATTATTTTTGAATTTGAAAAAGGTGTAATTAAAATATTATTAAAATATTGTATTAGATCCAAAGTAATTATTATAATACCCGAGGGTTAATTAAGTGCTGATATCCATTTGAAATGAGAACAATCACTTGTCCGTGTTTTGAACCACATTTCTATGCTCTGTTAATGTTTACTACTAGAGTATCAGATGATACTTTTTATATGCTTGTCTCAAAGATTAAATCATTTTTAATTTATAAATCACTTTTATATTATCATACCACAAATATTTAAAGATTCTAATTAAGAGTTAAATTAAAATAAAAAACTCTTATATTATCATGCCATGAATATTTCACTATTCTAATTGAGAGTTAAATTAAAATAGAAAAGTGTAATAAAAATAAAAATCAGAGTTAAATTAAATAGAAAAGTGTAATAAAAACAAAAATCAAGAATTTAATACCCACACATCATTGTGATTTATTGTTTTATTTTTTAACTTTTTTATTTATGTTTTTCATTCTTCTTATTATTTTAATTATTTTATATTTATTATTTGTGCTCCACAGTTATTATTATTTTTGAATTTCATGCTAGAAGCGCAAAATAAGAATATATATAATTTTTAATAAAGATACATTTTTATTAATTGAACATTATTGAACATTATTATAATTTGTGCTTACTAAAATAAATTGAACATTATTATAATTTGAGTTTAAAATCCTACATGAAAGTACATTAATTAGTAATATAAAATACATACTTTAATTAAGTGTTTTAGTTTATTTAATTTTTAATTTATTAACTAGATATAATTATAATTAATTTATTAACTAAATATAATTATAATCAAATGTTTAATTACTATTTTATCATTGTTAAAAACTAACTATTCAATAAACTCAAAATTACTACTATTTTATCATTGTTAAAAATAACTATTCAATGAACTAAAAAAAGTAAAAAAATAAGCCAAACAACTAAAGATTTATTATTTTGAATTTAATTTCAATTTAATTTATTGAAGTTTTTTTAAAAAAAATTAATTTCAATTTAATTCCTTTAAATTCTTAAAAAAAATATTAAACAATATACGATAAATTTTCTAATTTTATATACGATAATTTAAAACAAAAATTATAATGACTTGCAAAAATAAAGAGAATAATAAATTGTAAATTAGTTGAATTTTTATTAAAAAATCATAATTTTTCGAGATTAAAAAAATATTTATATTTATAATATAGTATGATATAGATATAGTACTAATTTTATATACGATAATTTAAAACAAAAATTATAATAACTTGCGAAAATAAAGAGAATAAAAAAATTGTAAATTTATTGAATTTTTGATTAAAAAATAATATTTTTTATTGAGATTAAAAAAAATTATATTTATAATAGAGTATGATATAGTGGAGTATAATAAAAAAATTGTTAGTATTTTATTGTTATTTATAAAGGCTTTAATTAGTATGACAAAATAAATTTTATTTTATTTCCTAGAAATTTTGTTTTATTAAATACAAATTACCATTATAAAAATATTTTATTTTCTAAAATAATAATCATGTGTATTACACCACATTTTAATATTGTGGTCTCTCCTCAAATTTAAAGGTCAATATTTTATTTTAACATGCAATAGCTACAAACAAAATTAAAGTATGTATCATAGTAATCGCAGTAGAGTCTCCCTATACTTGGCCCAGCATAAATGGAACACCTAAAATTTGTGGTATTGATAAATATGTATTGTATACTTATCTCACATAAATAACTTACATCCAAACCACTCCACAACGTATATGTATATGTATATCAGAGGTAAGGCAACTATCAATAAAAGCATCTCACCAAAATCAACCACATACACACCATTAAAGATCAAACCTATATGTACACACTTCAATAATATTGCAAAATATTTCTCATAAAATCATGAGTACTGATTCCAAATGGAACAGAGTCCGACTTCGGACAGATAACTATCCGAGCTTCCTTCGCCGAAGCTCAGAGAATCATTTGCACGTTCCATCTTGGTGAGTTGACTCAAAACAGCTTTGATCACTTCCTCGTCGCAAGAAGAAGGAGAGCAAGGACCGTTATTTATAGGCAGCGATGGTGAATTGTCATAGGTTCCGAGGTGGGCCCCACCCAAGTTTGTCATAGGTTCCGAGGGAGGGCCCATGTTGTCTAGATGAGAGAAAGTAGGGTTTGTTTGGTTTGTGCTGAAAATGGAGAAGCAGGGCACTTGCTCATTAATGTACAGATCACTTGAGCTGGCCTGAGCGCGATCGAACGTGACACTGTCGTTGTACGGTTCCATCAATGCTGGGAGAGGCGGAGAAGAAGGTGTAATATTGTTCTCCATTTCTTGGAACTTTCCTGGGACTTGCGATGTGCTTTTGAAGAACATTCGGCATAGAACCCAATCCTCCTGCTCATGTCATAAAACAAAATTAAAATATAGTACTTTTATATATTCGTTGTGAGCAGACGTTAGTTGAACAAATGGGGAGCAGAAGAGACAAAAGCAAATTATCTAGATTAAATTAGGTTTGAACAAGACAACAAACTAATTGTCGTGATAAGTTAAATGACACCCACAAAAAGACAAGGAAGGTGAAGATTAAACAACTCAGATACTCTCAAAAGTCTTTTCTCCATTGAAAATAGCATGTAGATCTATCGATGACGTCTCGTTGTATATGACAAGTTGAGGATATGGCCAATAAAAAGATCACCAACTAGAATTGTGATTAGTCAATCCTAATTATTAATTTGCATCAAAAAACATAAATATGCATCCACACAGTATTGGCTCTTACCTTGACTGAGTAAGGTGTCTTCGGGCCGGGCCCATGGGTTCCTTCGAGTCGATACTCGTGCATGACCCAATCGGTTTTCCTTCCTTTCGGAGCCCGGCCCTGGTAGAACACCAGAGTCTTTCGCATGCCGACGAGGTTTCCTTTTCGGATTATGGGGCGATCCTTGCCCGTGGCCTTCCAATAGCCCGACAGAGTGGCCCGGTTTGTTCTTAGCCCTGTTGCGTATTTCCTGTCCCTTTGGCTGTAAAAATACCATTCTTTCCCACCCACACACGCGGTTTCTGCGTTATATCAAGAAAACATATTAGTACTATATTTTACCAGCAAAACCTTTTTAATTATTGATCTAAAAATATTATTTAACATAGAGAAAATCAGGCAGATGATATCAATCGGAAAATGATGGTTCAAAGGTGACGGGGACGAGTTCGTGACAAACACGTGGCCAAGCATAAAACGACTCACTGATTTTTGGCCATAAGCTCCTATTTTGATAGCAGCTCATTCACCACAATAATTATTCACATGCAAATTATGAAATCTATAATTAATCAGGACCCAATTAATTAAAGCACGTATAATAGACGACAGATGGTCATGGTCTCGTTTGAATGGTATAATGGTGAATCGTACACGTGTATGGTTGAGACAATGGGCAAGATGTGGACAGTACGGGCTTAGGTTTTGTTTTTATTGTATTCCCACCTCCTTGAAATGTTGTATTTGTCGTTAGGTTAGGACAACTGGGGGAGGCCAAGAGAGTGTCGATTTCTTCAGAAAGGTTGTTGAATGAGAAATTGACTTTCAACTATCCCATCAAGTGAGTATATGTAAAAGTAAAGCGGAGGAAAATAATCATGTATTCATTGTATTGTATACACACTTGAGAAAGATTATTCTTCTAGTGTACCAAACATGTGTAGATATATCAAGGAATCTTCGTGCATCAGAGAAAAACTAAAAATCAAATATTCCTCTCTATTATGCAGAAGGGAATATTATTCTCCATGATTGTCTAAGAAACCATATATAGAATGAAGAATCATTCTCATATAGGCTTGTGAGCTGCAAGTAGAAATCTGAAACGAACTAATATAACAAATTTGGTGGCATCGACTGATCCCATCTCATGGGAAAGAACTAGCATGCTCAATCAGATTGAGTCGATCTGAACTTTCGATTACTAGCATCGAAAACCGAACAGAGCATGAGAAATACAGCTGAAATATACTACACACAGCACACAGTACATATAGAAGGAGTTGGGTGCCACCCGATTTCCGATAACAATCAGATTGCTGTAGTCGAAAATTGAACAGATGAAACGTAAACGAAAGATATATCACACACACTAGCAGTGGAATTTTCACAAACACTTAAGTGGTCATGACGAAGACGAAATCGAAAAAAGCAACAAAGAGAATTAATGAAGCGAGAGAGTCGGTGGTTAATTAGTTACCGGGAATGTCCCAAGGCTCGCACTTGTTGAGGTCAACCTCGACGAGCAGCGGCTGGGCGGCGCAGCCGCTCACCCATTTCATCAGGTAATCGCATATCAGTTCTTCGTCTCTCGGGTGGAATCGGAATCCCGGAGGAAGATTCGCCTCCACAATCCTCAGGCTGCTCATTATATTTTTTTCACGGTGGTTGTGCTCGGCGGAGGTGTGGAGGAAGGCGGCGGTTTTACGGAAGAATATTGTGGCCGTGGCGGCGGGGCGTTGGTGGCTGCTATAAGAAGAGTTGATCATCGAATGCATGCCCCCTTTTATATATGCACACTGGAGAACAGAGCATTGCAGTAGCCAATCGTTGCATTTTGTTTCGATTTAAATATTATTTTTCAATTATTTTTTTATTGTATTATTCTAGGTACAACACCCATACTATTTCTTCATTAATTTAATTTATTACTACTAGTATTTATTTTTATTTTATTTTAAAAACTTGGAAAGGGATTCATAGCTACAGTTTGATGACGTGTATCTACTACTGTTGACCTTTTATATGTTGACCGAGTTGTGCTCGTGTCAAATTAAATTAGAATCAAAATACATAAATATAATGCTGAAAAATTGAATTACAATTGTATGTTTATTTATTTTTAATTCGTATAAAAATCATTTGTAACTTGTACATAAGTACTATATTCTAAAATCTACCTGAAAACAAGTCCATGATGTACATACATTTGTAGGATTCATATTTTACTGACTGGAGACATGATTGAAACAAGAACTTGTCAAAACTTGAGTGTGTCTATTAATAGTGGACAATGAATATATTAAGCTAAGAGTTATGTAGTTAGTTGTACATGAATGTCTCGAAACTAAATTCTCACTAATATTCAAATTTTGTCCAAAACCTTGATAATACTAGATCAAAAGTAATTACTGTTTTCAACTTAATTTGTACAATTTGCTATTTAACACCTGTTTTGCAAATTGTCGATAAAGAATGCTTAGCCCACGGGTCGAGAGTTTTACCCTGTGTGATAGAAACTTGTTCCGAATCCATGGTGGCTTCTTCTTGTTGATACTTGGTGTGACGAAACAAACACAACTGGATTCTACTTCTGTTTAGCCTCTTCTGTTGTGTCTGATTCTCCCCACCAACCGTCTTTATCACAATCTCAACACTAATTATTTTCGGACAACTGCAGTATCTTAAAATTCCTTGTAAATGTGCTGTCGTCAATCATTGCAAATCAATTGTTATTTTTAATTTTTTACAGTATTTTTTATTTTATTTTATCTGAAAACCGTGTTTCAATTTAATCTACTCAACTTGAGTGTCTTAAACAACCACCACTCAACAACATAGGAAATGCATGCAGTGTCAAAATCCTAAATACCTAAGCCTACGAATAATAAAATACAGTTGACAAAAGGGTTGACTTTTGGCACCTCGGAGGAATGTTATCCACATTGGCGCCGCCTTCTACTCTGTGGATAATTTGAAGAAATGAATATTTTAAAGGGTTCTAATAAAAGGTTGGGTATATAGACTCTCTTCGATGAATTATATTGTCCGTATATATCAAAATACGGAGTTCATCTAAAACTGATTCAACCGTATGACTATATTTGAACTATTCAAATACCGCAGCTAGTACTGAATGAAAATGGGGTGGGGAAATCACTAGTCACTTCCTCAGTGATGTGCCCACCATAATAGCAATTGTTACCAACCAACAAATTTATACACACACATCTCAGACATGTTTCGATATGTTATTGGCATCGCTGAAAGATTATTTTTACAATTTGAAAAGTGGGTTCATGAATTCATTGTGTCCAGGTACCATGAATAGTTCAGCCATGGACCCATGGTCACCTTTACAATGATTGATGCCGACCTTTTATATTTAAGATACCAGCAAAGACGGGTAGAAGGAATCAAGGAAATTTACCAGGAGAGAAAGGAGGCGAAACACTTCTTACTTGGGCTTCCGTATTTGTCACTCGGCTACTGAAATCTCTCTGCAAGTCTTTCTAAAAACCCGAAGATAAAAAATCAGAAAGAACACATGTTAACTCATTTCATTTATGGGAATAAACACAACTCTAATGAGAAGGTCGATCCCAATCCAGTCATAGGAATATGAATGGAGTAGGAAAGACCACTCCATTCCGATATACCAACCCATCATAGTTTACAACCGAGTGATGTGTACCTCAAAAATGTTTTAGACCAACACTTTTGAACCCACTATTGTGCAGCAAAAATAGCCGACTAATAAAGCAAGCCTACAGTTATGTGGGGTGGAGGAGGAATATGTATATGAATTCTAGAAGTAAGTTTACCAACTTGAAGATGGTTGATATCCATCTTAATTGTCAGAGTCTATATGACTGTTAGGTAGTGATATGAAAGCCAGACAAAATAATATTTTCTCTATCATCCCAAATTCCCAATATGAAGACTTGGCAGTTAAGTCGACTAGATATTTAAAAAGGGAACCTTATCTAGGTTGAAAAGCCACTGAGCCACAGCCTCAATTGCTGGTAAGCATATACCAAAAGGAGTAATTGTACATACCAAAACCAAAGTTGAGCTATATATGTTTCCACGTGGAATGTCATTTTTTATAATATTACGACTGGTGCATGAACCTGTAATTGCTCTCACACCCAAACAAAATGGACCCCACCCCGAATAGCATTCTGTCCAGATCAGGATTAGCTCACTAAATATGAAATTAGAACGATCAATCAATTGTAATTCTACACGGCAAGAGAAGTTCTAGAGGGCTAGAAAACCAGGTTGGGAATGGGGGAAAAACTATCAGGTTATTGATAAAAATTGAGCAGTGGGTAAGGTGATATGGTGTAACACTTTCTAGAACATCTTTTACCATGAATTCATATCAGATTTTTTCGGCAATTAAAGCCAAGTTTCTTGGGGATAACAGAGGATCAAATAAAGGTATCAAAGATGCCTGAAACACATTGCCCTGCTCCTGGAGAAAGAGTAGTCTATCAAGCAGCAAAAGAGTTTCCAAAACAGGTCCTATCGCAGCCCGGAGTGTCCAATAAGGTCCAACAAGTTCCTGCAGTTGTTTAGTGAATAGAATCAATAGATCTGCCATAGAAAGATAGAGTAAAACGAAACAAAATCTTATGTAGTTCACGAAATATAAACGCTGAACATGGAACACTGTCGAAATATATATTTCGGCTTTTATAACTCAGTTGTATATATTTCTACACCTCTAAGGTAGGGATTTACATTTTAAACAGAATGAATAAACATTGGACTGCCAAACTCCAACTCAAAAGCATTATAAGATGCCAACATTAGAGTATGCCAACATGTGCATAGCCTTGCACTGTATACGTAAATGCAGGTTAGGAAAAAGGATTAATAGAAAATATCAACTTAGTCTGATCAGTGACCAAATATAGATGTTCAAAAGTACCCAAAATCATATAAAAAGGTGTAAATAGAAACTCACTGAGAATTCTTCCGCTTCCTTCCACAAATTTGAAAAATCTATATCTTGCGAATCATGAAGACCAATCCGTTCTAATCCAGATTTGCAGAATTTCAAGAACATGGAATATCTATCCTCAGAAAAACTGCAGGACTCTTCATTTGATGATTTAGGATAAGAACAACATGGTTCATTGAGCATAGAAAACTCGGCCCAGGTTGAACCTGCAAACAACATCCGACGAGTAGAACAAAACGATGAATAAGGATTAAGGAGTATGATTGTATGAAAATGTTGAGATAGCCTAAACGCTCATCGAAACATTTATATCTTAGTGCACACAATAATTTATTATATTACAGCGGAACCCTTCTTAGAAAATTTCACAAAGCCTTTGTCACTTATTTTTTACTTTAGCCACATAGCTAACTAATTATATTAGGTTTAATGATAACTGCACAAGAAGAGTGTATTAAAAGTACAAAAGCCAGTTCCTTTTCATTCGGCACTCTTGGTGCTAGAAACAGAAGAATTACATTTTTTATGTGAGAAAGGTACAACGGTATCTGCATTAGACTCCAGGATCCTGCGGTGATGTTGGCGACGCAAAGCCTTCCCTTGACGCCCTATTGAAAGGCTTGTAGTTATAACTTCTGGGTAATACCGAAAAAGAACCTTCAAACAGACATGGGTGAGTGAAACACAAACTTTATAAATACTTTTGTAAGTTGAGGTCAATAAAGATACAGAGGAAATTCATGGTTTTCCTAGTAATTAGCCAATGTCTTTCACTTAACTTACTTAACAATTATCCATCCTTAATCATATCAGTATACAACAATTTAATTCAAAATAAAAATAAAAAACCAGAAAAGAAAAATATATGTTTTGTACCATTTGAAAGGCAGCACGATATACATGGAGCTCAAAATTGTGTTCAATGGCAGCTTCTCCCAAACCTTTCCATCTCTCTGCACTCTAACGAATTAAATGTCACAAAACAAGTCATACTCGTAGTCATAGAATTAGTGGAAGAATAGCAAACAGCCATAAATACATCACACTATGAAAATTATGACACAAAGCACATATTCTTAGCTCCGATTATAGATCAGTATTGGAAAATAAACATATAGGCTATATGGACATCTATATTTTGAACTTTCTAAGATATTAATAGGTACATATTCAAAATTCAATCTAACAACCAAAACAGCAAAAGAAGGCATGCCGAAATGGATGTTACCTGGCAGGCAAGATCACGGGCATTTTTTCCAAGCTCTACACTTGCAGATTTAGCTCCTGTACTCACTGGGAAACCACATTGGCAATCAGTCCCCTGGATGTCTCCTTCGGATAATAAGTTATAACAACAACCAATGCTAACCATTGCTTTAACCTCATCACATTCCATAAATGTCCTAGACGTAAAAAAAACAAGACGTTAGTGTTAGCCATAAAAAACAAAAGGCAAGTCAAAGGGATAGGCTTCAATATGGTATCAGCAAAACAAAAACTTCTTGGACAATCATCTCATGGCCCAACTTTCAATTTAGAAAACCAAGTAGAAATGAATACAAGTAGGACTTTCATTGCATGTTTAGTTGGATATAATGAAGAGTGAAGACTAGTAAATCAAAGGACGCTGAAAAATTATGGCTTTCACCTGAGCATTGTCACGGATAAATCTCCACAGGCATGAAGCCCAGCCAGGACCAATAAAGAGTCACTTGCTTTGATGGGAGGGAAATATTCAATAGTTCCTTTTAAAGGTTCTTCATCAACATTTTCTCTGACAATAGTTCGTTTCTCCAAATCATCCCCTCGCACTAAGGTTCTGCTGACATCTTTCAACATGGTAGACGATAGCACCCGGCATGTGACTGTTTTTGGCATGCTGAAACTTTTGTTTTCTGATCTGATCAGAGAATTCTCATTATCATAAGTTTAAAAGAAGATTTTCTTGATCATATTACAGGATTCGGAGACGAGGCATGATTTAAACATTGCGGACTGCTTGATTCTACTACATAATGGGTGACAATCATATTGGCATGTTATAAGCAAAAGCAGGTAGTATGAAGAGATGCAGCAACAACGAAAATTATCTGATCATTGAAAAAGAGTACAAAAGTCTGAGTGAGAGAATGTCACAATGCGTATGTGGGTGGAGAAACCCCAAGACAGACCTACAACAACTACTAATTTAATCAATAATGCACATACCGAGATTTGCGCATCTTAGCTGCATAGTACTTCTCAATACGCCTGGCACGTGCATCTGTAATTCCACCATGGTGGGAAGAGGCATCAATTGCTATAACAGGGAGATCATACTCAAAGGAAAGAACTTGAGCAAGGTAACCCTAAATCAAATCAGAATGATCAGTCAAGTGGCGAATCACAGACATGTTAATTAAACATAAGTTAGAGCATGCCTATATAGCACTACAAGTAGCATAAACATTAATATGTTGAAATTAGTGGAGAAAAAACAAACTATACAACGAGGGACAGCCAAAGCAATTCAATATTTATCAAAAGGGAAGATCAGTCACATGCCACCCATATCAAAATGGTATCATACCTGACCAGAACCAACATCCACGACACTATGGGCCCCAACTCTCCTAGCAATGGAACCAATAACAGCAGCAAGGGATTCTATCTACAGAGGCAAACAACAAAGACTTGTAAGTTAGTCTTCTCAGTTGCACAATCTCATATTATGACACAGCCAAAAGAAATCATAACGACATGTGACTGCAAGCATCTGATTTATAAACCTACTGCCAATTCAATCTTTCAATCTCTCTAGATACAGTTCTGAAATTCCCACACGTAAATAATTCAGATCAGAGATAGGAAATATTCAGAATTATGTGTCTAAGTTTCTAACCTGTTTTATGGTCACTAGTTATAAACTAACTTGAGACATGATTTGAATAGCACCATCTACCAAAATCAATGGAAAGTTTTTCAAGATACATCAGTAACTTTGATATCTAACTATGAATAACAGGATTTATAATGTCATCTTACACACCACTCGAGCTTGCAGCTGTATACAAATTGGTTGTCATAAGAAGCTGAAAGTTTAAGCAATGAAAGTAAAATAAAAGAAGACCATGTCCTACTTCATGTTTCTTCTTCTGATTCATGCCTTGAGCAATAACATTATTCAGTGGTGCCTCTCTCAAACCTGGGAAAGCCTGCAAAGGATCCAGAGAAATAATCTCAACCCTCAAAATTCGGTTCTAGTTAAGATTTTGTACGCAAGATTCTCCATCGGATAATTAAGTTTGACGAAGAACAAAGAACCACTGGTCTCGGTAGTAAAATTCCCAAAACACATCACAACACCATTGTATCCTCAAACAACAGCGTCATGTTCCCTTATGAATGACATTCATTGTTTGAAGCAAAGAAGGCTAGAAGTTGCCTTCAACTATAAGGAAACAGGAAGGATATGCTAAGAATTTAGGATAAAGGAATAAAAGGTACGGAAACATTAAAAAAAAAATTGAAGCAAAATGGGAAATACCTCCTGCAGATCTGCCTGATCGCGGGGAAAAGCAAGGGACCTCAAATTCAGGACATATTCTTTAAGTGAAGCAGGCCAATTACCCTAGAATAATGAAGAGAAAGGATGATTACAAATAACAACGGCCGATTCTATGTTGAATGAGTAAGTAAAAATTCAAGCATCATCATGTATCAAATGCATTTGTTTTCCTCGAGTGTCTGGGGTTCAGTAGAGGTATTATAAATGAAAAACGGCAAAGCATCGTTTGACGAGGTTATATGATCTGAACATTCTACACATAGAAAATTCAGTCATAGAACAGAACACGGACAACTGATATTTACCCATTAGAGAATTCAGTGTAATGCTAACTACAATACTTATCTGCGTTTGCGATTATACCAAACTCATCGATGTTCGTCATGTAGCTAAAGAACTCGGAAAACATATCAAATTCGATGATAGATCAGAACAGATCCATATACATAAACCACTGAGCATTACAAACACCTGAATCACGCCGGACGGAATCTGCATAAGTTTCTCCACCGGCTCTTTCCTCAGGCAATCCATCCACTCCTTATCAACCGCTTCCCACATTTTATCCTGACACAGTTCATCAAATAATTACACCAGTCGTAATATATTTTCCACGACACCATTATTTAATTATTTATTTATTACAGTGAATAGGTAATTTACCTTGAAGAAATTGGCGACGTGAGCGTCTAAGAAGAACCGGTACGGCTTGAGGAAATCTATAATGGCATGGATCCACTCCAGAGTTTCAGTAGCTGTCTCGCACGAGTATTTACACGCGCCGCCGTCGCCGTCGGACATGCCGTAACGCCTTTTCCACCGGCAGTCGCCCTTGCGTTATAAAACGAAAAATTGTTATCCCCTTCGTTGAGACTTGAAACTCGATACCCCTCTCTCTCGTTTGTCGAGTGTTTTGTGCGCACAAAAAACGCTCAGCTTACTTGTCACGCTTTTTAAGCCAATGGCGCTATCTTCACTTCACAAAAAACCTTTTTCACTACGAAAAATTACTCCCTCCATTCTAGAATTGTTTGCCAACCTGACTGGTACCTTGTTTGACCGTCGATTACTTATGATAAAAAATATATAAAAATTATTAAAAGAATATTAAAATAAAATTTATATTATAAATTTTATTTTAATATTCTTTTAATAATTTTTATATATTTTTTATCATAAGTAATCGACGGTCAAAAAAATATCCAGTTGACCAGGTTGACAAAGGACGGAAGGAGTACACTTTTTAGGACGAATTATTTTTTGACGACACAAAATTCGTCATGAATTATCAATTAAAAGTGACAAACTTAACTTTCGTCACTAAATATATCAAATTATTGACAAAATTTTATTTTGTCACCATAAATATTGTTTTTCATGATAATTGTTTTATTCGTCAATAAAAATATTTCTTTTCGTCATTATTTGACAATTATCGTGACAAAAATAAAAATTATGTCACATAAATCTTTTGTGACAATATTTATTGTAATTATGGACGATAGTAAAAGTCACAGAAAAAACGTTTTAGTGACAAAATTATATTTATCATTAATTATTCAAAATTATTAATGACATAATTATTTTGTCACAACTTATCATTAAAAGTGACAATTTTTGTTTTCGTCAATTAATATATATGGAGATAGTGACATTCAAAAAAAATTGTCACTTCACCCATTGTTTTTTTTCTTGACAAAATTTTATTTTATAACAAAAAAATAATTTCATGACGAAATTATGTTTTGTTTTAAATTATTCAAAATTAATATTGACATAATAATTCATCAAAATATTATTTGCGTCGATGATACTTTGTATAATGAAAATTATATTTATCATAAAATATAATATTTTAATGACGATTTTATGTTTGATCATTAATTAATCCAATTTACTTAATTTTTTTATATAATTCAATACATAAATTGTGACAATTATTAAACTATTTGTCACTAAAATTATACTATTTTAACAATCCAATGTCAGAATTATATATATCATATTCTTCAATGTATTTAATTTCCAATTCAATTAAATATACAATAATAATTTTTATTGTGAAAAATTGAAATTGTGTTAAACCTAAAATTTAGTATATATATAAGCCTCCCCCACTCCTCCAACCTTCTTCCACGACTCCACTTCAACAATTTTGCTTCCACTTCGTGGTTCGTGCTCCGAAATTCATATGAATGACGGATTAGCAAAACAAACTCCTACAAAACTCTAAGAAACAACCAAAATCGCCAGGTATGACCTCAAAACTCTAGCGTCTACTCATTCTCGATCTCCAATTTCTCGCACATCTTCTTCGATTCGCATGATCCCCGCTCAGATCCCTAAAAAGAAGAAGTCGCTCGTGTGTACGACCAATCGAGGCCGTCATCTTTTACAGGTCCGACTCTGTCTCGACACAACGGTTCTGACATTCTCGCACTGTTAGGTTTGAATACACGGCACGAGAGGAACCTTTCTTGGGTTAGTTTTAAGGCGTGGATGACCAAGAACTTGTATTTGCAGGTGTTTTGTGGGGATTTGGAATTCACTATTCCAAGCAACGTGAGATTGGGCACATTGATTAAACGGCGGCAAACCACAGTGGCGTGTGGGGGTTTATGAGTTTGCTCTATTTTTTTTTTGTTTTTTTTGTTTTATATCATTTGGTTATGACATCGGTTGAATATTTTTCCCCTTAATGTAATGTTTAAATTGTAATGAGGTATTTTTTATAATATTAAGAATTTTGTATCCTTGATACCGAAATTTGTGTAGACATAAATAATTTATGATGAATATTTCTTGTTTTGAAAATACTATACTACCATTATAATACTAAATTTTATTATGATATAAACAAAAATAATAAAAAATATTATTTTATAAATATTATTGTCCTAAAAACACATATTTCATGATGAAAAGTACAAAATATGACGAAAAAATTATTTTATTGTGACAAAGAAGTCACTAAAACCTTATAATTTTAGTAATAGTTGAAAATTCGTCACAAAAAATAAGATTTTAATGACGATAAATTAAAATGTCTTAAAAAATAATAATTTTAACGACGAAATATAATAATAAGTGACGAAAATTAGAGTTAATACATGACGATTAATATGTCACTAAAGATAACATATACTGACATTGTCTTTTAGCGTCATCATAGTATTACTTTTGATGACGAACCAAATAATCGTCACATTTATCTACTGTGACCCACATAAGGTGACAATGCATGCGACGAAAAAAAATTGTCACCAAAATAATTTTGTGACGAATATTAGAATTTTTATGACAAAATATATAGTATATATATACACACACACGTGTGTGTGTTTGTTTGTGACAATAATATAAAGATTTAATATATAGTTGTTCCATTTATATAGTAGTATGTACTATATTAATGAATAGGAAAAATGTAAAAATAATCAAAATATATAAAAAAATGTAAAAAAAGAATAATACTATATATATGTGTGTGTGTGTGTGTTTGTTTGTGACAATAATATAAAGATTTAATATATAGTTGTTATATATGCCATAACATTTACTTATTTGTGTTTTTGAAATTGTGATTATTTTCATATTTAGACTTGTCATTGACCGAGGGACGAGTCGTGGCCAAAAAAGACAAGTGCGGCGGATGACCGACAAAATATCCCCCAAAAAAAAAAACACTTTTAGACACACAATGTCTTTCCTACATCTTTAGATTGCCTAAAACATCCCTGCGGATTGGCGCAAAATTGATTTAACGATACAAATATTAAATAGATCATTTTAAGTTCATATCCATATAAAAAATATAAAAACAATCAAAATAAAAAAAATGTAAAATAAAAAACAATAGTAATACTTCATATATTTATATGACAATATACTTATAGTTGTCTCTCATATAACACTTTATTATAATTAATCTTTATCTGGTTCAATTTATTTTTTTCTTTTGATAACAGTTACACGCTATTATTTTCAGATTTAGATTTGTCGTTGACCAAACGACGACGTCTGAGCCAACCATACGGCGGGCATTCAATCAAACACTTTCCGTTACACGATACCTTCTTGAAATAACCTTTAAGCATCAAACATCCGTTTCGACGGACGCAAGATTCATAACAAACTTTAAGATCATATTTAGGTGGTTTAGTTGATTGTGCCGATACAATCAACATCAAGAAAATAATCATAGCAACTTTCATTTCCATCTTGTTTTTTTTTTGGATCTTTCTTTTCCAATTTTTATGAGTTGTTCAAAAATTGCGTGCTTCAATTGTTGAAATATTTCAATTTATTTATAGTGAAAAAAATATAAAAATTAAATTAAGTTAGTACAGTAGATAATATCATATTACTTATTTATATAATTTTGCAATCATGAACATGAATGCATGTAATTATTACTCAAATTACAATTAACTTTCTAAAAAAGTAATGAGTTTCTAAATATTGAAAGTTTTATTTAGAGGGGTGTATTCAATTAGGATTTCATTGGATTTTTTTGGACTTTAAAAAGTCCATGGAGTTTCGTTGATTTGGAAAATTCACGGAGTCTATGCAGAGTTTGACTTACTTTATATATGGATTTTCGTAGTGATAGACTTTCTTTTATAAATATTTTTTTTATTGATTTAAATGGATTTTTACAATTTTTAAACTAGTAAATTATATAATTAAAAAATAGTTCTATTTTTTTACAATAACTTGATAAATAAATTTATTTATTTTTATAATTTTTATACAAATGTAATTTTTTACTAAATAAATATTTATTAATTTGAATACGCATACTTTTTTGAAATAGCTGTAAGATCAAAAGAGGGTGAAAAAATCGAAAGTCTATACCCGCCTCAATATTCTTGGAAAACAATCAATCGAGGGTCCGAAAGAGAATTGACCATTCAATCTTGTGAACTAATCGAGACCAAAATTGGAAAAAGATTTTTAATAATTTTAATATTAATTTTATTATAGTATTATTTTTTGAAAATTTTATTTTATTTTTTATTTTTATCTTTTTCATGTTTTCTAATTTTATTATTAATTCTACTTTGTTTTTATATATATTTTTATGTTTTATTATTTTTTATAATAAATTAATCAATGAAAATAGAAGTCCATTGAAATCTCACGTATTTATGAGAGATTTCAAATGATGGAATTCTTTTGTATTTTGGACATGAAATCAATTAAAATCCATTGACTTTTAAAATTCATTAACTTTTGAATACCGGTAGATTTTTAAAGACTTTTTAAAACCTGTATTGAATACCTCAAGATTTTAATAGACTTTTAAAAATCCGGATTGAATACCCATAGACTTTAAAAGTCCATAAAAATTCTACAGACTCTTGATTGAATACACCCTCCTTAATTTTTAATATAATATACAATATTAATATATTGGTATATAATTGAATAAAACAATATTATATAAAGTAAAATAATATTTATTTTAATATAATTGATTAAATTAAATTAAATAATACACTTAATAAAAATGTATTGAAAATATTATGGTAATATATAATTGAGAAATTGACAAATTAAAAAAAATTATCAGCACTACATAATTAATTATTATATTATTTTATAATAGTATGATTAAAAGTAAGGGATATGTTTGAAATAATAATATTGTTTTACTAAATTTTATGTTGACGTATTATATTTTAAATATTAAAATTGTAAAATATATGTTAGTTAAGTTTAATTTAATAACAAATATTTTGCTTCATCCTTTTTTTTTTTTTAAATTGAGTTAAGTTATTTTTTAGTTTTTATTTTTGTCATAAGATATACTACAGTATGATAATATGATTAAAAGTAAGGGATACATATGGATAATTAATTATTATATTATTTTATAATAATATAATTAAAAGTAAGGGATACATATGGATTTTTTGAAGACTTTTTAAAATTATAATTGAATATCTCTAAATTTTAATTGACTTTTAAAAATTTAAATTAAATATATTCAAATTTTAAAAGTCCATTAAAATCAAACAAACTTTTAACTGAATACATCTCTCAATACTATATTTGAAAAGAATGTACTATTATTTTTGATAGACGACAAATTATGATATATTTAAATATATTTAATTAATTTTAGTATTCATTATATTATTTGAAATTTAAATATATTTACTTTTGATTTGGTTTAATCATATCTAATCTTTTAATTAGATCTAGTTGACTATATATTTATATGTAAATTTTAAGGTACATCCCACTACCATATTTATGTATCTATATCCAACCAAAAGTTACAAATCACCCCAATATTTAAACGTTTAACTTAATCTAATGGATATAAATTAAAGTGATTAATCTAAGGGTTTATTACATTTTGCAACTCCATGTATAGAGTTTTTACACATTGCAACCTAGTCGGAATTTCGTAACACTTTGCAACCCAATGTATACGGGTTTTACACTTTACAACCTGCATCGAAATATTCCATCGAATATTCCGAGAGATTGAGTACCACGCTCCATTAAAGTGTGTGGGTGTACATTTATATTGGAGCTGAAGGGGTATTAATATACTTACCCATTCATTATTAATTGTTTTTGAATTAATATGTAAGTAAATGAAAATCAGAATCGGCTTCATTACACACCCGTTCTCCCGCCCCTTAGCTGCAAAATCCCTAGCTGAAAAATTCCCAAATTGGCAAGAACCCTAATTCCTCAATTTCCAGAAATTCAAAATCCAATTCCACAAAATCCCTTCGACCGATACTAACCCTAATCCGTAATCTCTCAGCTCCGCCAAATCCAGAAATCCCCAAATCCAGAAATCCAAGAACCCTATGATGGTTTTCGATGCCGATCCAATCGCATGATTACCTCGTTCGTGTGTGCGGAAGCGTGTAAAACGAGTAAACACGAACAACAAGATCTAGTGCACACATATATATGTATAGACACATATTTATATATATATATATATATATATATATATATATATATATATATATATATATCCAATATATATGTATATATAAGGATTAACGAGAACACTTACAACCGGTGTAGCGTGCCTCGTTGATGTTGATTAAGGTGGTGTTGAGTCGATTGAACCACCTTAATGGATCAGCCACTAGATGCTCTCCTTGTGAATGACCTCGTCACGCCTTTGGATCGTCCGGATGTTTAAGCCGCACAAATGGCTCGGCCTCTACGTGTTGCACAAGAACCCGAATGATGAATACCTTGCTTGCTTGAAGTGGTTCTCTAAGAACACTCTCTATTCTCTCCTTTTGGTGTGAATTTCGTGGCTGATGATGATGGTGTTAGAATGAGACATGAAAATCTGATTTTCATGCTCATTATACCTCTTTTACTTCACATGTAACCCCCACCATAATGTGTGTGTCATAACCACACATAATGGGGTGTTATGGTGAAGTTCAAAGGTCACCTCCACATAATAATGCCAAATCATGATATGTGGTCCCATTGGCTTGTGTGGCATGCCATGTTACACTATGTGACATGCATTCCATGCAAGCCATGGATCCCATGCATGTGAAAATCCACGTAAATATTGATTCTAAATCAATATTATTATCAAGCAACGTATATCAACATCGAGTCCGTGTGTGACCCTGTAGGTTTGATTATCGATCAATATTATATTGTTCCCAACAATTAATATTATCGACTAATCATTTAACATTCATAGACGACCTTATGACTTTATCGATTGCACACGTAGGATCGAAGGACATATCCCAACAATCTCCCACTTGGCCTTCAGAGCCAGTGTGCTGCCAATTTCCTGTTGTCACTTTATGTCTAAGTTTGAACTTGAGGCAAGACTCGAGTCATCCTCAATCGGTTCAAACCTTTCTTGGACTATGAGACAGCTGTAAAACCAGATTTATCACTATGATACGAATCTGTACATGGCCACGCTTTTCCACAGTCTCGACTCTCCAAGTGGCCGGTAAGACATATGATCCATAATAAAATGGAGGACAATCCCATCTTTTCAATCCAAGCTCTCCCACTTGCTTCTTGATACACCCAATAACAAGTTTTATAACCTCCTTTTACGAAAGGCGTTTACTTGTATCAAAGTACACCATTTCACAATGGAATCACTCTGGACTACTCAGGTTAGAGGAAATTGCTCGACAGTCAATGAAATAATATTATGACTCGAAATCTTAAATATTATTCCTGTCGGGTCTGTTCGATCATTAACTCCCAGCTAATATCTATGTAATTGTACTTGATGTCCCACATCACTAGCCCATGAAGCGGCGCTATAGTACACATTACAATCTAGTTCTTTGTATTATCAGTTTGTCCGTACTCGATGATACGAACCAGGAACAGTCATATGATTCAAGTATATCAGTTCAACCATTGGGACTTCATTATGCGGTAAATCGACCTCATAACCCAATTGATATTACTTAATCATTTGGACAATTCATATAAATTAAACCAAATTTATATGACAATATACGGATAGTTGTCTCTCATATAACACTTTATTGTAATTAATCTTTATTTGGTTCAATTTATTTATTTCTTTTGATAACAGTTACACGCGATTATTTTCAAATTTAGATTCGTCGTTGACCAAGCGACGACGTCTGAGCCAACCATACGGCGGGCATTCAATAAAACACTTTCCGCCACACGCTAGTCTCTTGAAATAACCTTTAAGCATCAAACATTCGTTCCGGTTCCGGCGAAAGCAAGATTCCAAACAAAGTTTAACATCATATTTAGCTGGTTTAGTTGATTGTACCGATACAATCAACATCAAGAAAATGATCATAGCAACTTTCATTTCCATCTTCTTTTTTTTATCTTTCTTTTCCAATTTTTACGAGTTGTTCGAAAATTGCTTGCTTCAATTGTTGAAATATTTCAATTTATTTATAGTGAAAAAAATATGAAAATTAAATTAAATTAGTACAGTAAATAATATCATATTACTAATTTATATAATTTTGCAACCATGAACATGAATGCATGTAATTATTACTCAAATTACAATTAACTTTCTAAAAAAGTAATGAGTTTCTATATATTGAAAGTTTTATTTAATTTTTAATATAATATACAATATTAATATATTGGTATATAATTGAATAAAAAAATATTATATAAAATAAAATAATATTTATTTTAATATAATTGATTAAATTAAATTAAATAATACACTTAATAAAAATGTATTGAAAATACTTATGGTAATATATAATTGAGAAATTGACAAATAAAAAAAAATTATCAGCACTACATAATTAATTATTATATTATTTTATAATAGTATGATTAAAAGTAGGGAAAAATGGCAATAAGGCCAATTTTCAACATTTTTTCGGCAATAAGGCTTTCGAGAAATTACGCGTGCCGATTAGGCCGCCTAAAATGTGTAAAGACGTCGTTGCCCTCGCATATATACACATTTGAACAAACCGTTTCAGCATTAATTTCATTATTTCCCGCACACACACGAACTCCCACGCACACGAAACCCACGCCTCCATTACTTTCTCTCTCTCTCGGCTCCCGCTAAAAGAACAGGACACACAGAAATCGATTTCATCAAGCCACCACAACCAACACACGAAATTCTCTCACCTCTCAGCTACCTGTTCGATTATCAATGGCTCCGTCGAAGAAAACCGCCGCCGCGAAGAAAACCGCCGGTCAGAAATCGACTCCAACCGCCGCTGCTGCTGCTTCCGAAAACACTGAACGGAGGCTTGTTCAGTACACTCCGTCGAGTGAAGAGCAGGCGAGCCCTATCCCTCAGCCTGCCGCCGGCGAGAAGAAGGAGAGGAAGTAAGTATTTCGAACCCTAATTCAACCGATTTTCACTTTCAATCGGTTTATTTCCATTGCATGCCTGAATGTGTAGTGTTTTGATGGAGGTTCGGTGTGATTATGTGTTGATCAGTGTTGATTGTGTGTGTTGGTGGCTGTTCAGTGTTTTTATGTCCTGTTCAGTGTTAAATTTTCCTGTTCAGTGTTTGTTTATGCCTGCTCAGTGTCTCTGTGTGCCACCCAGTGCCTTGTGTGTGCCACTCAGTGTTGATTGTGTGTGTTGGTGCCTGTTCAGTGTTAATATGTTCTGTTCAGTGTTAAATTGTCCTGTTCAGTGTTAAATTATGCCTGCTCAGTGTCTCTGCATGCCACCCAGTGCCTTGTGTGTGCCACTCAGTGTTGATTGTGTGTGTTGGTGCCTGTTCAGTGTTAAAATGTTCTGTTCAGTGTTGTGTATGCATGTTCAGTGCCTCATCATGCCTGTACAGTGCCTCATCATGCCACTCAGTGCAATTACATGGCCACTCAGTGTTGATTGTTCCTGTTCAGTGTTGTATATGCCTGTTCAGTGCTTTGTACTCACATCGGTGTGTTTTTTTTTTTTGGTGTTCCAGGTCCTATAAACAAATGAGGTCCAACTTGCTGACCATCATCCGGACTATTGATGATATCAAGGACAAGCTGAAACCGGGGCACGACGAGTATTTGAAGATGACCCCCTTCTACCATCTCTTCAAGAGCATAAAGGATCAGAGGCTGACCATCCTCCACACCCGAAAGAGCGACGCTGCGATAGCTGCCGTGCTGGAGCAGATGGATGTCGGTGCTCGTACTATTAAGCTGGGCAGCAAAAATGTCGGGATCACTCCCGAGGATGTCGATCTTATTTTTGGAATCGTAGGCGGCAGTAGGAAGCTCGATATTAGTTCGAGGTCCAAGATTAACAACAAAAGATTCAGGGAGAGGATGTTCCCAGGGGAGAAGACGCTGAACCCGAAGATGCTGAAGGAAAAGCTTGATAGTTTGGTGAAGCGTCGGAGTCGCAAGCCTCAGGCTCTTGCTGATGTAGCTCGGCTCCTCTCGTTGATAGTGATCGGCACTGTCTTCTTCTCCACTTCCTCCGTCACAATCCAATGGAAATGGTTGGATTATGTGGTGGATCTGGACTCGATGCAGAGCTACAACTGGGGCGAGGCGATTCTCAAGGCCCTTTGCGACTCGGCAGCTGGGAACAGGGACAACCCGCAGAATACACAAGGCTGCACGATACTGCTACTGGTATGTGCTTCTTCTACTTTCTGTGCTTCACATTCGTCTTTTTTTTTTATTTTTCATTCCTTGATATTTACCTTGGTGTGTGTTTATTTTTGTGCAGTTCTGGCTTTGCGAGCACACGAAGCTGGCAAAGAGGCTGGAGAACGAGCACCTCCCCCGGGTCCTGAACTGGCATCTCCCTGATCTTTCGAATGTGACCAAGGAGACTCTAGCGGGCCTTGCGGACGAGACGGTAAATATCTTTCTCTCTTTCTTTTTCTTCTTCTTTATTTATGCTGTTCAGTGTGTTCAGTGCTTATTTATGCCATTCAGTGTCAAAGTAGGATAACTGACTGTGATGTTCAGTGCTTATTAATGCTGTTCAGTTTCAATTAGGATAACTGTGATGTTCAGTGCTTATTAATGCTGTTCAGTGTCACTCACTTGATGATGATGTTTTTTATTTTATTTTTTGTTTTGAGTTCTAACGCGTGCTGTCCGTGTCCGACAGGTGGATGCTCGTCTACTGAAACACGGCAAGACGGTGGCGGAGACCCAGGCGTACAGGGGCCACCTTTCTTATAAAGGAATCGTGAACACTCCGCGTGCGGCGGAGATCGAGGACGAAGAGCAGTCTGAGGAGCTGCCTTCTGGAGAGGACAGCAGTGACGATGACGAGCATCCGGGCTCTGATTCGTCGAGCGAGGAAGAGGAACGAAAAGGAAAAGGCCCTGAGGGCGGGCCTTCTGGAGACGAGCAGTCGTCCGATGGGGAAGACGACGACGACGACAGTTCTTCCGGGCGGCATCCGATGGAGATGGCCTGCATAGTCCCGGAGCCGGAGGAGGAGGCTGGGCCTTCCGAACAGCAGCCCGATGATGAACGCCCTGCTGTTTCTTCTGCTGAATCAGAGAAGTTGCTCAACAACCTCCTGTCGGAGAATCAAGATCTCTCCGACACTGTGAGGGATCTCCAAGCCAAGCTCGAGAGCACGACTTCTCAGCTGAACAAACTGACAAGTGCTAACGCCGAGCTGGAAGGTGATAACCAACGTCTGAAGAGCGAGCTTTCGGAGCAGCTTGCAAAGATAGACGCGGAGACGGAGAAGGTCCCCGGGGCAGCAGCAGGCGAGGCAGGTGGAAGCTCCGGGGAGGAGGAGGAGGAGCTGAAAATTCTGAGGGCTCGAGTGAAAGAGCTCGAGGAAGAATTGATCAAGGCGAGTGATCAGAATCATCCGGTGACCGAGGCGGGCGAGGATCGAAGCTCTGGTGAGGAGGAGGAAGTGCGACTTTTGAGGGCTAGAGTCAAAGAGCTCGAGGGTGAAGTGACAAATTTGAAGGATGCGTTGGCTGACTTTCAGATGTCTTCGTACATGAACGACTACGACAAAGCCCGGCTCGAGAATCTGGAGGAGGACATGAAAGCGCAAGAAACCGTCCACAGAGTCCAGATCGAGGCTCTGCAGAAAATCATCAAGGAACGGGAAGAGGAAATCTCGAGTCTCCAGGCAGAGTTGTGCGTCTACGAGATTGAAGGCGACAAGGACGATGAAGAAGAAGGGAGCCCGTTGAGACCAGAAGCCGAAAAAATAGAGTCTTCGACCAAGGCGAAGACCAGGTCGATGGTGCGACTGGTCAAGGGCAGGAAAAGGAAGCCAGCCAACGACGATGACGATGATTTTCAGTACGATCCCCCTGCCCCTGCTGCCAAGAAGAAGGCGATCAAGAAGGGTAAAAAGGTGGAAGCAAGCCAGAAACCGGTACGGGCTGATTTCAATGACGAACATGTCAATTTCTTGGTCGACGTGAACAAGGATTTTCACCTGAACTGCGGATTCGAATTGGAGCCGGAAGTCCTCGACAAAATCATCCTCCACAGCAGCAAACCCAATATGTAAGTGAAGTTTCTTCTATTTCTTTCTTTAACATTCACTGTCTTTCTTTCGTTCTTTATTTCATTTTTTTTTTTTTTGTGCTATTAGCGAATAATGTGTGTTTTTTATTTTTTTTTTCCTTCTTCCTTTTTCACAATCAGGTGGACAATGAAGTACTTTCCCCGTATATCCACAGTTGTTTCGGTGCCTGACATGACCGACATAATGAAGTGCACCTTCGTCAGCAACCATGTGGTCGACGCCTTTGCCGAGTCGCTGCATCGAGACCACAACAAGAAGTTGGAGGCTCTGATACTCCCCGGGCACTGTTGGGTGAGTTTTTTTTTTTTCTCCTTTGAATTCAGTCAGTATTTTTCTTGGTTAGACAGTGTGTTAGGGGTTGTCAGTGTTTATTTATGCTGTTCAGTGTTGTTGATGGTTGATCAGTGTCTTTAATGTCCTGTTCAGTGTTTTAATGTGATACTCAGTGTTTGTATGTGCTGTTCAGTGTTGTTGATGGTTGATCAGTGTCTGTATATGCTGTTCAGTGTTTTAATGTGATACTCAGTGTTTGTATGTGCTGTTCAGTGTTGTTGATGGTTGATCAGTGTTTATCATCAACAGTCAGTGCTTTTAGTGACATTCAGTGTTATAATGTCCTGTTCAGTGCTCATATAATTTTATTTTCTCGCAGAGTTCCATTGTCATGGGACGTCATGACAACCAGAAAATGTACCAAACAATCACAGATATGATCCCGTGCGTGCGAAATGGGATTATACTTTTCCCGATTGTGTCGCCTGGGTTGAGTAAAACTTCAGCACCCAACCATTGGACGCTGCTCGTCTGCGACTTCGTCCAAAAGAAATGGCGATTCTTCAATTCTATTCAACCCAGGAGGGCGAAATCGAAGGACTATTACATGGCGAATGCAGCGGAATTGGTACGTCTAGTGTATTTCAGCCGATTTTTTTTTTTTTTTTTTTTCTTTAAATGTTCGCTTTCTAACGGTAACTGATAAACTGTTCGCTTTCAGAAGAAAAATGTAGAAACCAACGTGGGCCAAATGCTGGAGAAAGCGGGGAAGGATGGTTTCCCGATATATGAAATCGAGGCTGTGAAGCCTCTCCCACAGCAAGCCCCAACTCTGTATGTATCTATCTATCAGTGCTTATTAATTAACCCATTCAGTGTTTATGTGTTTCTGTGTTTCATTTTATGCACTCAGTGTTATATTTATGCATTCAGTGTCAGTGTTTCTCTTTAACTTTAACTCCTTTTGCGTCTGTGTGTGTGTTCAGGAATGAATGTGCCTTGTACGTATGCTACTACATGGAGAAGATTCTGAAGAAAGAGGCCATTCCGGACAAGGTCAGGACGGAAGAGTTCCAAGTATTCAAGGCTCACGTGATACGAAACATCCTGACCATGAAGGAAAAGTAGCGATCGTGGGGCTGTGCGCGTTTTTTGTTTAGTTTTGGTTGGAGAAAAACAAGAAGTATTTTTCTGTTATTATATGAACATGAATCATGTGATTGTGTTTGGATTTAGTTTCTGTAAAGAAATTGTGTTTTTTGTTCATATTTCTGGGCAGTTTTAGTTGAACTCGGTGCTTATAATATCTATTCAGTGTTAATTCTGTCTGTTCAGTGTTAATTCTGTCTGTTCAGTGTTAATTCTGTCTGTTCAGTGTTGGCAGTGTTTATTCTTCCAATTCAGTGTTATCAGTGTTAATCTTGTCCACTCAGTGTCACCAATTAAGACTTATTGAATTGAAACATTCTAAAAAAAAACAAGCATATGCAAATATTACAAATACAAGAACAATTAAAAACACCCCAAGAGCATAACTGAACAAGAAACAAATCACATAATGTTAAAATCCCGTGTTTTTTTTAGATGACAGGCAGTCAGTGTGTTTATGAGCCAAACAGTGCCTGTCACTGACAGTCAGTGTTTTTTCAAGCCATTCAGTGTCACTGATTACAGAAATCATGTCGAAAAAACACAACAAAAATCCAAATAAGAAAAAGCCTACTAACTAGGGTACAGGCTCCGTGCACGTTTTCTTGTTGTGATTGCCGACACGTCCGCACCTCCCACACTTCATGGCTCTCGGGATGTGCTCACCCCTGGACGGAATCCTCTTCTTCTTAGGTCTTCCAGGAGGCCTCTTCGTTGTCGGCGGCTCGATCAGGACGTTCTCTGGTACGTTCGAAGGTTGATCAAACATGGAAACCGGCTGAAGGGGATCGGCATAAGACCTGACGTAGCTCTCTGCACGGTAAAACTTGTCCACGAACGAGGCCATCGGCTTCCCGGACCGCAGAATGCATGCAGCTGCGTGGGAGCACGGAACCCCCGTAATCTGCCACTGACAGCAGGTGCACGTCTGATCGGCAATGTTGACCACGACGGACGGAACGCACTGCACTTCGAAAACAGTTTCGGACGACCCCACAACCACCCATTTCCTGCCTTCGTTGACGGCTTCACTCAGCTTCTTCTCAACGGACGGGCAGAATTCCTTAGTCCATCCCCTGCTCCTGGCCCCCCTGTCTGATTCAGTGTTAAACAAGGCCAGTCAGTGTTTGAGAAAGGGCCGACAGTGTTAAAAAAGGGCCAACAGTGTTAAACAAGGTCAGTCAGTGTTTGAACAAGGGCCAACAGTGTTAAAAAAGAGCCATCAGTGTTTGAGATGTGTATTTATTTATTTTTTTTCATACCGTGGAAAAATGTCATCATCTTCAGCCTGATGTTGTTGACCAACGCCGTGATCGGAAGATGCCGGGCTTCCAAGATCCATTTATTGAACGACTCCGCGGCGTTGGACGACATCTCCTCGTATCTCTTCCCCGAGAAGTACACGTTGGCCCAATGCTTTGGATCCATGTTCTCGAAAAACACTTTCGCTGTCTGGCCTCCCTCTTCCAACAGCTTGTCCATGCTCAGTTGGTAGGCTTCGACGGTGGTTGCGTAGGCACATTTCAGGAAATTCCACACCAAGATGTCTCGTAAAACCTTGGTCGCCCATCTGCCTCTGAATTTGTCTTTCAGGTTCATCTTTAAGTGAAGGATACAGTAGCCGTGCGGGGACCCTGGGAACACCCTGCTCATCGCCTCGAGCAGCCCGAGATTCCTGTCCGACACGAACGTGACAGTGCGAGAAGGAGATAGGATGTGCTTCAGGTTGTCCAAAAACCACTTCCAGTTAGCATAGTTCTCGGAATCGACAACTGCGTAAGCCAGCGGGTACAAACCTGCATTCGCGAGGGACACGAAAAAAAAAAAAAAAAAAGGTGAGAAACACTTCAGTCAGTGTGAATATCACTCATTCAGTGTTGAAAATACATATTCAGTGCTGCAAGCAACAAGGGTCAGTTTCAGTGTGCATTTCAGACCAGTCAGTGTTAAAAAGATGGATTCAGTGCGTGCTCAAAACTGTACTGCACAATACCTCCGTCGCCGTCCTTGCCCGTAGCAGCGAGCAAATGGCCCTTGAACCTTCCCTTCAGAAATGTGCCGTCCAGAAACAGCAAAGGGCGACAATGGTTCATCCCGTCGATACAAGCCTTCATCGAGATGAAGACTCTGCGAAACTTCCTGGACGCCTGGTTGAATTCGAGCAGCAGGTGCGACCTAGGGTTGGAATCCGATATTGCCTGCAGGTGCTTAGTCAGCGCGCCGAAGGAATCTTTATCGTCGCCGTGAATCATCTTCCTGGCCTTCTCGAGCGCATCCAGAGCGAGGCCAGACGAGATCTCCAGGCCGTAGTGATGCTGGAAGTTTCTCACGATTTGGATCGGACGAGTCAGTGTGCTTTTCCGTACCTCCTCGACTATCAAACTGGAAACCAAGTCCGAGCAGACGCGCCTGTGCTTCAGGGATCGAAAGCACGCGCCGCAGCTGTGCTCGTTACTCAACTGCTTGACGTAGAAGAAGCCGTTGCTTCGATCCATCACGGCGCACACAGACCAGCCGCATCCCGTGCTGCTTTTCTTCGAGCACACGGCAGAAACCTTTTCGGGTCTGTTCTTCACGTACTCGAAATCGAATCCCACTCCGACTGCCATCTTACAGAGTGCGTTTCGAAAGTCCGGGGCACCTCCTCTGAACATCTGACCGACACCCGAGATCTCTTTGTCCCAGCCATCGGTTAACAGCACTTTAGAACTCGACGGACCAAACAGGCGGAGCATATCTTCTGCTTCGAATCCCTCGTTGTTTTCTGCTCCAGTCGCACTGACAGCGGTACTGTTGGACACCGTCGAGAACACAGAACTAGAGGTGTGGTCTTCAGTCGCGACGGAAATGTCGATGCTCACCCGAGGCAGCTTGTGAAGCGCAACTAGGGATACCATGTTCGACATGTCCGCATCGGTTGAGAGCACACAGTTTGGGAAATCGGGTACAGAGTAATGCATGCCGTACGCGACGTCTCGGAGCTCAGGCCACTGAAGCTCGACTGTTTCCTTCAGCTGGTGAAGGGCGGCCGCACGGGAGGAATCTATTCTGGACACCAAATTCTCACCGCCGAATGCACAAAACGCAAAAACATCGGCCCCTGCTGAAAAAAAAAAAAAACACAAAAAATAACGACTCACAGTCAGCGCACGATTTTTTTAACGAACGGCTGGAATGCATGAAATGAAACACTGAACTCAAACAGTGTGATTCAATGTGTGTCCCTGTCTGTTCAGTGCTAAAAAAGGGTGTTCAGTGCTATTAAAGTGTGTTCAGTGCTGTTCAGTGCTATTGGAGTGTGTTCAGTGCCATAAAAGTGTTTGTTTGATTGTGTGGTTCAGTGTGTGTTGCCTCAAACAGTGTTTTTAAGACCTGTTCAGTGTTAAATGCACAGTCAAACAGACAGTGTTTTTGAGGCCTGTTCAGTGTCAAAGTCAGACAAGACAGTGTGTTGTTGTTGTTTTTTTTTTTTAAAAAAACTCAAAGAGTCTTATTAAGCAAGCAGCAAGTAATTCAATCACGAGCAGTACAACGAAGACAAGTCGTCGTCAAAATCAAAGGAAACAGAAAAAACGACAAAAAACAAGATTAACAACAATAATAATGAGACGGAGGAAGTCTTGGGTCACGACGAGGGGGGTCCCTGACCGGGCGCACCATCGACTGGCCATTTTGATCGAATACGCCAACCGAGAAACTTCTTCCTCCGGTACAGGTAACCCGGATGTTCCAGCCTTCCTGCACTCCAAACTCTCGAACGAGGCGTTCCCAGTTGAATCCGTGGATGGCCGTTTGATTCCGATGAGTGGTGAGAGGAACGTGCCATTTCTGGTCCAGGGAGTCCGTCAGAACGATGAAATTCCCCATTTCGTCCTTGATCGGACGAACAAAGGCAGCCGGGAGGGGAAACTTTTCTTTATGCCAACGGCCATTGAATCTTTGCTCGGTCCAGTGAGAACCATTCCAAGATTCAACCCCCCGACTTCTTGCCGTATGTCCTGGCTCCCAATCCAGTGTGCCCGGTCGCCTAGGCATCATTGGTGGCCCCCGACTGATTGGCCCGGCATTGAATCTTTGTTCGGGCGACGAGGGAGGACTGTTATTGAAAAATTCCGCCTCGCTTGGTGTCGGTCCTGGCTCTCGATCGAGTGTTCCCCTTCGCCTCGGCATCGTCGCTGGATGCTCCCCCCGAACGAACAGAAATGAGATGAGGAAACCAGAGAAATGACGAGGTATTTATAACCGTAATCACACTAACAAGGCAGTAAATGCCTCAACCCTCAACTAACATGGCAGGCATTTATTGAAAGGGAGACAGGTCAATGCCTCAAAGGAAACAAAGTCAACACACACTGATTCCTGTAACACATTGCATTTCCAACAAGATAATAACAGGTACCATATTCATTCTGACACTGAATGAATCAAATAAACACTGAATCCATATTGCTAAATATGGATGGATTCAGTGTGCAACAAGGTGGGTACAGTGTGTAAGTGCAATTAGCCAAGCTAAATGCACACTGAACAAAGCCATTAAACACTGAATGAATCAAACAAACACTGAATCCACATGGTTGAATATGGATGGATTCAGTGTGACAACAGGTGTCTACAGTGTGGATGAGCAATTAGTCCGGCTCAATGCACACTGAATCAAGCAATTAGACACTGACTGAAAACAAGCTCAGTCAATCCACACAATGTGTTACAGGAATTAGACACTGACTGAACCAATTTAGCACTGAATGGCAAGCTCAGTGCAGGAACACTGAGTGCATGGTGAATTACACACTGACTGAACAAAATAAGCACTGAATGACAAGCTCAGTGCAGGAACACTGAATGCATGCGCACTGAACACGAGTGCATGGTGAATTAGACACTGAATGCAACGAAAAAACACTGAACATGCATAATAAAAAACAATCAACACTGAATGCATGAACAATGCACACTGAATCAATCCACACACACACTGTGCATGAACATGCTGAATGAATCTTTTAAGCACTGATCGGGTACGTGGATTTCGAAAATCGCGTACCTGGATTCGAAATCGACGGCAAGGAGGGAGGCGGCGCATCTGACATCTGAACTGAGACAGGAACGGCGGCGGCGGCGAGCAAATCGATCGATCGATCGATGCCAAGGGACACGGACTGCATGGAATCGATTATCGCGGCTGAGAATTGGAGCTGCTCACCGGCGGCGCATCTGACACGGACTGCTTGAACGCGGCGGCGACGGAGATGAATTCCCTCGGCTCGATTGTGAATAGCAGCAGCGACGGCGGAGCTGAGGGAGAGAGAGAGAGAGAGAGAGAGCAGAATTGAATGTGCCCGAATTTTTTTTTTCCCTCAGCTCGATTTGTGAAAGGTAATATGGAAGGGTAATTTCGTCCTTCCATAGACATTTTTGTGGCCTGATTGGAACATTTTGGCCTAATTGACACCAAAATTACAAATTGGCCTTATTGGTCGAAAAAGGCTGAAAAATGGCCTTATTGCCATTTTTCCCTTAAAAGTAAGGGATATGTTTGAAATAATAATATTGTTTTACTAAATTTTATGTTGACGTATTATATTTTAAATATTAAAATTGTAAAATATATGTTAGTTAAGTTTAATTTTGTTGATCCATATTTTTGTGTGGCCCAATAAGGTCGGTCCATTACCTATCCGTCCCGCGTGGACACCAGCGAGAAGCCCATCACTCCACCCGGACTCAACAATGTTTTGTCTGCACACTGCCAACGGCCCCCGACCAGCCTTGTTCGAGGTTTCCAGAAAGATATGATTTGGGGCCATCTCAACACGTGGTCGCGGGAGCCGCGGACAACCCGGGATCCTGTTCGGGTGACCATGCGTCGATGCCCGGGTGAAACAACGTGGGAGGCCTGCGGCGTCATATTCTCGGTGAACGGCAACACTTGGGGGTGCCGCGCAATGAAGTCCCGGGGTGCATCCGCGGAGTTCGACGAATCTGGGGAGGAAAAGAGAATATTCCCTGTAGATTATGGGGTATAATAGTCTTTGTTATGTGAAAGCCCCATGTACTAGAAACCCTAAAACCCCATCTATAAATAGTAGGATTTCCTTATTTGTAAATGTGGCACAATTCCCAAGAAATATACTTAAATTTTATACTAAGAGTTTCCTACTTTTATTCTTGATTTGTTATCTCAATCCTCAAAATATCTTTCACGTTCGCGGGAGGATTCTGTTAGGATTTTCCGCCCGTAAACAATTGGTGCTAGAAAGAAGGGTGATCATCGAGCGTTGAGCGAACAAGTTTTTCCGAACATGGAACTCTTAGAAGTGGGAGAGCCAAACATAGCGACGGTAGGAGAGGCTGCGAGCAGGAACGCTCGCGACATCGGCAAGTCCCCTATGGTCGAAGGGGGATCCGAGGTTCAGCCGCAACCGATCTCCGGAGAGGAGCATCGTCCGATGATCGAGAAGCTGAAGGCCGAGCAGCGCGAGCTCGTCGAGAGACAGAGAGCCATCGCCGAGCAGTTGGCAATTGAGAAGAAGAAGGCGAACGTCGAAACAAACGAAGTACCCGATTTGAACCTCGACCACCTCCAGTCCCCAGAGGAGATAAAGCGAACTATCCAGAAACTCAAGGAGCGTTCCCGAATCCTGAAAGGAAAAGAACGACCACAAACACCTATGCCCGAGTCTAGACGTTTGGACGCGAATTTCGAGGAGGAAGCTCTTCGTCCGAGTGATGTTCGGATAACAATGAAGAGAACTGGCGAGCGTAGTGTCCGCACAGCAAGCAGAGGGCGGCCCCAGATCGCGGCCAACCAGGATTTGAATTCTATTTGAATTAATATGACCTAGCCTTAGATGCCAGAAGTATAATTGATTCATCTTAGAAGGTTCCTTTCTCTTATTGGTGTTGAAGGAGAGGACCTTCCAACCTGCGAATCCTGTTTAGAAGGAAAAATGACCAAGCGTTCTTTTTCTGGTAAAGGACGTAGAGCTGAACAAGTATTGGATTTGATTCACTCTGATGTATGCGGACCTATGTCTACTCTGGCAAGAGGAGGGTACGAGTATTTCATCACTTTCACTGATGATTACTCAAGATATGGATATATATACGACTAAATGAAATGGAGAGGAAGATCTCCCAGCAGGAGAGCGATCCGAAGAAAAGATCGGCTCTGGTGGAGCCCTTGTCTTTACGGATAGAGAGAGCCCGAGCCCAACTAGATATAGCTCCACTATTGACCTTAAACTATGACGGGAGGACGGACTCGGAGGTCCATTTGAACAAATATAATATATATATGTGGTCGGAAGGGGAGCCACAGATGAGACCAAATGCAAGCTGTTCCCATTAACGCTCGGCGACACCGCCCATCGCTGGTACACCGGGATTCCGCACCGATCCGTTGACAGTTTTGGAGAGCTGGGCGACGCTTTCGTCTCTTATTTTGCTTCGAAGGTCAGGTGCCCGGAAGGACGACAGCGCCTAATGGGGGTCAAACAGCGACCGGATGAAACTGACGAAGAGTATGTTGATCGCATCGAGACAATAGTGTTAAAGGGTTCTAATAAAAGGTTGGGTATATCTGACTCTTCGATAAATTATGATTATATTGTCGGTATATATCAAAATACAGAGTTCATCTAAAACCGACTCAACCGTATAACTATATTTGAACTATTCAAATACGGCAGCTATTACTGATGAAAATGGGGTGGGGAAATCACTAGTCACTTCCTCAGTGATGTGCCCACCACAATAGCAATTGTTACCAACCAACAAATTTATACACACACATCTCAGACATGTTTCGATATGTTATTGGCATCGCTGAAAGATTATTTTTACAATTTGAAAAGTGGGTTCATGAATTCATTGTGTCCAGGTACCATGAATAGTTCAGCCATGGACCCATGGTCACCTTTACAATGATCGATGCCGACCTTTTATATTTAAGATACCAGCAAAGACGGGTAGAAGGAATCAAGGAAATTTACCAGGAGAGAAAGGAGACGAAACACTTCTTACTTGGACTTCCGTATTTGTGTCACTCGGCTAATGAAATTTCTCTGCAACAGTCTTTCTAAAAACCCGAAGATAAAAAAATCAGAAAGAACACATGTTAACTCATTTCATTTATGGGAATAAACACAACTCTAATGAGAAGGTCGATCCCAATTCAGTCATAGGAATATGAATGGAGTAGGAAAGACCACTCCATTCCGATATACCAACCCATCATAGTTTACAACCGAGTAATGTGTACCTCAAAAATGTTTTAGACCAACACTTTTGAACCCACTATTGTGCAGCAAAAATAGCCGACTAATAAAGCAAGCCTACAGTTATGTGGGGTGGAGGAGGAATACGTATATGAATTCTAGAAGTAAGTTTACCAAGTTGAAGATGGTTGATATCCATCTTAATTTTCTGAGTCTATATGACTGTTAGGTAGTGATATGAAAGCCAGACAAAATAATAGTTTCTCTATCATCCCAAATTCCCAATATGAAGACTTGGCAGTTAAGTCGACTAGATATTTTAAAAGGGAACCTTATCTAGGTTGAAAAGCCACTGAGCCACAGCCTCAATTGCTGGTAAGCATATACCAAAAGGAGTAATTGTACATACCAAAACCAAAGTTGAGCTATATATGTTTCCACGTGGAATGTCATTTTTTATAATATTACGACTGGTGCATGAACCTGCAATTGCTCTCACACCCAAACAAAATGGACCCCACCCCGAATAGCATTCTGTCCAGATCAGGATTAGCTCACTAAATATGAAATTAGAACGATCAATCAATTGTAATTCTACACGGCAAGAGAAGTTCTAGAGGGCTAGAAAACCAGGTTGGGAATGGGGGAAAAACTATCAGGTTATTGATAAAAATTGAGCAGCGGGTAAGGTGATATGATGTAACACTTTCTAGAACATCTTTTACCATGAATTCATATCAGATTTTTTCGGCAATTAAAGCCAAGTTTCTTGGGGATAACAGAGGATCAAATAAAGGTATCAAAGATGCCTGAAACACATTCCCCTGCTCCTGGAGAAAGAGTAGTCTATCAAGCAGCAAAAGAGTTTCCAAAACAGGTCCTATCGCAGCCCGGAGTGTCCAATAAGGTCCAACAAGTTCCTGCAGTTGTTTAGTGAATAGAATCAATAGATCTGCCATAGAAAGATAGAGTAAAACGAAACACAATCTTATGTAGTTCACGAAATATAAACGCTGAACATGGAACACTGTCGAAATATATATTTCGGCTTTTATAACTCAGTTGTATATATTTCTACACCTCTAAGGTAGGGATTTACATTTTAAACAGAATGAATAAACATTGGACTGCAAAACTCCAACTCAAAAGCATTATAAGATGCCAACATTAGAGAAGGTCAATCGTCACAGATACACATTACCCATGTATGTCAACATGTGCGTAGCCTTACACTGTATACGTAAATGCAGGTTAGGAAAAAGGATTAATAGAAAATATCAACTTAGTCTGATCAGTCACCAAATATAGATGTTCAAAAGTACCCAAAATCATATAAGGTGGAAATAGAAACTCACTGAGAATTCTTCCGCTTCCTTCCACAAATTTGAAAAATCTATATCTTGCGAATCATGAAGACCAATCCGTTCTAATCCAGATTTGCAGAATTTCAAGAACATGGAATATCTATCCTCAGAACAACTGCAGGACTCTTCATTTGATGATTTAGGATAAGAACATGGTTCATTGAGCATAGAAAACTCGGCCCAGGTTGAACCTGCAAACAACATCAGACGAGTAGAACAAAACGATGAATAAGGATTAAGGAGTATGATTGTATGAAAATGTTGAGATAGCCTAAAACGCTCATCGAAACATGTATATCTTAGTGCACACAATAATTTATTATATTACAGCGGAACCCTTCTTAGAAAATTTCACAAAGTCTGTCACTTATTTTTTACTTTAGCCACATAGTTAACTAATTATATTAGGTTTAATGATAACTGCACAAGAAGAGTGTATTAAAAGTACATAAGCCAGTTCCTTATAATTCGGCACTCTAGGTGCTAGAAACAGAAGAATTACATTTTTTATGTGAGAAAGGTACAACGGTATCTGCATTAGACTCCAGGATCCTGCGGTGATGTTGGCGACGCAAAGCCTTCCCTTGACGCCCTATTGAAAGGCTTGTAGTTCTAACTTCTGGGTAATACCGAATAAGAACCTTCAAACAGACATATGGGTGAGTGAAACACAAACTTTATAAATACTTTTGTAAGTTGAGGCAATAAAGATACAGAGGAAATTCATGGTTTTCCTAGTAATTAACTAATGTCTTTCCCTTAACTTACTTAACAATTATCCATCCTTAATCATATCAGTATACAACAACAAAAAAAAACCAGAAAAGAAAAATGTATGTTTTGTACCATTTGAAAGGCAGCACGATATACATGGAGCTCAAAATTGTGTTCAATGGCAGCTTCTCCCAAACCTTTCCATCTCTCTGCACTCTAATGAATTAAATTTCACAAAACAAGTCATACTCGTAGTCATAGAATTAGTGGAAAAATAGCAAACATCCATAAATACATCACACTATGAAAATTACGACACAAAGCACATATTCTTAGCTCCGATTATAGATCAGTATTGGAAAATAAACATATAGGCTATATGGACATCTATATTTTGAACTTTCTAAGATATTAATAGGTACATATTCAAAATTCAATCTAACAACCAAAACAGCAAAAGAAGGCATGCCGAAATGGATATTACCTGGCAGGCAAGATCACGGGCATTTTTCCCAAGCTCTACACTTGCAGATTTAGCTCCTGTACTCACTGGGAAACCACACTGGCAATCAGTCTCCTGGATGTCTCCTTCGGATAATAAGTTATAACAACAACCAATGCTAACCATTGCTTTAACCTCATCACATTCCATAAATGTCCTAGACGTAAAAAAAAAACAAGACGTTAGTGTTAGCCATAAAAAACAAAAGGCAAATCAAAGGGATAGGCTTCAATATGGTATCAGCAAAACAAAAACTTCTTGGACAATCATCTCATGGCCCAACTTTCAATTTAGAAAACCAAGTAGAAATGAATACAAGTAGGACTTTCATTGCATGTTTAGTTGGATATAATGAAGAGTGAAGACTAGTAAATCCAAGGACGCTGAAAAATTATGGCTTTCACCTGAGCATTGTCACGGATAAATCTCCACAGGCATGAAGCCCAGCCAGGACCAATAAAGAGTCACTTGCTTTGGTGGGAGGGAAATATTCATTAGTTCCTTTTAAAGGTTCTTCATCAACATTTTCTCTGAAAATAGTTTGTTTCTCCAAATCATCCCCTCGCACTAAGGTTCTGCTGACATCTTTCAACATGGTATACGATAGCACCCGGCATGTGACTGTTTTTGGCATGCTGAAACTTCTGTTTTCTGATCTGATCAGAGAATTCTCATTATCATAAGTTTAAAAGAAGATTTTCTCGATCATATTACAGGATTCGGAGACGAGGCATGATTTAAAAGAAAAATTATAAGACATTGCGGACTGCTTGATTCTACTACATAATGGGTGGCAATCATATCGGCAGGTTATAAGCAAAATCAGGTAGTATGAAGAGATGAAGCAACAACGAAAATTATCTGATCATTGAAAAAGAGTACAAAAGTGTGAGTGAGAGAATGTCACAATGCGTATGTGGGTGGAGAAACCCCAAGACAGACCTACAACAAGTACTAATTTATTCAATAATGCACATACCGAGATTTGCGCATCTTAGCTGCATAGTACTTCTCAATACGTCTGGCACGTGCATCTGTAATGCCACCATGGTGGGAAGAGGCATCAATTGCTATAACAGGGAGATCATACTCAAAGGAAAGAACTTGAGCAAGGTAACCCTAAATCAAATCAGAATGATCAGTCAAGTGGCGAATCACAGACATGTTAATTAAACATAAGTTAGAGCATGCCTATATAGCACTACAAGTAGCATAAACATTAATATGTTGAAATTAGTGGAGAAAAAACAAACTATACAACGAGGGACAGCCAAAGCAACTCAATATTTATCAAAAGGGAAGATCAGTCACATGCCACCCATATCAAAATGGTATCATACCTGACCAGAACCAACATCCACGACACTATGGTCCTCAACTCTTCTAGCAATGGAACCAATAACAGCAGCAAGGGATTCTATCTACAGAGGTTAACAACAAAGACTTGTAAGTTAGTCTTCTCAGTTGCACAATTTCATATTATGACACAGCCAAAAGAAATCATAGCGACATGTGACTGCAAGCATCTGATTTATAAACCTACTGCCAATTCAATCTTTCAATCTCTCTAGATACAGTTCTGAAATTCCCACACGTAAATAATTCATATCAGAGATTGGAAATATTCAGAATTATATGTCTAAGTTTCTAACCTATTTTATGGTCACTAGTTATAAACTAACTTGAGACATGATTTGAATAGCACCATCTACCAAAAGCAATGGAATGTTTTTCAAGATACATCAGTAACTTTGATATCTAACTATGAATAACAGGATTTATAATGTCATCTTACACACCACTCGAGCTTGCAGCTGTATACAAATTGGTTGTCATAAGAAGCTGAAGAAAGTTTAAGCAATGAAAGTAAGATAAAAGAAGACCATGGCCTACTTCATGTTTCTTCTTCTGATTCATGCCTTGGGCAATAACATTATTCAGTGGTGACTCTCTCAAACCTGGGAAAGCCTGCAAAGGATCTAGAGAAAGAAGTTCAACCCTCAAAATTCGGCATTTAAGATTTTTTACGCAACATTTTCCATCAGATAATTAAGTTTGACGAAGAACAAAGAAACCACTGGTCTCAGTAGTAAAATTTCCAAGACACATCACAACACCCTTGTACCCTCAAACAACAACGGCATGTTCCCTTATGAATGACATTCATTGTTTGAAGCAAAGAAGGCTAGAAGTTGCCTTCAACTATAAGGAAACCGGAAGGATATTTAAGAATTTTAGATAAAGGAATAAAATGTATGAAAACATAAAATAAATAAATAAATGGGAGCAAAATGGGAAATACATCCTGCAGATCTGCCTGGTCACGGGGAAAAGCAAGGGACCTCAAATTCAGGACATATTCTTTAAGTGAAGCAGGCCAATTACCCTAGAATAATGAAGAGAAAAAATGATTACAAATAACAATGGCCGGTTCTATGTTGAATGAGTAAGTAAATATTCAAGCATCATCATGTTTCAAGTGCGTTTGTTTGCCTCAAGTGTCTGGGTTCAGTAGGTATTATAAATGAAAAATGGAAAAGCATCGTTTGACGAGGTTATATGATCTGAACATTCTACACATAAAAAATTCAGTCATAGAACAGAAGACGGAAAACTGATATTTACCCATTAGAGATTTCAGTCTAATGCTATTTACAATACTTATCTACGTTTGCGGTTATACCAAACTCGTTGGCGTTCGTCATGTAGCTAAAGAACTCGGAAAACAGATCAAATTCGATGATAGATCAGAACAAATCCATAAACATAAACCACTGAGCATTACAAACACCTGAACCACGCCGGACGGAATCTGCATAAGTTTCTCCACCGGCTCTTTCCTCAGGCAATCCATCCACTCCTTATCAACTGCTTCCCACATTTTATCCTGACACAGTTCATCAAATAATTACACCAGTCGTAATATATTTTCGGCAACGCCATTATTTATTTATTTATTTATTAAATAGGTAATTTACCTTGAAGAAATTGGCGACGTGAGCGTCTAAGAAGAACCGGTACGGCTTGAGGAAATCTATAATGGCATGGATCCACTCCAGAGTTTCAGTAGCTGTCTCGCACGAGTATTTACACACGCCGCCGTCGCCGTCGCCGTCGCCGTCGGACATGCCGTAACGCCTTTTCAACCGGCAGTCGCCCTTGCGTTAGTAAAACGAAAAAATTGTTATCCCCTTCGTTGAGACTCGATACCCCTCTCTCTCGTTTGTCGTGTGTTTTGTGCGCACAAAAAACGCTCAGCTTAATTGACACGCTTTTTCACCCAATGCCGCTTTCTTCACTTCACAAAAAAATATCTTTTTCTTTAATATTACGTACAATGTTCATAGTATATGGTAAATAAATTTTAGTATATGGTAAGTAAATTTAGATGTAGAGTTTTACATACAATGTTTATAGTATATGATAAATAAATTTAGATGAGTTTGACTGACATTTTCCATTGATTTTGATAAATTTTCATTTTAATATAATTATTTTAATTATTTTACATGAATTTATATAAACTTTATACATAAAAAAAATTAATTATTTAAAAAAATCTAAATTGTTCAAAAAATAAATAAATATTATTATTAATCAAAAAATTCATTTGTTGTTGTATTCTCATTATGTAAAGGAGCAGAAGCCAAAATGACCTGTTTAATAAGTCATCAAGATTCATCAAAAAATTCATTTGGATCAACACGGCACACCAACACAAGCCCGACAAGATTGTAACTATAATGGCCTGAGGAAATCTATAATGGCATGGATCCACTCCAGAGTTTCAGTAGCTGAAGCGATCTAGACCGAATTGGACTGAAATTAAGTCCTAAATAACAGGAACAGTTGGACTGAAATTAACCAACCGAATTGGACTGAAATTAAGTCCTAAATAACAGGATCAGTTGGACTGAAGTTGGACTGAAATTAACCAACCGAATTGGACTGAAATTAAGTCCTAAATAACAGGATCAGTTGGACTGAAATTAACCAACCGCTAGTGCTAGCTACGCATTACTTTGACAAAATGTATCAACACGGCACACCAACACAAGCCCGACAAAATTGTAACTTCCGGTAGTGATAAGAATTCATGACTTTGCTACACAATGTTTCGAACAAGGCAAACTACACATTACTACCCAAAATAAATTAGCACTCACCCGACTAAATACACATTACTAATACACATTACTGTAATAAACAAGTAACACATGTTTGTAAATGATTTAGATTGAAATCATCAAAATCGAGCTCAATACTTTATAAGAAAAACATTGTGTAGTAATGTGTAGTTTGCCTTGTTCGAAACAAATAAAGAAAAACAAATAATTATCCATAACTTTATAAGCTAATAATTTAATTAAACTGAAAACACTGAACACGAAAAAAAACCATCGGCTCTCCACTCAAAACCTGAGCTTGGAGAAAAACCAACGGTTCTTCCCGGTCTTGAACCGCTCCTCGAACCTCGCCTTGATCTCCTTGCAGGCGGTGACCTTCTTGTCGCGCGAAGCGAGTACATCAGCTGAGACGACGTCCTTGAGATCCACGTCGAGCGTGTAGCGCGTGGGCATGACGTGGTTGTAATTCACGACCTTGAGGAAAGCCTTGACGCGCGATTTCTTCGCCTGCTTCTTCATGGAGTCCTTGTGGATGACCTTGCTCGGATACTTGGCAACGCCGGCGACGAGGCAGTGGCCGTAGGGGCGCTCGCGCGTGCCGTCGTCGAAATTCTTGACGATGGTGGCCTTGTGGCCGGCATATCGCCCCTGGAGGACGATCACCGCCTTGTGCTGCCTCATGAACTTCATTGTCGGAGATGGAGTACAGGCTGTGGGAGAACGGAGTTGTGGCCAAGTTAGGGGTTAGGGTTTAGAGCAGGTTTTTGTTTATATAGCCGACATTTGGGCCGGGCGAAAAGGAACTAGGGCTTCGAAATGGGCTCGTTATTGGTTCCATTGGGCCGTAAGTTATAAAATTTGTAAATGGGTTTTTTCCTAATGGGCAGTGCACTAATCCAGACCATGTGTGATGTGTGTATGGAATTAGGTTAGTCAGTACACTTGTTCTAGCACAGAATTAACCGCAACCGTGTAAATGATACTGTACTAAATCAACATTTTTTTTTCTCGTGAAGCTATTTATACATAAATTAATCTAATTAATTAATTTATTTATTTTATATTACAATTCGTACAACTATTAGTATTTTTTTTCTTCACAAAATTAAATGTAGAATTAGTACTCCTCAATCCCTTTTGTAGTAAACAGAGGGATTACTAAAATGCAGAATGAGAAATTCATTTATCAAGCATTTGAATGTTTGAAAAAATAACATAGTTATGTAAACTGTTAAATAGCAAATTAGTTACGTTTTCAATATTCAACTAACAGAGAATGAAAAATGAACACTAGAGAACCAATGAAATGTTAAGGCCTCCAAGATTTTGTCAGGAACACAATTGAAATACAATAAAAGAGCAGAACTTAATATTTTGGTAGGATCAATTCAACTCCAACCTTAAGGCTTACGAGGAGGGGGAGGGAGTCGGGGTGGGGGAGAACTGCTGGTGCTGCTGCTGCTAGGACTTCTTCCTCTAACAGGCCTGAAAAAAATGATGCAAGAGAGTGAGAGAGTGAAATAAACAAAATTTGTTTTCCAACAACGTATCATTAGAGAGAAATTTACTTTCTAGGACTACGACTGCGTGACACCCTCCTCGGCCCCTGCAATAAATTCACCAGAAGTCAGCAAACATCTCAAAAAAAATATATATATAAAAAATACAGGTCCAGTAGAACAGACCCTGCGTGGGCTAGGTGATGAAGAAGAAGAAGATCTGCCACGTCTAACAGGTGGTCCACGAACTCTGCACACATGGACAGAGAAAAAAAGTGTCAATTAGGAAAAATTGCATCGCAAAAATAATGATATCCTGAAACATATGCAAAACTCCCTTGTCCCAAGTTAACTCATGATCACCAAGAGATCAAACGCATTTAAAAAAAAAGAAGATAATGTTTATTGCATTTCACCTCCTAGGAGATGGAGATCCTGATGGAGAACGAGCTGGCCTCCTTACAGGAGAGCGACTGCGTCTGCGTCCAATAGGTGATCTTCTAGGTGGACTTCTCGCACGTCTTGGGGACCTTTACAAACACAAAAAAAAATCAATGATTGATGCTTACATTGATTTGACAATAAATTCTATTCTTCTAGATATGATATTTTGGACAAACCAATTCATGAAGATAACATTTGCAAAAAACCCAAAATAGACTATACACATTCAAATTCACAGGCAATTTTTCATTGTAGTTTGGTGCTTTATTTTCTCATGGGTCTTCTCCATGGCATTGTTTCTGAAAAGCTTCCATCTCCTAAATTATCTTTGGACTACTTGCTCTCAAAAATAACTATTCTAAGTATGAACAAGCATTACAGATACTGCTTTATACATTTAACATGTTTCAGGGCAGGAGAGAAAACGGAAACTGCAATAGTGATACAGGCAAGACAAGTGAAAGGAAATTTAATTATCATCACATATTTTCTATATGTGATAGTAGTTTGAGAAATGATATTCGGATTATATTTTCAACTAGCTATAATATGTATGATTTAAAACTATCACATTATAAAAAAGGGATGGAAGAGAACAAATATCTAGTAAATTCAGCACCGTCGTCTTGGAGGAAAAGGAGAGCGTCGACGAACAGGACTACCCCGTATCCTTCTTGGAGAACCCCTGTTCAAAATTAGACGTATCAAAAAATTGTCTCTGGACAAATAATATGCACATATATTATATAAAAAACCTTGGAGGTGACCGGCGACGTCTTGGAGGTGAAGAGGGCGAACGTCCTCTGGATGGAGATGCAGGCCTTCTCCTTGGAGGTGGGGAATCACCTCGTCTATAAGGAGAATTAGCTCTACGCCGGACAGGGGAATCCGGACGCCTACGTGGCGGGGAAGAACCCGGGCCTCGCCTGGGAGATACTCTTCTGGCTACAGGAGATCTCCTATGAGGTGGAGAGAGAGGTCTCCCCCGGGGGGAAACTGATGATAGCATTGATAGAATTCAGCTTTAGCAACATAATGTTCAATAACATAGCACTTTTAAAGAGGGATTTACAGTTACCTTCTCTCTGCCGCTTAGGTACATCTTTATCTCCATCTTCTGTGGCATCCTCAGATTTTGGGCCATCTCTCCTTGAAGTTGTGGCAGCAGCCTTAGGTGGAGAAGCAACCTTCTTTCGCTCAGGTAATGTAAACTTGGCCCGTACAATTTTCCCATCAATTTGAGACTGGAAAAACATGGGATTGAAAATTTAGTTGCGAGATTAAGGAGAAGGAACATTGAATACAGTGTGAAAATAAAACACATACACCATCCATATATAACAGGGCCTTTTCAGCATCGGCCCTATTCTTGAACTCAACATATGCGAATCCTTTAGGAATATTGACCTGTAAATGAAAATAGCATTGAAATTAAAGGATACCTACATGTAGGGTTCAGGGTTCTAAGACCAACACAAATAATAGGGGCAACAACTTACGATGTGGTCAATTGCCAGCCGTACATTGACCACTTCTCCAAAATTACCTGTGAAAGAAGAAAGATAAATCAATAAACTATAACCTTAAATACCTCACCTTAAAACATGATAAATTGATTAGACTGCATTTATAATATGAAACAGCAAGCATACCAAATATTTCTTTCAAATGGTTCTCGTTCACATTCCTACTAAGCTGGTCAACATGTAGCACGAGAGATTCAGGAATAGGAGAAGCCTTCCTGGAGAAATGATAAGAGAAATTTGCTACATATAAAATCTCCTATCATAGAACCAAAGATGGTATAAACCAAAGGAGAAAAAAAACTACACAACACTAAGAAAAAACATACTGGCATGTATAATTGTATATAAAAATAGAAGATAACTTATACTTATTTTATATGGTAAAGCAGGCCTAGTTAAAGATCCATAGTCTGAAATAGAAATAACAAAATATTTTCAGATAAGTCGTGAGTTTTTTTCATTATTAATATCCAAATAGCAGAATTCTGATACGTGGGAATGCAGATAACGACAAAACATTAATAATTGGAGAAACAATAATCCTAACCAGATGTTATAAGGCATGATTTTTCCAATTCAAAGATTTAGGCAAGTTCGTGAGTTAAGCTGTGGCTACAAAATCTCATTTTTTGCATAATAACCCTCAAAAGTATTAAATTATTAAAAGTGAGTGATGTAATTAATTATAAGTACTGTATTTGTTAATTTAAATTTATAAATATTTATTAAATCAATAAAAAATAAATTAATAATTTGGTTGGTGGGACAATAAAATAATAACAATTGTACCTGCGATGATCGAGTATTGGAGTATATATTTATAGGTGCATATTATTTTTGATTAATGGCATAAATTTGTATCTCATGATAAGTGCACCATTGCAGATGCCTTATTCACCAAGATTTTAACTATAGTAAATGTCATTCAAAAGGTCCAGACAATGAACAATAAAATATATAGGAAAAGACACTAAAACAAAACCATTTTCTCAAGAGTGGTTAGCTGTTGGATAGAAATAAATTGGTATTCTTGAAAGTTACCCACAAATGAAAGTAAAGTGATATTTCTACCAACAACTCACCGTGGAGGTGGGGAAGTTCTCTTAGTTTGTGGGGGCGGTGAGCGGCCACGTTTAACTCCACCAGCAGGGCTGCACAGCCAAATTAAAAGATAAGCATTTTTAATAGTATGTACTTCAACAAACAGGGAGCTGCAGTAAATTTAGCTTCGACCAAAAACCAATGATGAGTAATCATGTAACAAATTGTTGTGGCAATTTGACCGTTTATCTGTCTGGGGTAGAAATAAACAGAAAACTTCTAAAGAATAACTGGAAAATGATATAATTAAGCAACCAAATCATGTTTTGTGCATTGCATATGTTCCTGTGTTTATCAACCCTTAGCTTTCATTCATGAAAAGTACAAGTAAAATCTGAACTATAGGACTATAGGAGGACCCAAGGATGTCGATTATGGGATAACAATTGATTTTGCTATGTTAATTGCAGACATAGTGGTTGTGGCTAATATTTACAGCAACAAGAAAAAATAATGTAATTTCTCAAAAAAATAACAAATTCTCTATACAAATAAATTCTTGTACTAGTTCTTTGATTTTGACCGAGTTTTTCTTGATTGTAGGTTATTTAGCGAGTTCTAACGATTTATATTGTGGTAATTCTTAAATTTCGGCAGAGTTTTTCTTCACTATTGGTTATTTAGTGATTTGTAAACAGAGGTTTATGTTGAGATGATTCTAAATGTTTCACTTGAGTTTTTCTTGATTGATGGTTATTTAGTGATACATTAACGGTTTATGTTGTATTTAGAGATACATTAACGGTTTATAAGCAAAACTCTAGATTTAAGAATTAACACAATATTAGCTCTTGCCAAATCACTAGATTATCTTAAGGTTTGTTTCGTGTAGAACTCGGACGAAATCAACTAAATTATCACAAGATTTATTAAATTACTTTGCACAAACCACTTTGACCACAACCATCAAGGGAGCCTGTATTCAACGTAACGGAGTCCGATAAAATTTGATCCATATGTTAAACAAAACTAATGTGGTTGCTCAATTTTATCTATCATTTTTCTTATTATTCTATATCTTCACTACACCAGATACAGAAACTCACAATGCACTTGTATAACTATTATCAGAAACTGCATTCGTGAGCTTAGGCATATTTTAAAAATTTCAAAGCAAAATTCTTAAGAATAAATGAAAAGCACGATTGAAATTATGTATATAATAAGAATTCTACCTCTTTCTCGAAGGAGGAGGGCTACGGCTGCGAGAGCTACTACCACTGCGAGAAGAAGATGAGAAGGATCTCGAGCGAGAACGGGACCGCGAGCTGGAGCCCGAGTAGGAGCGCGAACGAGACAGAGAAACTGAGCGGGAACGCGGCGAGCGAGAGATAGAGCGAGATCGAGATGAAGATCCCGACGGAGACGCCGGGCGACCGCGAGCGGGTTTCGCCATTAGAGCTGAGTGCGTAGAGCAGGACTTCACACTCCTGTATAAACCCTAGTGACAGTGGATGAGTCGATCGGAGAAAATTTTGGGAAATGAAAAGTCGGGTCACTTCTCGCCTCTATGGATAGGATTATTAACCGTACTACTAATAAACCGAATATCAGCCCGGATGGCTTCCCGGTCGAGTTTGTTATTATTTTATTTTATTTATTTTTGAGATAATTACATTTTTGTACCATTAAATTTAAAATTTCGCGTAACAATTATTCAAATTTGATGAAATTACCAAAGTATACCTACTGATTAATAGTAATCGATTTTTTTTTGTTAATTTTCATACTATATTTTAAAAATATATAGCATTGTTATATAGTAGGAGTAAAATTAACTTTATTTGTATTAGTTTTATAAGAGTAATAATTAGTGAAATAAATTAAAAATAAAAACAGTTCAGGGATATCAGAAAATATACATAGTTTGGGGTACAAACGCAATATCCCTAATTATATTTACATTTCGTAAATAAATTAAATAAATAATAATTTCGTAAATAAATAAAATAAATAAATAAATAAAATAATCAGAAGAGGTTTTAGAGACTTATAAACCCTAACTCACATAATTCGAGCAAGCTCCCAACCCCCATACATTTCTTCCTCACCCACAGAGAAGCTTCGAAAACCAGACGGCAGTTATGGTTTCAGACAAGCAACAAAAAACAACCAAAGTATCCGTATGGGATTTGCCTGATATTCCGAAGGGGAACTTGCCGGAGCACCTTCATCTCCAGAAAACTCGCGTTCTCTGCACCAACGATGCGCCGACGCAGGTATTACAGTTCATTGATTTCGTATTTTACCTTGGTGCGAAATGATTTTATTTTATTTATTTATTCGTTTTTAATGAAAGACGGAGAGTATTCAATACTCGGGTGCGTACTCCGGAATGGGGGTGGATAACAGCACGAGATTGGAGGAATTTCGCAAAAATTTCAGGGTTGAAGTGATTAGTCTCACTGAAGATGACATGGAGTTCGATTTGATTGGCATTGACGCCGCGCTTGCCAATGCTTTTCGACGAATCCTCATAGCTGAGGTTCGAGTCGATAAACCTTTTATTTATTTTTATGTTGGAATTTAAGTGTGAGTGATGTTCTTAAGCTTGGTTAGGTTAGGTGGACATTCAGCGGTTAAATCTTTCTTTGTTAATTTGGGTTTGTAATTTTTCTTACTTGATGTAAACATATCGTTCGGATAAAAAATTAGCGGAACTTGATTGCCATCTTTGGAACTGTTTCATAGAGTGTGCTGCATTTGTTCTGTATGGGGACATGTTTTATTTGGGCTCATTAGAATAGATTATTTAATAGGAGAAATATGGAGTTCGTAGTTTTCTTATTTGGAAAATACGTTTGTGGTTCAAGGTGAAGTGCTAAAAATATTTTTTGATTGGGTGAAAGACTTACCACTCTTTCTCTCTCTCTCTCTCTCTTTAGCTTCCCACCATGGCTATTGAAAAGGTTCTTTATGCAAATAACACTTCTGTGGTTCAAGATGAAGTGCTTGCCCATAGATTGGGTCTTGTTCCGCTTAAAGTCGATCCAAGGCTATTTAATTACAAGTCAGGTTTTACGTTTTCCCACTTATCCATTAAATTTCTCTTCTCGACTGTTATACTTCCATCTTTTTGGTGAGGTTTCTTGATGCACAAGTTGTTTTCCCTCCAGAAAATGACGAACCAAATGAGAAGAATACCATTGTATTTAAACTCCATGTTCTCTGTGAAAGAGGGAGCTCACGCATTAAAGGTAATAAATGTTTGTCTTACTTCACGTAAAAAAAAATCATATTATTTGTCTTGACTGTCAATTGTCAGTGAAATGAATCTGTGTTTTCTTCTTTCTGTGAAAACAAAAATTGTCCAGTGACGACTGATGAATTGAAGTGGCTACCGAATGGCAGTGAGTTCGTATTAAATACGGAAAACCCGACTTCAGATTCGAATTCAAGGACGAAAACTTATACTTCATTTAATTGCTCCCAAGACTCCTTGCCAGAGTTTGTAGACAACCCAATTGGTCCCAAGGAGCATGATATACTTTTAGCTAAACTTGGATCTGGACAGGTATCGTTGGAATGCTTTCATTTTTTTATCATTAAATTTAGAGCAGGACTTATGTTGAGAACCCTTGCTGTTGTGTTTCTACTAATTGATCGTAATTTTAAAATGTGCAAATCATAATCTTTTGCCCTGTGCAATGAAGCATTTTTCAATGAAACTGCTATTCCCATGAGGAGAGCTCTGTAACGACAGTAACGTTAATAGATGATCACTTGTGAAATAATATGATAACTTACATGTGTGGTTCTAATCAGATTTATCTCCTAGTTTTTTTTATCTATGAGCAAGAGAAGTGGTAAAACACTCAAACATACGTGTTATATTTCTGGTAAGAAAATTACTATTTATAGTGTATACCATTTATCTACACAGAATTGCTGACAAAAAAATGAAAAAAAAGGTAACATAATATAGAAAAGGAAGTCATCCGATCAGTCCCCAAGTATACCACGTAATTATTGTTATGTATAGTACTTAAGTGGTGATAGAATTTTTTTTCAATGTTCAATATTCTCATGTTTGTTTGTATTTCTTGAGAGTTGTAAAAAAATAGATTTCCCTCGTCTCTGAAAGTATGGTGCTATTTATTTGTGCAGGAAATTGAGCTGGAAGCACATGCTGTGAAAGGAATGGGTAAGACTCATGCAAAGTGGTCTCCTGTTGCCACTGCTTGGTATAGGATGCTTCCCGAGGTACAAAGATTCTTAATGCCTCTTTCTCTGTTATCAAAGCCATTTTCTTATTATAAAAACCAGTTCAAGATGAAGTGGAATCCATTGTAAAACAACTTATGTTATATCTTTCTGTAGGTTGTTTTGTTGGAAGAAATTGAAGACGACCAGGCTGAAGAACTTGTCAAGAAATGTCCTGTTGGAGTGTTTGACATTGAAGATATTAGTAAAGGTAAATACAGTTGTTGGAGAAGTATGTCTATCAGTTTTAGAGACCCTTTAATTGACTTTTCAATTATTATTACATTTTTTACCGTCAAATAGGTCGAAAAAGAGCGACTGTAGCAAGACCTCGATCTTGTACTCTGTGTCGTGAATGCATCCGTGAAGATGGTTGGGATAAGCTTGTGGCACTTCGCCGCGTAAAAGATCACTTCATCTGTAAGTAGAGTGCTGGAACCTTCCTTTCTCTACTTGGCTAATTAAACGTGTGTTTACTCTTCTTCCTTTTCCTGTTTTCCATAAACTTTAATTGTAAAAATGCACTAGATGGCATATGGCATTTAAGCTTCTCTGGAACCCACATTTGTAATAACTTCGGCTGTGCCAAAATGTGGATACCATAATGTTTGCAGCCTTTAATGAAATAAAGGTTCGAGAGATAAGTTGTACTGGATGGGTGGGTGACATTGCTGATGAGAGTGATTGCACACACTAAAAAGAAGCAATTCTTAGTATTTCCCCTATTAGGAGAGCTGATAATCAATATTTTTCTTCTTGCAAGTGTTTACCAACAGTCCCTACTATTTAGAATTGAAATCATTGTTTTTCCCTAATCGAGAAGTTTTATACAGTAGGAGCTTACTGTTTCTTTGTGCCCTACTTTCTCAGTTACAATCGAATCCACGGGAGCATTACCTCCTGAAGTACTGTTTACTGAAGCTGTCAAAATCTTGGAAGACAAGTGTGAGCAGGTGATGACGGAGCACTCTTGAGTAATATTATTGAATACTAGTAATATTTATTGTAACAGGCAATGTTCGTTACTCGCCTCTTTTTTTAAGCACGAAACGTTTCTTTGTGGTGAACTTGAAAATTGATATTGGAAATTATGATAGCTTTTGTGTCATAAAAGAAACCACTTATGATTTCAAATATGAAATCAAGTTCTTGTATTATTCTAGGAAAGCCAAGCATCAAGCATGATTGATTATTGCTTGTGTTATGCATAAATCATCAAGATTTAATAATAAAAAACAAAACAAAAAAAACAATGTGTTAGTTTCCCAAAAGTTGATACAACCACACATAATTTTATTTCCTAATTAGACCATTATTGTTTAGTAAATATAAAGTTCTGCCAGTTCTTCCAAAGAATCTGAACCTAGGTTAGGATCAGCATTTTCCAGCATCCACAAGAGATGATCAAAAAGCACCACTTCACATTTCACGGACACACCTGGATCCATTCCCGGGCCCGCTTCTTGCTTCGATTTCTCGATAAGAGCATTCAACAGAGGATGGTTCAAGAACTTGGAACTGATCACGTACCTTCTCCTCGAACTTCCCACGAGAATCGTCTCGTGGGCCTCCATTTGATCCGAACGCGATAATTCTTGGTAATAACGACCCATATCCCTCGTGGGTTTGGATCTCAAGCTGTTGTAAGAAGTGCTCCGACTGATTTGCCTCGACAAAGTCTTGCATTTCCTGAGAATGGAACTGATCTTCTTCATGCTTGCTAGTTACTGGTTTAACGTGTGTGATGGAGAGTGAGAAGTCGAAGTTTGATATACATATATACACACGTATAAGTTGGAGTATGGAGATAGAATTTTAATTCGGGTCAGAGTGGGTGATGGGTCGTTATTTTGGACCCGGTGGGGGTGGCTGAGATCCACTTGCAAACGAAATATAAATGACATGACATAAACATGCCATCTTCTATGATTATTTTTCACCTCATATGTTATGTTTCATGGTCAAAAATGTTGCAAATTATTTAACATCAGAGTCGAAAGGGATGTTCAGTGTTTCCAACGATGATTGTGAGTGTACTATTTGTGTTTGTGCATTTGTCGGTAACCAACCATTTACGTGAATACGAAGAATAACCGAATCTTGATGACTTATTAAACAGGTCATTTTGGCTTCTGCTCCTTTACATAATCACAATACAACCAAATATCTTATAAACCATGATTAGATCCATTGTGTAAGGTTGAAAAATGTTACCTGTGAAAGTTACCTCCCAACTTCCATTCAACTAACTCACAATACATTCGAAATAAACTAACAAACAGAAGGATGAAAATGACAACATTTGCCCAGGAGACGGGAAACAAAATTAGTCCGACTTCATGAACTGAAGATACAAATACAAATAAAAATACAAATATCAAATCGACGTCAAAATTCAAAATTCCTTTTTCTAACCCGTACTGTAAAATCTAAAAGCTGACATGGAGAGTTATGGATAGAACATTAGTAATACGATCACCTGACATGGAGAGTTATGGATAGAACATTAGTAATACGATCACGAAGTTCATCCATCACCTTCTATAACTTCTCCTATCAGAAGAGTGTCTCTCTTCCCCCCTTCGTTTACGACCATAGCTACTATCATCATCTCCAACATCATGTCTATTCCCTCTATGATACTCACCACCACTTTTGTTTCGACTATCATTTTCGTATTTCTTCTCCCTACGGCCACCACCATCATCCGCAATCCTCCTTTCGTAATTTCTCTCTTTCCGCTTATAACGATAGCCATCATCATCTTCTCTGTTGCTCTTCTCATACTTCTTGTCATCCCTCCTACGTTTATGATCATCATCGTCCTCACCACTATCGTTTCTTCTTTTGTGTTCTCTCTCATCACGGGTATCCATTTTTCTCCCATCACCCGAGTCTTTCTTTTCTGGATATTCTTTAGCTCGCCCTTTATATGGATGTCGACTGTCTCGTCTTTTTTCATCATGGTCTTTATGGTGGTTATGAGCACCATCATGCCTGTTAAGTTTTTCATCGTGTTCGGGCTCATCATTTTTTCTCTCCTTGCTATGTCTCTGTCCTCTGCCACCGTCTTCCTCGAAAACCATTTCATACCTAATAAAGATAATGCGAGGCATATTAGAAGACCTTAATAAATCTGAGTCTTGAAAATAAATAAAAATACGAGCTATATTTAGACTACCTTGAGCTTCCATCACCACCACGTTGTCTGTTATCATCTTTCAGAGTGTATTTTGAATTTGGTTGCTTAGAGGTGGAATCTCCTGTGCAGTCCTTGGCAATGTGGTCAACAGAACCACATTTGAAGCAACCTCCTCCTGAAACAAATAGAATAGAGAATACAGAATCGGATTAGAAGTTACATAGAAACAATTTACACCTAAAGATTACACATTATTATGTATTAAAATGACTTGCTTTTCAAGGGGAACCAAAAACCAAAATGGCTTACCTTGACCCGCTTGACCTTTGCGTCTATACTGAGACCATAGTTTTGAAACACTTTGACTAAAATCGACGTGGATCCTTCGATCGTCAATAAGAGCATTGTCCATCTGCAGTTACAGGCAACACAATTTGCACGTAAGGTTCTGATGGAACTAGGAGAGCATAAGCTACATATCCTGGTGGGGAGTTCCGAATTCTTAGTCCTAAAATTGCTCAATAATACCTTAAAATATGCTTGTTCGCAGGCGTCTTTGTCCTCAAACTCTGCCACCGGAGAAGAGAAAATATAAGCGCAACAATAATAGATCACATTGCTTTTACAAATAAAAGTCATGCCAAAAGCCACATACTATTTAAGGGGTCTAAAAAGAAATTCATAAGAAGAACAAAGTCGCCCACCTATAAAAGCATAGCACAAACTGTCGCCAGTTTTTTGATCCCGGATAACTTCAGCTCTGTGAACGTTTATCGAACAGTGAGAAACACGTGGAGATACATATAATCAATAAAATATAAACGAGAACAAGATTAAACAGCCTGATCATTGAGAGACTTACGATGTTACAACCCCGAAACGAGAGAAAATTGTATGCAAATCCTCGTCCTACATAGAGGAGAAATCAAAATATAATCAATATTAAGTTGGTCCATCACTGGGGAAGTTCAGATCCAAGTATTAATAAATACCGACAGTGGATTCACTTACTTCAGTTACTGGATTCAGTTTGCATACAAACAGCACATTATCAGGAGGTTTTACCTCAGCATCAGGAATGTCGCCTATCTGTACATGAAATAGCCAGTGAGTTAATTTCCATAGAGCAGACTTGCTACTATCAACAAATATATTGATGCATGGTAAAATCCTTACAGATTCAAGCACTACTGCACGGGAATGTGCATCCTTTTCACGCAACACCTCTTCAAGTTCGTGTGGGTTAAGTTGCTCGTCCATGGGGACCCAATCATCTTCTAGTCTCACATCATCGTCAACCTATATTTAGAAAAATTAAAACACCATTGTAACATTAATCTCACTGAATCCCAAGAGGTTAAGACAAACATAGTGAGGTCCAAGTTCAGCAAACGGAAATCACAACTAGAGAAATTATACTAGTAGAATAATTCTTACTTCATCTTTTGGTTTTCCTTCTGGAGAAGCATCTGGGATCAACTCAGATAAATTCGGAGGATCATCGAAAGGATCATCCAATATATACGTGTGTTTGATCCTGCATAGTTAAGAAGACAAAATAACTCAAATTTATATTACTGAAACAATTGAAGTCAACAGACAATAAGAAAAGGCAAACCTGATGTTTTTATAGGGTTTGCTCTTTTCATCCACGTAAGTCTCGTTTATCCTAGTAAGTGTGTCCAAGCCTTCTGCAATCTCTCCAAACACCTTCCAATTGAAATAATAATTTAATGATGTTGAACTGAGATTTTCAATCAGTGCTTAGGAAATAGTACTATGAAAGGGTTGGAAAACCCCGGTTTATCAATCAAAAGTGACTAAGATAAAGTAAGCCATTTATCAATCATAATAACTACGTGTTAATCAAAATCACATGGTACAAACAGCAGAAGGTATAATATTGGTGACATCTCTCATATTGTAAAATCTAACAAATATGACTACACGAATATGTATCAATGTGTTAATGTTCCATATTTTGTTTCTTCATTTTTCTATTTAGCATAGAAAATGTAGATAATCTGCTTCACATAGAATTGAAACACGTTTTGTTTCTAAAAAGTAAAAGATTAAGACAGTAAAAAGTAAACTGTAAGGAGAAAAGAAAACTCACAGTATGCTTTCCATCCAGATAATCAAGATCTTCCCGCAGTGTGAAATAGAACTAGAAATAAAAAAGAGTCAGAACTTTCAAGCAAGGAGAACATGTTCATGAATACATTTTCTATAAAAAAAAATGGTAAGTAATTGCACCTGGGAAGCATTCATATTCTCTCCAGCACTAGCCATGGCAAGCGTCCCTATCTTTGAATGCTTTACATCCAAATGAATTTCGTCACCAAAAAAGCGAGCCTGATCGCCGTATAATAATCTGAAAATTCACAGGTTGTAGAAGGGTCATGCATGATCAAGTTAGTTGAAAATCGAAAACCTAAACAAAAAGATTTGGAAAAAGATGGAGTTTAAAACCCCATCAACCTACGTAATTTGATAATAACTTCAAGAAATTATGTAAGGTCCTTACTTGTAAATAGAATCACCGCCGGATCCCGTCCTGGTGGGATCACCTGTCTGTGCTGTAAAATCTTTCTGCACCATGTGAAAGAGGCATCCATTATAATACTTGATCCTGCAGAGGAAACAAATCGCTCGAGATTAAAACCCATTCAATATATTCTCCAATAAAATATTACACAAGTTGGTTTAATCTAAAGGGATTCCCTCAAATAAATTTTATATCGGCCACCCTAATCAACTTTCGCCCTAAAGAATTTTTTAAAATGTTCCGTCGAGCACTCTACCAAAATTGCGTTTGCCCGTATGAATTTTCGTCAATAAACCAAATGCACCCATAAGAGGGTTTTGATGAGTTCAATCGCATATCCTTCCCCTCCATTACTTCACTCAGCTCAATCAAACAAAAAATTTATAATAACAGAAAATCCAGTTTTGAGCTTTAACAGCAGGACTCAGATAATTAAAACCTAAAAAAAAGTTACCATTGTAACTGTAAATCACAATCTAAAAACTCAAATTAATTAATGTAAACTTACTTGCAGAGCTTGAGGAAGTTTTTGCATGTCAATGGGCATCGATCTGTGAACAAATCTACCACTAAGTCCCCCAAGCTCGTCACTATCATGACCGACATCTTCCTCTTGAATTCAGAAAAGGGGGAATCGGAGGGGTTAGGGTTTATCTACCAGAGGCGTGCCTTGTAACAAACGGCGACGTTTCGTGCTATTTTTGAGGTGTTTATTGATAAAGTTATTTATTTCATTTATTTTCTTGATTAGATTATTATATTCTCAAATTTCTTAATTATATTGTTTATTTTTGAGGTGTTTATTGATAAAGTTATTTATTTCATTTATTTTCTTGATTAGATTATTATATTCTCAAATTTCTTAATTATATTGTTTTTCAGTGAAAAAACATAAAATATAAAATTTTAACTTTATTAATAAATACTTAAGCCAAAAATACATAAAATATAAAACGTTTTTATTATTAGTTTTTACTATTAGTTTAACTTTATTAAGATTCCAAGAGTTATAAAATATAAAACCATTATGAATACAGAGTTAAGAAATCTGAGAGTTGGTGAAATTGAAATAAAATAAATATTTAATAAATAAAGTATAGTAATTAACATTAAAATTAAATTAAATAATCTATTACTCCATTATTTAAACATTATATGTATGTTTAGAATTTTTTTTATTTATCCTATGTCTATAATTTAGACTATAAAATTATAGAGTAATTTATTTTAAATTTAGAAAGTCAAAAGAATATTACATAATATAATTTATTTTTACATTGTTCAATCACAATGTATAATCAATCATCACTAAAATAAAATTTAAATTAATGAAGTGAATTAAAATTCAATTAAACAAGAATTATCAATCTACTATGATCTTTAGAAGAATGATTGTATGAAGTGAGTTAAAATTAAAATAAACAATAATTAATCTATATTATCTTTAGAAGAATAATTGTTATCAAAACTAAAAAGTTTTATTTATCGATTCAAATCGCATTCTTGAGCCCAATTCAAAAAGGGACTCACGCCTCACAAAGCCCAACCCAACTAATTATTAGAATCGCCTTACACAACATTTCCAGCTAAAACCCTAAACCCTCTATACCGGCGATGAAGATGTTTACAGGTGGAAAGAGCTTCGTCTCTTCGCCGCCGGCGTTCTCGAACGATGCCAAGCTCCTCCTCGTCTGCACTGGAAACACCGTCTCCATTTTCAGTACCTCCACTGGCTTACAGGTTCCTTCCTTTACCCTTCACATCTACTGTAATTTATTTTTTAATATTTTTATGTTTTGAATTTTTTTCTTTTCTTGTAGACAAGTGAATTGGAAGGTCACGAGGCGCAGGTGACGTCGTTAGTAGTTGTTCCGGCCACAACTCCGGCGAGTAAACTCACGTGTTATTGCTGGACGGCGTCCCTCGATGGAAAAATCAATTACTGGGACTTCGCTTCACCTGAACTGATGAGGACTATCGACATTCGACTCCCTATTCACTCTATGGTATATTTTTTTTATCGATGTTTCCGTTGTTTGATTGAATGAGTTAGATACGAATCTCGACACCAGGGATAGAAGCAAGCACAATATATTTTTATTATATTGCCAATGTTTTCATAGTTTTAGATATAATGTTTGAATCTGACAGTATGTTTTCCCTTTCAGGTGATACCGAGATTCTCAAGCCAAACGCTTGGAAGCGGCAAGAAGCTTTTTGCGTACGTTTATGTTGATAATGCAAAAGAGGATGAGGAACAACCTAATCATTTACGTGGGCAGATTCGACTGTGTAATCTAAATAAGTCCCGCTTAATTAACGGGCTCAATTTGGCTGAGGTACTTCTTCCATGGATATTTCGTTTGTGGTATTTTGTATTTTAACTTATTTCTACATCAGTACATGGCATTCCTAAGTTTTAAACTTTTTTTATTTTTTGCAGACCGAGAAACCTGGCTCCATAACCGGTAGCCCCTCTGGGAAATACATTGGAATGTATGCAAAGCGCACTATTACGATATGGGAACTTCCGCCAGAAGATTCAGATAACTTAAATGGCAAGAAGATCAGATTGCATCATACAAAATCAATCACTGCTCTGGCTTTTCATCCTACAGGGAGGGTGGTTGCCGCCGGCGACATTACCGGAAGAATCTTAATTTGGAGAGGCGTTGGGCTTAGGGGGCTGAACAATGCAGATGACAGGCCTGGAGTAAGGGGCAATGATGACGCAGATTCTTGCACCACATGGCATTGGCATTCTTCACAAGTGAATTTTCTCTTCTTCTCTACAGATGGTGCCTATTTGTATTCAGGTAGTATTAGTGACTTTTAGGGTTAGTTTCTGCATGCTTAGAATTTACGGCACTTTCTGTTACTTGCATCTACACTATTTGAAAACAAATATCCTCTGTTTAGCACGTGTTTATCAATTTCATAATTCCCCAGGTGGGATGGAGGGAGTCTTGGTTGTTTGGCAGTTAGATACTGGAAAGAAAAAGTTTCTTCCGCGAATTGGATCGCCGCTTCTCTCTTACATCCATTCCCCGGACCCTTCCATGTGTTCTGTAAGAATCATTAAAAACATGCATTGGTCTTTCTAATTTTTGTTTGTTTTTATGAAGTCTTCTTCATGGTTCTTTTTTTTCAGATATCCTGTGCAGATAATCGAATTCAACTGTTGAGAATGCCTTCTATGGAGGTCTTGAAGACCATTTCGGGGATTAAGGTTTGAAATAGGAACACATTACACATCTACCTCAATAAATTAATAACAAATAAATGATCTTTGCAAAAGAAATTATGCTCTCATTTGAATATTTTTATGAAATGCTCGCAAGTTATGTACCCAGTGTACTTTCAATGTTGATCCCATTGTGAATTTAAATCAAGATTACTACGAGTCTTTGTTGTTGGTGAAGGCGCTTAGGATATTATTTTTCTTTAATTTTAGCTTCCAAGTTCACATAAGGAAATGTATGAAGGATTTGGCTCAAGTGTTGTCTTCAATAACGCTGCTGGGCTGATTGCAGTACCTACTGAGAACTACCGTGTCCAGTTCTATAGTTTGTATGATGACCGTGAGATTTCACAGGTGAGCGTCTATAAAATTGTTGATTAGAATTCAGCTGTTGTTTTTCCCTTGACCACCATGCCTAACTCTGGATGGTGATTTCTTGAATGTTTGTAATTGCAGGTTCAAATCTGTGAGAGAAATCATCGGCCAGGTGATGAAATCACGGTACATATCTATCTCTTCTTCAATAATTCACTATAAAAAATGTGATTCAAAATATTGTATCGAACATTATCTTCATATGCATCCTTGTTATATGAACTAGAATTTGCAATTCAAAATCATGGTACATATCTGCTCTTTAATACTTCTCTATAATTGTTTGTGATTCAAAATATGGGCATTCGCTTCTTATGAATTTTTGGTAGGGAAGTCTATTAGCTTCTAAACTCAATTATTAGGAATATACCTTGATCAAAGTTCATTCGATTTATGTCAAGGTCTACAGTGAATTCACTGTTGTGGGCCTGTGGTATATCTCATCTTTTATTGTTACTTTGTTTCTCTACTCTCCGATTTTTTGCAACAGCCAGTTTCTTTCTCGTGATAGTCATAGTTTTTTCATCATGGTACTGTATGAAACAAATCTCTTTTATTAACGACTTTATTAAAGATTGGGATATAACTTAAAAGGATCAAATTATTTATTATATTTTGGGTTACACAAAAAATAAATCTAATAAATTATTAGAAGGAAGCACAATTTTTCTGTCCATAAACTATCAATTTAATATCCTTGCTATATGTATTGCAGGTAAAAGTGAATTTGGTAGCACTATCCCCAGACGGTTTTACCATGAGCACTGTAGAAACTCGGCTCCCAGAAGAAGGGATCGGAAGCCTTCTGAGCCTTAAGTTTTGGACATTTAGCTCTCAGAACAAACAGTTCAGCTTGTCTACTGTCATTTACAATCCCCACAGGTTTATCCTTTACTTAGCTTTTCAAATTAACGTGTTGTGCAATTGCAACCGTATGAAAGCAGTGCCTTTTTTATATTTTATATAGAATCTGTCATTTGTGTTGTTGATTTTTGGATCAATGTATCTATACCTGAAAATGCCTAATTGGTTTTTATGCTTTCTGCTATAATCGGACAGGGAGGCTGGGATCTCCTCCATAGCTTTCCGGCCAACACAAAACATGGCTGTCAGTACATCTTATGGTGGCGATTTTAAGGTAGGACCCATGCACCTGCTTTGAAATATATTCTTCTTAATGGCTCTTACTTAAAGGGTATGTTGACTGACAGGTATGGGTTCGTAAACATGAGCTACCACAAAAGGATCAGGAACTTCAGAATTCTGGCTGGACATGCCATGCTCTTGGATCATACAAGTATAGTTTATGTCCAAATTTATAGCATTGGCTCCACGTTATATAACTCACACGATTTAGAACATTAAAACGTGCTAACCGAAATTGTGTTTGGCAGGAAGAAGCCAATGAATACTGCTGCATTTTCCAGTGATGGGTCGGTTTTGGCTGTTGCGGCAGACAATGTTATCACCTTGTGGGACCCTGACAGTAATACACTTGTGGCTGTAATTGGAGATAGTCTTGAGGTAATTTTTTTCTCCCCCTACTCTAGTGTGTATATATTTATTTTTGTACTATCGATGCCCATGAACACTAATTACTGAATTTTGCATTATGACAGCCAATTACAAAACTTTCATTCGTTGGGAAGTCTGAATATCTTATAGCTGCATCAGGAGGCTCATACCCTCGATTCGCTGTTTGTAGTATGTTGAAGCTTTGTACAGTTTGGTCCTACAGGCTTCACATAGAAGGTATGCTGTTTGGTATGCTGTTTCCTATACGAGAAATATCATTTTATTGGCATGGTTTTATGCTATATTTTTCATCTGGTTTTCTGTTATCTAGATTTAACTATTTGAGAATGACCTCTATGATTGGATCAGGATGTACATTGAGGAAAAGTCATTAGCTGTTATTTTTTTCAATATTTTTGATATCGATATTTACATGTTTTGATATCGTTATTATGTTATCATATGCAGCTATTGCCTGTTCAACGGACAATTCCACATTTGCTGTGCTTGCTCACTCTAGTATAAATACGCAGCAGTCTGCTGAAGTCACATCAAAGGGTGCCGACAGCGTGATATTGCTGTTCAATGCCGAAAACCCGGTGCCCTTGTCTACGTGGTTTGTCAGCAAGGTCACTCTTCCTACTTACTCCTATCTGCACTTAAATTTTTTTCCCACTAACTTCCTGTTATTCATTTTATCGCCCTCGTTTCTTCTGCTATTGAGAGTTCTGAAGCAAAAAATTCTCATAGGGATCACTCAAAAAATTGACTTCGTAAGAAAGAGTATCTATTTCTAGAATAGATCAAGCTAAAACAATTCAACTTTCTCCTGCTGCAGGCTCATGGTGGAGGACTTTCTTTTGTCCACTCTGGTCATCAATCAAATGATTTCGCTGCCGAAACGAACTCAGCTAACGAAGTACTGGCTTATGTGAACGGTGCTCGTGAGTATGTTCTCTTTAACCCAAATGGTGAGCTGGCCACAGATCTCGGAAAGTCTCGTAAGCAGAATTTCAGCAGCCTCGAGGAAGCAGGTAATTCCTCGTTCATCATATGCATATAATTTTGTCATTTTTTGTTGATGCGGAAATATAATATACATAATTTATTTTTCGTCTTTTATCCTTTTTGAGTAGAAAAACTCGGCTATGCATCAATTTATGGTGAGCTTCCGGAATTCAGCTTGAAAACCACAGAACAGACTTCGTTCCCATCTGTTCCATCAGACAACACGTGGAAGACAATATTCAGTGGCCCGTCTCATAGTCTCCCTCCTCTCCCCAAGCTGTGTTCTGACTTTCTGGAGTCGTTGCTTGAGAGGAGGCCTGCTGTAATTGGACAATGAGCTAGTCAATAGCTCGTCTGCATGAAAAACCCATCCACGACAAATTGCAAGAGTGCTATACGAGTTGTATGTCGATAAAAAAAGTATGCTCGTGAAAGGGTTGATGATTTTGTACTTTACTATCGATTAATCTGTTGTAAGGTGAGATTCGAGATGTGAAATGGAAATATATTGGGACTTGACAATTTACCTTTGATACTTGAAAGTGTGTTTAAATACAGCCCGGATTTTCTTTGAAATTTACAAATGACCCCTTGAACTCTATGTTTATTTCCTAACCCTTTAATTATGTGTATATTTTACTTGTACGATTTGAAAAACTAAAAGAAAGTCTGAATTAATTAAGTAAATAATACTAGTATATTTTTGTTTTTTGAAAAAACAATAATTACATGTATTGTGACTCAAAGTTATAGAATTGATGTCAAGTAAAAAAAAAATTTATAAAGGTTTTATTTTATTTTCTAAAAAATTACACTTTCATTTTAAGCTTCTCATCATCACTGATATTTTTTTAAAATTAGCAAAAATTAAATTTAAATTTAAAAATTAATATAAAAAAATACGAAATTAGTACATAAATAATTTGTTAGCTATTGGACAAATAACCAACAACTATCACACCAATATCTATTGGCTTTTAGTACATGATTTGTAGATAAATGAGTTTTGAAAATTTGAGATTAATTATGAAATTTATTACATTAAAGGACCCCACGTTAAATTTCTCACCAAATGTTGTCCTCAATTCGTCGACCGCAATGCGCTTTGTGACTTTGTGTCACTATAAATACGACCCCAAAATCTACAGAATTTTCACGTCACACATCAATGGATATTCCACCTAATTATTTCTCATGTCTAATTTCTTTCCTTTTTCTGTATAGCTATGCACCACCATTCCCATCACCACCGCCAACAGCCACCGCAGAGGCGGCCGACAGCCTCATATGTCCGGAACAGTCATTCAAGAACCACCACGGGGGTCGTTACACCCCCCTGCAAAGATCGCGGACGACGCCAGGTGGCTTATCGTCCGTGAATTTGTTTAGTTTGTGACCAGGCTCCACAGGCCATATCTTTTATTTTTTATTGTTTATTAATGGGAGGGAATTAAGTTGTGGTTTACCATATGTATGTAGAACTTTAAGATTGGTTATTTACAGTACGAATATAATGTTGGTGATGATGAATTTTCTGTAATGAATGAAAGTCCTTTTTTTGGGTTGTTGGTGGTGATAATTAACTCAGATATATAGCTCTCCAATTTCGGTGAAAAAGTTGTTACTCGGTCTTAAATGTTATTCTAGGTGTTGGACCCAGTATACCAGGAAATAAGATTGTAATTAAAAGGACAGTGCTAAATGGGCAGAATCTGCCCAGAAACTACTTGAAAACTTATTTTATAAAATCTAATAATGTTTTAATTAATTTTTTTACCTGTAATATAATTAATTATATTTTATAAAATATATATTGCACAAAAAAATTAAATAAAAAAATAATTTGTTAAAGATAATGCATATTTTTATATTTATATTACAAAAATCAATTAAATAAAAAAAATATATTTTAACCTATAATAATAACAAATAAAAATTTTATTTTTACATACATATTATAATAATTATATTTTAAATCATATAAAAATAAAAAATAAAATAAATAAATAAAATTGGGCGTTCTGCCCATGGGCAGAATCTGCCCACACGGAATTACCCTTTTTTTTTACCCTTTTTCCATTAATGTGTACACTTTTATTTTACGAAAATTAAGAGTTTTTTTTTTATTTACTTTTCAAATTAATACTCAAATGTGTTATGAAACAAAAAAATTAAAAATATTAATTTTTATACTCCACTAGTTAATTTTTTAAATTTTTTTGTAATTTAATTTTTTAATTCTATTTATCCTTACCTTTTTTTTGTATAGTAAATAGAGCATTTCCGTTTGGTATATACTGTATTATAAAAAGTGTGACACATCTTTTTTAGATAAAAAAATATTTTGTTCTTATTAATTTATATTTTTATTTATTTTTTATTTAATAAGCGCCGTAAATTTGTATTATAAATAAATACACCAAGTTGCTCTAGCTCTAAGTCTCTAACCCCTAATTTCTTTTGATTTACACTTTTAACCCTTCCAAAACAATTTGTATATACGATCCTTCCCCGAAGTTCCGAACTATCCCCAAAACAATCTCCCGCTCTGAAAACCGTCCGTGCTATTGCCACGTGTCGGATCTCTATTGGCGGATAAAGATCACGCTCTTATATATTGGAATCATCAATTAACTGAATACCGCATTATATTATTTCTCACTCTCTCTCCACATTTTTTTCGAGAGTATTGATTGCAGTGTACTTGGAAGTTGCATGATAGCAGGCGATGGCGTCGGCATGCGTGAACAACATCGGTATCTCACCGGAGAATTTCCTCGATTGTTCTCCGGCTAAGTTCCCGTCGTACGGCTGGCTGAGCCCGAGGCTGTCGTTCAGCCGCGACGAGGAGGCGGCGTCCAAAGGCTCCCCGAACAATGCGGACGCCGCGAAGCCCGGAGCGCCAGATCTAGAAATTTCCGGCAACGATTTCGCAGGATTTCAGTTCCACCTCGAAGATCCGGTGACGATGCTCGACGCCGATGAGCTTTTCGCCGACGGGAAGCTCGTGCCGCTGCATCTCTACGAGATCCGCCACTCGATCGCGTCGGCTCCGGCGATTTCCGACGCCAGATCTCCGGACACGCCCAAATCTCGCCACGGATCGCCCATTGATCCGTACCTGTTTTCCCCCAAGGCGCCGAGGTGCTCGAGCCGCTGGAAGGAGCTTCTCGGCTTGAAGAAGCTCTGCCAGAACAGCAATGCGAGGGTGGAGGAGGATCCCAAAACGACGTCGTCTAGCAAAAACGCAGGCAGAAGCCTAAAGCACTTCCTCCACCGCAGTACCAAATCCCCGGCTAGCGGATCTGTCGATTCATCGATAAACCTTCCGTTGTTGAAGGATTCGGATTCCGAATCGGTGTCTATATCCGCCCGCCTCTCGCTCTCGTCTTCCTCATCCGGCCACGAGCACGAGGATCTTCCTAGACTCTCGCTCGATTCAGATCACAAGCAAGGTGGTGTCTCTCGTATTACTCATCAAACCACCGCTACCAGCAATCTCTCGAGAGTCCGACTAATAAAGCACAGGTCGTCTCTGTCGTCGGAGAATCCGACGGCGCGGGCTCGAGTTTGCCGGAGTCCGATGAAAAGAGCTCCGGAATCCGGCGACCCGCCCCGTAACCCCTCCGTGCACAGCCCTCGGATGAACTCTTCCGGGAAAATCGTGTTCCATAGCCTCGAGAGAAGCTCCAGCAGCCCGAGCAGTTTCAACGGTGGCCCCAGGCATAAACATCAGCCCGGAATGGAGCGGTCGTACTCCGCCAATGTCCGAGTCACGCCGGTCCTCAACGTTCCGGTCGGCGTTTTTGGCATGTTCTCGTCGCAGCAGAAGAAGGAAAACGGTGCTGGCGCCGGTGGGAACAGAAATCAGCACGGCCACTGCAGGAACCGCACCGATCGAACTTGAGAGATGAGTAGATTTAATTTCCTTTTTTCAATTCTATTTTTGTTTCCCTTAAATAACTCGGGTTAAATTAATTAATTAATTTTCGCGTTTTGTTTTTCTCGATTGAAGAATCTATCCACTATTATTATTAGTATAATGTATATAATCAATTGAACCGGCCGGTTTATTCCTGTGCATTTTTTGTTCTTGTTGACGATGGCGACGATGATGATGATTTCAGTAGTGATTTTTTTGTTTTGTTTTTTCTCTGTTTTACCGGAATCGCTGTTTCGCATGAGGTTTGTCAGGTAGTGCATGTGACTTCGACTGCCATCATTTTGCGTTTGTTGCGCACGCGCTCACTCCGCGTCTACTGTTGCATTCCTTTTATTTTTTCAATTATTGAATTTAATTATATATATATATTCAGAGTTTCTGTGACTGCCAGCTTTGATCATCAGCTGTCTGTTTTTTTTTCTTTATTTTTTTTCAGTAATTAAAATACTACTACTAAATAAATTGTGGTCAATAATAAGTGGAATTGTTTCTCTACATCAAGTGCATGCAGCATCTCCCTGAACCGTAAACGTACACACTCATGTTTGTGTTTGTTTACGACGCCGTTTCAATGGCTCGCTCAAATCAAACCGACTTCATAAATTGATTGACATTTCAACGAACTTGATTTAATTTACTTTGGTCCTTTTAACGGATATTTGTCACGACAATTGAAGTCATCATATGACCATTTCATAATGACATCCAATGGTACTGTTCATGAATAGTAATCTTTTAATTTTACGATGATAAATGTATGTTTAATTTTTCTTGTATTTTAATACTAACATTATTTCTAATTTGAAATACATTATAAAATGTTATGTGACACAAATTTAATTATAAGTCAACAATTTAAAAAGTCAAATGGGAGAGGAAGCAAACTGTCCACCGTGCACATCACTCACCTGAGAAGTATGTATAGACTTATCCAAGAAGTATTGATCTCATGCTTTGGCTCGTTCGGAGAACGACTTCAACTCTCGACCACCATTGTGAACCGATTAAGTTTAGTTAATTTAAATAACGTGTGAACTCAAATTTAGTTATAATTTTATTGCTCACTAACCTTCGAAAAAAGAGTAACATAATTTGATCAAATTTCTCATTTCTCTACTTTTGGAAAAGTTGTAGTAAGTTGTCGGTCAGAATTAACAAATTCTCTCAATTTGTTTGTATGACTTATTTTTTCCTGTAAATTATTATTATTGAAAAGTGTGTCATTTATTCTAAAATAGAGAGTAAATATTTTATTTGTATAAATAGATTTTTGTATACTGTATATGTAAATATTTGATATTTTTGCAGTGAAATGAGAAAAAACATAGTGCAACTTTTGAAGCACAAAGATTGATAACACATTTATTTTTATTTTCTCTCATTCATTTACTTCTGATTAACTTGCAACAATTTTATTTATGACTACGGACGGACTACGGAAAGGGCCCCGCCAAAGAAACTTTCTTTTGTCCATTTGTTGGTGTGATCTGACGCCCATGCCATTAACATCATGTGACAAAAGAAGCTGATTTAGATACGGATAATCTAAAACTTCAATTAATGAACAAATAAATTAATCAAATAATCAATTCTTTGTTCGGTTTGTATTAATAATAACTCCTTACATTAGTGATTATATCTAATCTCCACCGTTCATCTGTTCTGATATTTACTGTAAACGCAGAGATCCGACGGTCAGGCTAAGTTCAAGATCCCCAACGTATAAATCCACAGTTGTCTGAATCTGAGAAGTCCCATCTTGTTTGTGCCAGCTGGTGGTTGGACACGGTGCCGCCATGCGCCGCCGTGGCGCATGTGAGTCGTCGGCTCGGCCGGGAGCAGCCGATCGAGCTGTCAAGATGTGCCGCAAAGCGCAAACAAGAAACCAAATAATTGAGAACTTGACAGCTTTGAGTTGCATTTGAATTTACTGTCAATTTAAAGCCCCATATGTGAATGTGATGTGAAGGGTCCCACCTATTAATTTGAGCCGACATAATAATACTTTATTGTTTTATGGAGAGTTTTAGTATGAGCTAAAATACTGAGACTGAGAGAATAAAAATATTTTTTAAGTTTTATTCTTCTTCGCAAATTATATGAAACTCTTTAATAAATTAATGGCCGAAGAAAGTTTGTGAGGATGAATAAAATTTAAATAAAAAGTGAGTAAAAATCTAAAGTACTTGTATAGTGATTTACAAATGAAGAAAAGTACATTTTCAGTTTATCTTGCATTCAATTAACAAAAATTTTAGTATATATATGAATTGTGTAGATGGAGGGTGTAAATGGTTAAAGAACTAGTATATTTTTTTTACACTCTTAGAGCATCTCCAATGATATCAAAAATCTATTTTAGAGTAGGGGAAATGCTCCAACCGATATCAAAACATAAATTAATTATAGGTTTTATGGTGGGACCCACATAAAAAAATACTTAGATTTACGTTTACCCTAAACTCAAACAAAAAACTACTTATTATTTATAAAATGATCCTTTTATTTTACAAATTAATAAAAAAAAACCTTATTAACCTATTATTTTAGTTTTTTATTTAATATATTTTGTAATTTAATTTTTTTAACAATCATATCATTAATAATTAAAATAAAATTTTATTTTAAAAATAAAAACAAATATTTATAATTAAATATTAAATATTTCATGTTTCTGCAATTTTGTCATATTTAATTAATATTTTATTTCTAGTTTTTATGTTTATTATTTTTAAAATTTTTAATTGAAAATAATATTTATTAAAAATTTTAAATTTAATGTCAAAAGTTACGGAGTTAAATTATAAATTTGTAAAGATATTAGTTATTTATAAAAATAGTATAAAAAGTTGTATATGAAGAATAATTTGAGAATATTCTTTTAAGTTTTAGTATTGGAATCTCGGTTAGAGCCAAATTACTGTAAACTTAAAACTAAACTTATTTTTGAGTTTAAGTTTTTGTGTTCGGTTGGAGATGAACTTAAGTATTAACCCAATTTCAAGTAGTAGTATAAAAAAACATTACAATCGCTAATGTAGTTACAACAGTGTATAAGTACTGAATTTTTTTTTTATTTGTAAAGGCTCATATTTTCTATTTTTGAATATTCAAATTTAATATACACAATATAAAAACATTTTTTTATATTAAAACATAAATTTTCTTTTATTTTATTTTAACTTTTCAAATATTACCAACATCTACTTTAACCTTTAATATAAAACTCATTTTAACTTTTATTTTTCGTACTATTTTTTTTTCAATTTTGTTTGTCATAATCAAAATATGCATATTAAATCGAAATTGATAGAGTAACATTTTTCTAATTTATAAATTCAATAAAAAATTCAATAATTTATTTAATTAAAAATAAAATAAAATCAAAATTTGCTTGAATCAAAATGACTCACGTGGATGTATTCAATTAAGAGTCTATAGGATTTTAATAGACTTTTAAAATCTAAGTGTATTCAATCCTAATTTTTAAATGTCCATTAAAATATGGATGTATTCAATTAGGATTTTAAAAAGTCTTAAAAAATATGTAGGTATTCAAAAGTCTACTGATTATAATGGATTTTAAAAGTTTATGAATTTTGATGGATTCTCTTTACAAAATATAACTAAATTTGACTTTTCGAAATTTCTCATAATTATGAGAGATTTCGATGGACTTTTTACAACACGAAAACTCAAATACGAAAAATAAAAATAAAACAATGAGTTACACAAATCACTATATTAAAATTTTTATTTGAGAAAATTGATCTTATTATATTTTTATTAAAAATAATTATTTATAGATGATATAAATAATATATTATTTTGTGATTAATATAAAAATTAAAAAAATTAGAATAATAATTTATTTATTTAAAAAAAATAATTTTTTTATATAAAAGTATGTTCATATACATTTGTATATAGTTGATATTTATGAAAATTTACGTAAATCATATATACTTTACAATTCTTTAAAATCTATGAAAATCAATATAAAATTAATAATAAAATCGGTCAAACTCTTTATAAAATCTATAGATTTTCAAAATAAAAAATCCTATAAAATCCTTATTCATGGAGATTAGAGAGCAAGTATTGCTAATGCTATGTGTGAAATGAAGCTTATGCATTAAATAAATGAAATGGGAGTAATAATGATTAATAATAATTATATTTTTGAACAAATGAATTTTTTGATAAATAATAATATTTATTTATTTTTTGAACAATTTAGATTTTTTTAAATAATTAAATTTTTTTATATATAGAAGTTTATATAAATTCATGTAAAATAATTAAAAAAAATTATATTACAAGAGTTTATGAAAATCTATCAAAATCAATGGAAAATGTCAGTCAAACTAAAAAAAATCTATCAAAATCCCAGTTGAATACACCCCCTACATCTATATTTATTTACCATATAGTATGAACATTGTACGTAATATTAAAGAAAAAGATTTTTTTTTGTGAAGTGAAGAAAGCGGCATTGGGTGAAAAAGCGTGTCAATTAAGTTGAGCGTTTTTTGTGCGCACAAAACACACGACAAACGAGAGAGAGGGGTATCGAGTCTCAACGAAGGGGATAACAATTTTATCGTTTTACTAACGCAAGGGCGACTGCCGGTGGAAAAGGCGTTACGGCATGTCCACGGCGGCGTGTGTAAATACTCGTGCGAGACAGCTACTGAAACTCTGAAACTCTGGAGTGGATCCATGCCATTATAGATTTCCTCAAGCCATTATAGTTACAATTTTGTCGGGCTTGTGTTGGTATGCCGTGTTGATACATTTTGTCAAAGTAATGTGTAGCTAGCACTAACGGTTGATTAATTTCAGTCCAGTTGTTCCTGTTATTTTGGACTTAATTTCAGTACAGTTCAGTCCAAATCGCTTCAATTAGTTTCAAAATAAATTAAAATAAAATAAACAAAAAATAATTTCAATATATAATTTTAGTTTCAAAATAAATTAAAATAAAATAAACAAAAAATAATTTCAATATATAATTTTAAATATAAAATCTAGTTACTATCGTAATATTATTAATATTTTTAAAAAAATATTTAATAATTTATAAAAATTATTATTATTTTTATAAAAAAATCAATTCAATTTAGATCGTTTAAGTTCAGATAATTTAAATTCAATTAAAATCGCTTAAGTCAGTCACTCCAAAAGAACAGGTCACCACTAAAAGTTGAGCCACATGAATCTATGATTTTCATCATGCTTTCAAAGGATGGAAAGTAAAAATCAAAAAAATCAATATAATTAAAAAAAAAAATGTAAAACTGTGCAAAAACAAATTCAACAAAAACAAAAATATTCATGATGTAACTTAAATCCATAATGAAAAAAAAAATGTACAAGTTCAACAAGTCGCAACATATCCATTAATACTTACACCAAATTTCACACCCTGCATTTCAAATGCATAAAAAAAATAAAAAATTATAAAGTAATTAAGAAACTAAAAATAAAGAAAATATACATACCTCAAATTTGAGTTCTCGAATTGTTTATCTCGCACCAAAAAATGTGATCTGAATTCCGAAATTAGGATTCGAAAAAATGGGATTCGAAATGGGAATCGAAATTAAAAAAGAATTGTCTATCTCGCACCAAAAAATGTGATCTGAATTCCGAAATTAGGATTCGAAAAAATGGGATTCGAAATGGGATTCGAAATTAAAAAAAATACGTAGTAAAAAGAAATACGAAGCACTCCTATTTTTTTTACTGTTGAAACAATATTGCTTATTTGCCCAAGTTGAGCGGATAAGATTTTTGTTGAAACAATATTGCTTATTTGCCCAAGTTGAGCGGATAAGATTTTTGAAGGCCTACCGTGATTAGAAACGGGACTGCTATTTGACGCAAACCCAATAAAAGCAAACCAAACAACATATAACGGAGTTAACCTAACTAACTTGCTATTATCCGGCCCACCAAACGGCCCTTTACTAAATTATTTATTTCAACTCTCTTTCATGTCATCAATTTATTATTTTATTTAAATTTTCATTTTATCATACTTTATCCACAACCTATTTCAACTTCTTATTTATTATTGTTTTTAAATAATTAATTAATATTTTTTTATTAAATTTATATTTAAAATGAATTAAAATATGTATTAAATTAATAAAATCTTTCAATTAATAATTTTAAAATAAAAATATCAACATAAAATATTAAAAACTAAATTTTAATAAATTACAATTACATAGTATATTTTAAAAATTATACAATTATATAATAAGTTAAAATATATGAATATTGGTCTCAAATTTTAGAGAAAATAAAAATAAAAATTTTGGTATAATTATATATTATATATAATTATTAGGGGCGAGCGTGGAACGAGATGGGACAGGATTAGGAGAATCTCGTCCCGTCCCCAAAATTTAACGGAATTTGCATTTTAAAAATCCGTTCCGCACGTCCCAATCCCATTTGGGTTCGGGTCGGGATCGGGACGGGATTGAGACGTCCCAAAATATTAAACTAAAAATTAAAATAAATTAATTAAATAAAAAAATTAATAAAATAATAATATTAATGACTTTTAAAATAATAAAAATTCAAATAAAATAAGAATCGATAATTTTTTATTACAAATATATACATACATATACATACACGGGCATATATATATTGAATTGATTTTAAATTTTAATTTTAAACATAAATTATTAAATAATTAAAATAATATTGGACTTATTTATATTCAATTTAAATGATATTTTAACTTTATTTAATATTTCAAAATAAAAATGTTAGTATTTTTAAAGACAAATTAGACAACAAAAATTAAATTATTTTGAAATATTGTGAAATTTTAAAAATATACTTAATTTAATAATAAATTTAATTGAGAGTATGATTAATATATTGATATTTTATTAATTTTTTTGAAAATATAAATATTATATTTTTATTAAATAAATTATCGGGACGAGACGGGATAGAACGGGATCGTCCCGATCCCGTCCCGTCCCATTATGAAAAATTTAAAACGGGACGGAATGGGACGGGATTGCCATTTTCAAAAGTGGTTCTGTCTCATCCCGCTAATTTTCGGGATGAGATCGAGACGGGATCGGGATTTTGGGACGAAGTACCCACCCCTAATAATTATATATATAATATTAGATATATAGTGTTATATATATAAGTCTATATATGTTAAATAAATTAAATCACGTGTCAATCAAATATTGACATGTGTTAATAAAAATAAATAAAAAATCAACGCAATAAGGCGTGGAAGAACCATGTCCTGAGAATATTTTTATATTTTTTGTTTTTTAATCACTTTTTTTTTTTTGTCTTTTAGCTCCCGATAAACATAGTCTAAGAAGAGCTAAGAATATGGCCTATAATAGGTATCTTGATGAGGTGTATGTAGCTAATTATGATCTTCCAAGTTGTTTTAGAAAGAAAGCATGGTATCGATTCATGAGTCTTTATTTGTGTACGTGTTGTGTGTTGTATTTGTGCGGAGAGGATGATTGAAATGGGAATGATATGGAATTTTGTGACAACCCACACAGAGACCTCCTTAACAACATTATTTTATGAACCAAACAACATTATTCAACTCCTCTTGAATGGAAAAAGCTACAGTTACACAAGGTGTACCGGGCCTCCGGTACACCGCCAATCAAAATATGACACGTGTCATTAATTAATTAATTAATTAGATAAATATTATTTTAATTATTATAAAATTGAATTATTAATTAGGAAAATAAATCATGAGAATCTTGTAAAAAGTTCAACAAATAAAATCAATATAATATTTCTAAATATTAAATATACTAGAAAATCTATTAGATTTTTTCCTCTTATAATATAATAGTAACTAACAAATAAAATAAAATAATATATATACTAAATTGAAAAAAAAAACGTACTATTTTTTAAAAAAAACGTAACTTTTTTAAAAAATATATTTATATTTCAACAATTTAAATTTTATATACACTAATTTAATTATTAATTTATAAATAAATATATTTAAAAAATATGAATAATATATGTGTACGTAATAATTATTGTTTTAAAATGTCTGATTCATTCGATCTATCTTATATATGTAAATTTGAAATAAAAATGAATTCATAATTAGTATTTATTTTTTTAAGAACAAATTTGAATCAAATATAAATTGAGTTAAATAATTCTATTAATTTTTCATTATATTGTTATTTATGTACAAATGACAATAATTAATTTTATTTTTTAGGATTAAATTGTAAGAAAAACTATTTTGCATATATGAATGTCAAAATATTTTAATATTATTACTAACCTGATATGTGATATTATGTTTCGTATTTATTAAAAATAAAAATAATATACTTTAAATAAAAATAATATTTTGATTTAAATATTACATTTGATAGTTCAATTTTCAATATTGTCTCACTTTTAATTATATTTTTCAATAAAATAAGAATGTCATAGTATTCGATTCGAATATTATGTTCAATTTTGCAACTCTTGTATGACTGCATCAATGTTAAGTAGATAGAGTATGGTTTTAAAAGTTTATTTCATGTCAAACAAAAATAACATTAAATAACGAATTGACGTTAAATTTATTCATTTTTTTAGTAATGACTCACTTGATTTGTAGTCACGCAAAATTAAATTAAACAACATAGTAAAATGTCGTTTAATTTTCATATATATATTATCAACGTGTGAAATTAAATAAATATATTAAATAAAATAAATATTGATTTTTCAAAAAATTAAATAATTCATAATATATTATTCATAGTAAGTTTAGAAAATTACATATATTATTATAACTTTAATACCTAATTATAAATTTTAAAACATTAAAAAATTATTTTTCTTAGAAAAAATTCAAATTTTCTATGTAAATATAGATAGTACAAAAATAAAATAAAATAGGATTATATTTATTCAATGAATAAATTATCTGTTTTTAATTTTATAATTAGGTGTTAGCCGAAAATTATATATAATTTTCAAATATCACAATAATTTTTTAAGAAAATTAAATTTAATTAATGAATGTGACATTTTCTAAATATAATGCAAAAATAAACTTATAAAATCATTTTTACTTAACATTGATACAAGATAAAATGATAGAGATAATTTGATAGTGAAAAATTGCACGTAGATCTCTATTATGATAATATTTTAAAATTAAACATAATATTTGAATTAAATATTATTTTTTTATTTTTTTTAAATAGAAAAAATAATTTAAATAAAAATGTATAATATTTGATTTAAATATTACAATGATAGCTCAATTTTCAATATATATATATTTTGAATATTTTATTTATTTTATTTTAATTTATCTTGATTATTGATTATTTAATGTTTTTAAATTAATTCAAAAAAATAATAAATTTTTATACTAATTTAATTAATTATTTTTTTACTTTATTTTTAATTTATTTTGATTATTGATTATATAATATTTTTAAATTAATAATAAAAAATTGTGAAATTCTATTAATTTAATTAATTTTTTTTAATTTATTTTTTATTTGTAATTTTTATAATTAAATTAAATAATGTATAAATTAATTTTTTTTATCAAAATACTTCAGAAAAATAAAATATTTTCTTTTAATCTATTACTTACATATTTTTTTTAGTGTTTTTTTACGATTTAATATATATTTTATTTATTTATTTATTATATATATTTTAAGGAAAACAATCTAATAGATTTTGAAGAATATTCAATATTTGGTATGATTATATTGATTTTATTTACTTAACATTTTAGAAGATTTGGTAATATATTTTCCTAATTAATAATTCAATTTAATAATAATTAAAATACTAATTATTTAATTAATTAATTTTAAAATGCCACGTGTCGCATTTTGATTGGTAGTGTACCGAAAGTCCGGTACACCTTGTGTAACTGTATCATCTTTTCCACCTCTCTCGTTTTGGTGTGCTGGTTTCTGTGTTCATTAATCAATTAATGAGTAAAATGTTGGAAGAATTCGGACAAGAGTGAAACTTGATTATAAAAATCTTCAAATTTCATTCTCTCGTTTTTGTGTTCATTCATCAATTGACGAGTAAAACGTTGGAGGAATTTGGACAAGAGTGAAACTTGATTATAAAAAACTTCAAATCTCATTCTCTCGTTTTGGTGTGCAATCATCAATTGATGAGTACAATGTTGGAGGAATTCGGACACGAGTGAAACACGACAAATATATTAAAGAAAAGAAAACAGAGAAATATTGAATACACGGGAATCATTATACATTTCCCAAATATATTAAAGAAAAGAAAAAAGAGAAATATTGAATACACGCTACATGGGAATCATTATACAACACAGGCCGAGACGGATACAGAAATTTCATTCAAAGAGCCCATTTTTAACTCACACGGTCAATATTTTTCTAGTTATATTTACTGAGTAAGTGTTCAAATAATAGGTGAACTTATGAATGTGACAAGAGTTTTTTTTTTTTATGATAAAAAGTTAAAGATCATTTATAAATTAATAAATTGAAAATTTTAATTAAAAAATATAAATCTTAAAATTTATTATTGTAAAAAATATTAAAATTTTGAGTAATTAATTTCAATACATACAAGAAATCTTAAGATTTATTTTTAAATACTCTCTATATTTAAATTTAATGAGCACGTTTTTTATTTTTAAATATTTCAACTTATATGTACATATATTTTAAAATAAATATTTTACTTTCTATTTTTAAATTATCATTGTACACATCATTTTATAACCTAGTCAACAATTAATAAAAAAATATATCTTTACTTTTTACTTTTATGTTACAAAAACATTAAACCGGATGAAACAAAAATTAAACATTATAGTATAAAAATAAATTAATTTTAATATTTAAAAATATAAGTGTAAACTTAAATGTAATATACATTGAACAAGAGTACTTCATAATTCTTAAATGTACACGTTTAATTTATTCAAGACAAAACCATCCTAAATTAAGCCGGTTGCGTACGTGAATCATACAGCCTATAAGTGGTATCCACAGCTCACATTAACCTTCATCAATGGCCTTTCATAAATTCATCATTCCCACAGTTCATCAATTCATCATTCCCACATTCATCATTTGCTAAGATCGAGCAAATGGGTTATCCCACCAATACGCAGCCTGGGGATGCCGCCGCCGGCCCGGTCGAGACCAGAAGCAAGGGAGGCTGCTGCTGCGGCTGTATCCAAGCTTGGTAATTAGTACTCCCTCCCACTGTCGTTCTATCTTTTTAATTAATCTTTTGCATTTTAAGTGTCGTTTTTTATAAATTTTATCCAACTATACCCTTATTTATTATACATATATTTATTATTTGTTTATTAAGTATTCTGCCCATTTTTTTTATAACGGCTTGTTTTATAAAAAAAATTGTACTTGGTAACTAATAATATAAATATGTTATAATGTTAATTATTTAAATTTAAATTAAGTAAATTAAAGATACAAATATGAGATGAGATGACATTTTTAATTTACGTGCATTTTACTATAATTTCATAAATCACGTTCAATTTACATGGATTATATTATAATTTAATAAATTAAGTGCAATGTATTTATTATAATTTAATTAATTATAAATATTTTATTATAATTTAATGAATTATGTAAATTTTATACTTCAATAATTTAATAAATCACGTGTAATTTTATGGATAATTATCTGTTTTTATTTATTGGATATTTGTTGGAAATATTGAGCTCAATTTTAATGATTTCAATCTAAACCTTTTACGAACGAAATATGAGTACTAAGCACTGATTTATAATTGCTTTTAACGGAGGATTGTGTCGACTCATGAAATGCTAGCATTATTTTTATTTTAATAAAAAAAAAAAAACTAAAAACATGAATTGCTAGCCTTGCCGCGCAGTCTTCCTCTCTGATTCCTCAAATTACTGAGTTTGAGTAGGAATAGAGGTGTATTTATAGGTGAATGTAGAGGAAGGTTCCGCGTTTGTATCTTTCCGAAATTGCATTCATCTGTCTTTTCTTTTGCTCGAGTTAATTTGGGTAGACATAAAACGATGTGTAACAACCACCCACAACTACCCGCAAACCGTGCTAGCCTTGCCGCACTGTCTTCGTCTCCGATTCCTCTCAACCGCTGCAGTTGTCGTCGAGGCACAGGCAGAATTTGATCAAAACGCCTATCCAACGGCAACTGTAAAACAGTAAAAATGGTCAGAGTATAAATATACAAACTAGCTCTAATTAATTGAAAAATAGAAAAATATGATTACCGACCATTGAATTAACATACCCTTCATCGCCGAACTCAATAACACCATGGAAGCGGCAAACTCAATAGTACTTGGTAACTAATCAAATAAATATTTTAAAATAATAATTATTTAAATTTAAATTAAAGATACTATAAACCAAATTTAAAGATACTTTAAATTTAAATTATCGACGTTAAAGATACTTTAAAGATACTATAAACCAAATTCAAATTAAACCAAATTAAAGATACTTTAAATTTAAATTAAACAAATTAAAAATACTATAAAGATACTATTTAAATTTAATTTAAATTTAAATTATCGACGTTTACAAGGGTCATGTGCAATTTTTTTTTATTAAAGTTGTAATAAATAATTATGTTTTTTCTAAATAAAATGAATAACGAGCAATTTACTATAAACTATGTTCAATTTACGTGCATTTTACTATAATTTAATATATTAAGTTCAATTTACGTTCAATTTTACTATAATTTAATATATTAAGTTCAATTTACGTGCATTTTACTATAATTTAATATATTAAGTTCAATTTACGTGCATTTTACTATAATTTAATATATTAAGTTCAATTTACGTGCATTTTACCACTAATCACTAAAAATGGGCAGAATACTTAATAAACAAATAATAAATATAGGTATAATAAATAATGGTATAGTTGGATAAAATTTATAAAACGACACTTAAAATGCAAAAGATTAAAAGGATAGAACGACAGTGGGAGGGAGTACTAATTACCAAGCTTGGATACAGCCGCAACAGCCTCCCTTGTTTCTGGTCTCGACCGGGCCGGCAAATGAGAATGATCAATGATGCTGGATGAAGGTTAATATAATTTGTAATCGATCAATGTGGAAATTTGTGTGAGTTGTACGCAATCGTTTGAATTTAGGATGGTTTGTCTTCATGGATTGAATTTAGGATGATTTGTCTTCATGTGGCTAAGAAAACGTGTCTTTACCATCTCCAGGGATCAATGAGCCCAAAAACCACTCGGCAAAGCGTCTATATCTGGAAGGAATGACAACGAGGTTTTACCTGCGTCAAAATCTTTCCAAAATTAGACCTTTACATCTTTTCTCTTGCTTGTTTATTTTGTGTAGATGACAGATAAGAATTAACAACTACAAGTGTTCAATAATTCTTCATCGTAAATTGTAGTAATTCCACATATTTTTTTAATCAAAGTTTATAAGCTCTTCCAAACTAAAGTGTATCAATTAAAATCAAATCCAAATCGTTGTAATTTTTTTTATTCATTGGTCATATTATATACTATCTGTCATCTCAATTTGACGATCAAAGTTTGGTCAATTTATAAAAAAATTGTACTTGTAACTAATAATATAAATAATTTATAATATTAATTATTTAAATTTAAATTAAGCAAATTAAAGATACAAATATGAGATGACCCTTTTAATTTTCTAGAAAGCCTTGAACAAAACGGATGGGCTAGTCTGCCCAAACGTTTGAAACCCGTAATGCCCAGCGGTTCAAGTCTTAAGGCCCAAATCACTAACAAAACTTGGCCCACTAAAAGAAGAAACACTTGCTCTTAAAAACCCTACGTAAATCTCTCCGGTCTTAATTCTCTTTTTCTCGCCTCTCGAAATGACAGATTTTGCAGAAGAAAACGTCGACGTCATTAATGGCGGCGAGACCGAGGACAAGCCGCGAAAGAGGTACAAGGGGAAGCACGACAAGGAAAAGCCGTGGGATGACCCGAGCATCGACCACTGGAAAATCGACAAATTCGACCCCGCGTGGAACGAAAGTGGCATGTTAGAAGTCAGCTCATTCTCAACTCTCTTCCCGCAGTACAGAGGTTCCCAATTTATTACCAATTTTTTTTCTTAATTTATGCACCTTTTGTGTTGATTGTGGGCGGAGTGAAGAGTGATTTAGTAACACTGCTCTTTGAGTGTTGGATTGTGCCGATTGCATTTTTCGATAGATTGTGTTTGATGAAAAAATGAATTTGTGTTTGGCTTTAGCAGAAAGCAAAGAACAGTACGTACTAGTGAGGATTAAGGATTGATTTTGAGTGATACTGTGATTGGGCAGTAGGGTTAGAAATTTGTAACGTTGAATTTTGGAAGTGGTATGCACCTGTTGCCTTTTGTAAGCCAATGATTAATGGCAGAAAAACTCAGGGTCGGTCGAGGATTGTTGCAAGTCACTGTTTTATTTTTGATTGAAGATAACATTTCTGTTTTAATGAATTATAAGTTTGATTAAGAAACACTAATATTTCCCCACATTTGACAGATTTCTTATTTATTTCTCTCTCCCGTCTACTGTCTCTTAGAAAAATATTTGCAAGATTGCTGGCCAATTGTAAGAGGTGCATTGAAAGAGCATGGGATTACTTGTGAACTAAATTTGGTGAGTAATGTGAATGAAGTCTATCTATCTTGATCTTTTGATTGTAAGTTTGATTTTGGAAAGTATGATTTTTCTCACCGTATAGATAGACTGAAGAAGATTGTTGAAAATTCATTCTATTTCTCCTTTTAATCTTAAATTTACGTTTGAGTTATTTATCCATTGTTTGTGTGGCACCAGGTTGAAGGATGCATGACTGTATCAACTACGCGGAAAACCAGGGACCCCTATATAATTGTTAAGGCTAGGGATCTTATTAAACTTTTGTCACGAAGTGTTCCTGCTCCTCAGGTCTCGCCTTTTCCATTCATGTCTCCATTATTAGTGTTTATTATCGTCAAATTCTGAGATTACATTTTTGGATTTTATATGCTTGGGCTAAAATCTTCTTGGTATATTTTGAATTGATGCATTCAGTTTGTTATGTTTGAAGTATGGGAGAGTTTTGTTTGCCTTCCCGTATGTACCTCCTGATTGGCTTGTGTAACACTCCTTATCAGCTTAATATAGTTTATTTATGATGAATAATTAATAGCCATTTGGATTAATATAATAGGACTTCTTGTTTGTCTATAACTTCCTGTAAGTTTTGAAAATTTTGTTATGTCGGTGTTCTTACTGTCTTATGATGTTACAGGCTATAAAGATTCTTAACGATGAGATGCAGTGTGACATTATCAAAATTGGAAGCTTGGTGCGCAACAAGGTGTGCTTCATATAAATTAAGCTACTGTATGAATCTATATTTATTTGTTATGGAGCATTATATATATACACTAAAAATTACAGTGGGTAGCTATAAGACTAAACTAGCGAGATAGCTTAGAAAATAAATTTGTTATATGTATTTAAAATAGAGAATGTAGGGGGTTTGTTAACAAAATTTAGTGATATACAGTTTTGCTAGACAATGTATTTCAATTGCCATGAGCCCTTTTTTCTTCAAAAATTTCATTTGATTCCGAGACTCATTGTTGGTTTGCAGGAACGATTTGTGAAGAGAAGACAACACTTAGTGGGCCCCAATTCATCGACTTTGAAGGTAACTAATTCTATCCATTAATATAGTATCTACTTAAAAAATGAACTCTAGCATACGATGTAGGATAGTGAATGTTGTTTTTTGTTATATATTCCTGACTTGAAAATGGTTAATAAAATGCAGGCACTTGAAATTTTAACTGGCTGCTATATTCTGGTTCAGGTGAATATTTATGTTCTCTCCTTTTTTATTACATATAGATGAATTAATGATTTACATTTCATTGATTGAACTACGACTCAGTTATTTCAATAAATCACAAGCCCTGAGTTGATTCTTTATGTTTTTAAAATGATTAGGGGAATACAGTTTCAGCAATGGGTTCATTTAAAGGTCTAAAACAAGTACGTAAGGTGGTTGAAGAGTGCCTTTCAAATAAAATGCATCCAGTATATAACATAAAGGTGATCAGCTGTATATATCCCTTTTGTAAATTATTTACTTTTGGATAATGTTTTTCACCGACGTGGAAGATCTTATGTTTTCTTTATGCCCGAAGATCCTAATGATGAAGAGAGAACTTGCCAAAGACCCCGCACTTGCAGAAGAGAATTGGGATAGATTTCTTCCTCAATTTAAGAAGTATGATGTTTGTTTTATTGTCATTAGTCCCATGAAAGTTATTTTGTATCAGTAAAGTTGTGGAGCTGGATTTAACATGTTCCTTTAATTCTAATTCCAGGAAAAATGTGAAACAAAAGAAGGTTAAAACTAAAGAGAAGAAATCTTACACACCTTTCCCTCCACCTCAGCCGCCTAGTAAGGTGAGTTAATTGTTAATTTCTCTTGCTAGTCTAATGATTTTGCTATTTCCTTGTGGTTTTTTTTTTTAACGTTTAGAGTAATGTCAGGTTGATATGCAACTGGAAACTGGTGAGTATTTCTTGAGTGACAATAAGAAGCAGGCGAAGAAATGGCAGGAGAAGCAAGACAAACAAGCAGAAAAAACAGCTGAAAGCAAAAAGAAACGAGATGAGGCATTTGTTCCTCCCGAGGTTCGATATAGGAACTCCATGCTCTCTACATTACCTGCTTTATGGTTTTGGCTGTATATATATTCCATCGTGGCTATTATTATTATTTGCAGGAACCTAAGAAGAAAGATCCAAACTCAAAGTCTGATGCCAAGAGTGATGTTGCTGCTGTTACATCTTCTCTGAAGGTAAAGGAAACTCTATACTTTTGACATGTAGACTCAGAAATATATATTTTATTTGAGGATGAAATTCGAATACAATTATTTTGATTTTCTGTGTTATATATGAGCCAATACTTGAGCTTACAATTCATATGCAAGTTTAAGAAATTGTGAAACAGGTTTAAGTTCATTTTCATTTTAATTTATCTGCCGAGCCAGTTATTTTTGTGTTGATTGAGATACAGGGACTCTCAATGCCTGCATATGTGCATGCTATATATTGATCAGTCTTTGCTTTGTATATTGCAGAAAAAAGCAAAGGATTTTGGCAAGCGAAAATTGGCAGAGAATATCGATGCTACCGACTACATTGCAGCTCCAGAAAAACCTTCCTCCTCAAAAAAGAGAGCAAAGCGTTCCTAATCATTTTCGGAAGCATTAGCTTCTCACATGTTCTGAAATCTGTTGTACAACAAAAGTATGATTAGGAGAGATTCCATAGTTTCCTTTTTCTTAAATGTTGGACTGCCACATTCAAGATGAGTGTCTTCATTTTGTGGAGAACTCTGAATTGTATCCAGTTTCCTATTATGGAGGAATGAATTTACATTTCAGTTTGAAATTCATATATTTTAATATATTTTCATTTTGAATTTACATTTTGGGTGACATTACTAAAATTTCTTTTGAAATATACGTACTACTATATATTAAAAATCTGAACAAATATTTAATTTTATTTTTGAAAAATAACTTGCCAATTAATTTAAAATTCAAGAAAACATAAACTGATAATGATTGCATTCCTTCGCTTGGGTCAACTATTCTTGAAATTTTGAATGGATGTGAAAGAATCTTAACTCAAAATTGTTATTTATACAGCCGAATACGGATAATGATTGCATTCCTTCGCTTGGGTCAACTATTCTTGAAATTTTGCCGAAGAATCTAATACAACCTACTTCAAACTCAATCGTATAATGACGTCATTCCGGTTTTCTATCTTGAAGAAAGGTGCAGAATAGCCAAATGCCAGATGGTGACGGGGTGGGATACAAAGAAAACACTAGTCAATGTTCCTTCTTTGAGAGGATGGATGTTCTATACTTGGCATCATCCTTAATAAAGCTCCACCAGATGTGTGCGAGAGGGATTGTGGAAGCATGCCAAAGAGCGTGAGCGTCTAACAAACCTTGATAAGGTGGGAAGTCAAATATTTCTAGAAGCATTGCGAGGCCACCTCCCACAACCACGACCCACATCTTCCATCGAGAAGGGTGATGAGTAACACCAGCCCAGACTGACCAAATGACGAGTTGTGTAGTGCCCATGGCAACAGACACTTTCAGATTCCATCCTGTAAGAAAGAAATTAAGGTCGTCATAACTCACAAGAATTCGAAGCATCCTTCTTCGCACAAAACTTTTAGTTATTATGTATCCTTCTTCGCACAAAACTTTTAGAAACATTGTGTCATTAATTTATTAAATGGGTTCTCACTTACGACCAAACACGTCAAATAAATCCATCATGTTGCCAAGCTTATGAATCTTGTAGAGAGATAGAGAGAACACTCATAACTTCACAGGACAAAATTCTCAAATATAAATGACAGATAATATAAAATGAAGATAACAAAAGGTAATAGTAATAATACCGTAATCCATCTCGTAGTTAAGAAGGAACAAGATGTGTGTAGTTGTAAATGCAATCATCGGAGCTGAAACCATTACTTTTGCAGCTTCATGCCTTAAGCCAAAGCTTCTTATAATTGCCACAATCATCGAGTACCCAAGTAAGGCCACCGTAGATGAATAGTCGAGCTTTTCCGTCAGGTCAATGTCCCTGTACAAAAATTGCAGCTGAAAAATGTTTTAAGCGGCCAAAAATAAATATCACAGTAACAAGGATTAATTTAGATGATATAAATCTTACCGACTGTGAAAGACTGCACTCCAAAAGCATGCGTTGATAGACAAAAGCCCATAGATTCTCCACAGGCCCGCATAATCGTAGATGGGCTTCTTATCTGGTTTTAAGGGCAACTTATAGTAAACAAGGGAGGAATATGAAATCAAACCACGGATATGCACTGCAAGCTTCAGAACTGAAAAGACCACCGAAAGAGGCTCCTGGAAGACATATAGGTTTCGGAAGGACCATTTGCCGTGATATTTAACGGGCCCTCGACCAAGTTCTGTTCTTTCTTGTTCTCGGTTAAACATACAATGGTAGCGGCAATTACTCTGGCAGATAGATTTCTTCCACCACAAATAGATTGGTCCGGAAGAATCACCTGGAGATGATTCACAATGTGAGAAGCATCTTTCTCCAACACAGCCATTCATTTTGCATTGTTCCACACAAGACCTACAAATCCCACATAAAAAAAAAGACCAACCCATGTAAAGCTTATTGTTATGGGAGAGCTTTTAAGAACAACATTTATATCAATTTTTCACGAAGAAGAAAATGAGAATTCTGAACAAAAATAAAAGTTACTAAATTGTTTGTGATTTCGCATGCAAAGCTGTAACTTGGTAACAAGCCATATAAATTACTATAATACACTAAATTGAGATAACTAGCAAATTGTTTCGTTGTTAGTTTATTATAAACTGCGAAGAAAAGAATTGTACTGCCTGTTAAAACATAGGGCACAGGGTGGGCTACTCCAACAGAAAGAAAAAGGAAAACGTTAGAGGTGAACTCAGTAAACTTAGGGGAAAAGGTGAAAAAAAAATATGTTGTCTTTCATTACACATCCAAAACACTGACTTGGTAAATTGCATACATGGCAAGCAGTGAAGAGAAACAGCAGAACCGGGTGACAAATGTACCGATTATTTATGTGCTTATATGACAGGAATGACTGAATGAGTAACAGAGTCGAGGCCTCTGTTCCTTCCCACGTGATACTTGGGGGCGAAACGAAATAAATTTTAATATGGATAAATATATTTAGTAGATGAAAAATATTACCTATATAATGGGTCAGAATCACCAGCACTTGCTTCATATACTCCAACAAGGCAAGACATCACCATAAGGAAAATTATCCGGTAACAATTGGCCATCTAGTCAGAAAATTATGACAAGTGGTAAGATTAATTCAAACGAAAAAAATCCAAAAATGAAGTGCACTTTATGTCAATGTCATTCGTTTGATGTCGTGACTCGTGACAGTTCTATATCCATTTAGCCAAAACACTTCCGTCTCTTGAGTAACATTAAATTTCAGAAAACGTGACACATTTAGCTCACAAAAGTGAAAAAAATGTAAATCTCCATTACTATATTTCGTGAGTAATCGCAGACAAAGCTCTAAATGCAAGATTGAAATACTATAACACTCCCTCAATCCGGAAAGCAAATGATGAAAAATCCGTCAGGCACACCATATAATTATCACTTGAAATTTCACACGAATAATATGCCACAACATTCGTTGCGCAAGAAACAAAACCACAACCAACAACTTATATTAACACCCACACAAACGCGTTTAGAACAAACGGATTATTCAATAAGTTCTGCGCAGTACAATTAGGTTAACAAAGGGATTACAATTAATTGTAATTGAGATTAACGAAGTACGATATCGGAAATAAAAATACCTCCAAAAGCTGACGCGCGAGGATGAAGATAAGTCGGCAAAAGCTCCGAAGAGATTTCGAAAGCTATGGAGCTGTATGGAGGCAATGGACACGTGTGCAGAGCAGAGGGAGGATGATGAATGGAAAATGAATATTCCGTGAGTAGCCAATGCCCTCATCTAACTCGTAGAATATCGGTTGGGCTTTTGGGCTTATTTATCGGTTTGGGCTCCGTAAAAAAAAACATACTGTATACCGAATTTTGTATGGGTGAGTTTATTTACACCTCCAACATTACTAAACTCACCCCTCTCATTTTTTTTCTTCTTAAAATAATATTGCAAATATACTTTAATACCTTGTTTATATGTTGGATGTGTATTCCGAGCTCAAAGAGCTTCCGACACTGAAAATCGAAAAGGATTTCAGTCATTTAATAAGGTAATTAACTAAGCTTTCTTAAAAATTAAATTTTAGATTAGTTTTAATTTTCTTGATAATAATTCTCAAGAAAATAAGTTGAGAATTATTGGTGTTATTAGTCTGTTCATTTGCCTCACGGAAGATGAAGAAGAAAACAACCTTATTAATTTTTATTGAGTAAAAGATGAAAAGTAAGAGAGAGGTACAACGCAGGGGAGTCCAGATCGGTGGAGATCGTCGAGGAAAGGGAAGTGGCCGGAAATTCCAGTCGAAAGCGTCAAAAGCGTCGGTGGTCACAATGAGAACGGCGACAATCGATGGATGGGGGCGTTTCGTCTTCTCCGGCGAAGCTTTTGGTGAACGAACCTCCTTGATTTCGAGGCGGTAACATCTCGTGTGTTTTCCGACAGCTGCACTAAGGGCGGACGTTCGTCTTCCCCGGCGAAACTTTTGGTGGTGCACGACGAACCTCCGTGATTTCAAGGCGTTGACATCTCGTGTTTTCTCCGGCAGTTGCGCCTCGGCGGTTCTGGGAGAGAGTGGAGGCGCAAAGGAACCTCGATAGAAGGCGAATCCGGCGCTCTATCGTCGTTAACGTTCTTCTCTCGCTCATTTTCCTCTGTTTCCTATGGGTTGAAGAAGACGACTTCGACTCTCTTTGTAATGTTTTTTTAATTGAATAAGGTTAAAAATGGTATTTTAGGGAGGGTGTAATTATCGCAAGTATAATATTAAGGGGGGTAAATTTATCCTTGGGGTGAACTTAGTAAAAACGGAGGTGTAAATAAACTAAGCCATTTTGTATTTACCGAAAATAAAATGAATTTTGAGTGTCAAAATATCGATACTACTCATACTAGTATAGTACAATAGTAGAGTATACAGTATTGTGCCAAAAATTTCAACAGAATTTTTTTTGATATATTTTCCATTTGAATTTTCACGTAAATTTTCTCTTTATATACACGTACAATATTTACATACCTCACAACACGTTTTATTATCTCTATTATACATGCATACTACTACTACCTTTATCCCGGACCAATAGTTCGAAACAGAAGGAGAGTACATTACATCTAAACAATATATATAAGCGTCACAAAAACATAGAAGTAGAAAAATCAGTAGTCGTCGCAACCACGGATCGAAGATCCTCCCAATCGGCATTCCTCAACAGCTCGTTAAACTCGTTATTACTATTGTAGTTCGGAAACGACGGAAAATACTGTTGACCCGAAAAACCGATCTCGTTTTTCGACGAGAAGTAAAGGCTGCTTTTCGTCTCATCGGTATTATTATTGGTACATAATCGGTTGTTGAAACTTATGTAGCTGCTCGGAGGCCCGGTGTGAATTATATCGCTCGACTCCGAACTCGACGGATCGATCAATACTACGTTACTCTTCGCAGTACTACTCTTCTTGTCGACTAGTCTCCAATCTTGCGCGCTCTTTTTATAGGGAGAGGTCCGCCTCAGTATTCGACACAAAGTCCACACTTCCTGCGACGAAAAATTATACATAATCGAACACGATTAGCGACGACTCGACTTCTCTAAAATAATAAAATCTATTGAATCCTGATTCAGTCTTTTGAATAATAAATATATTCGACACAAGCTTATTATTAATTTATAGAGGTTTTACTGTATATGCTTACGGCTTCTTGAGCGTTGATATTGGATGAAGGGAGACGAAACTCGTGCATCATCCACTCGGTTTTGCTACCTTTCCCTGCGCTTCCTCGGTAGTAAACGAGAGACTTCTTGAGGCCGATACAATTTTCGCGGCCCGAGTAAATAGGTTTGTCGATGCCAGTCGCTTTCCAGAAGCCCGACCCCGTCACTCGATTAGGCCTCACGCTGTTCTTGTATTTCCTCCCTCGTTTGCAAAAGAAGTACCACTCCTTTTCCTTCTCCCCTACGTTTGTCCATTCTGAAAAAAAAAATGAAAAACGATCGTATTGGAGAATATATTCGACCCACTAATATAAATGTCAAGTTGTTCAACTTCAAACAGATCGAAACCGATTATTTATACTCGAGTGGATCGATCGTTGCATCAAGTGAAAATAAACACGTGAAATAACCGAAATCATCGATCGTTTTTGTTATATAAAAAAAAACATGCAATTTAATTAATTGAAGCTAGGTACGTACTTGGAAGATCCCATGGATCGTATTTGTAGATATCGGCCTGCTTGATGAGCTCGATGCCTATCGGTTTCTTTTCGACTTTCCTACGGAGGTAAAAGCCGACGAGCTCTTCGTCGGTGGGGTGAAAACGGAAACCGGGGAGTGGGGCATGATGATCATCTTCTCCTTCTATGAACATGTTTTCCACTTCCATGATCACTGCACAAGTTTTAAGGGTTTGTTGGGCTTTGGAAATGAAGAAGAAAATGAACCTTTGTTTTTTATATATACTACAACTAATATTTTAGTTGGTCAAGTCTCGAGTATTGACTTGTAGTTCCTCTAATTTGTGATTTATATATTTTTTTTGAATAAGTCATTTTCCTTTCCCTTTATGATTAATTTTATTCTCTTATTCAAATTTCAATATAAATCTAATACTATTATTCTCGAATAATTTTTATCTATGAGTTTCTAAGAGGTAATTAAGGGTAAATTTGGGCAATTTATACTGTGTTCTTAGGAGTACGATTCTAATTGTACACTCATGAGTATATCATCATGTATTTTTGAATAAATATTCATTATGTATGTTAATATATTCATATTGCTATGCTAATTTAATGTTTATAATAATTATTTTTTAAATGAAGATTTTTTAATTATAAAATAATGATATTTATATTTTAAATGGCTAGAGCACTATTTATATTGTATTCTTCGGAGTATGATATAGTTATTGGTAAATTTAGTTTTCGGTTCTCGAAATTATTAAAAAATAAAAGAGCATAATATTTTCATCATATTTCAACCGTGCTGATGTCATTCTATTATCACAAATACACATGAAAATACAAAACAAAATACTGATTTATTGACAACATTACGAGTGAATGAGTGATCCTCAACTTGAGGTTGCACCATGTCACGACTCACGACTTGTACATGTCATGCTGATGTCATTCTAATATATACTTATATTTCATTACATACAAATATATAATCAAGAATCAACTAGTATTAATCTGACAGTTTCACATTGGCGCGCAAAAATATTAAGTATATCATATACTTTTTAAAGTAAAATTCTCAATATTATGTCAATTGTGCCTACCCTCAACTTATTTTACCACGACTATTCTTTTATTAATAAATTCGTTGAAATTGTCATCTCACATTATATTTCATGATTCAATAAAAAGATCAATTTTGCTTTTTTTTTTCCAAGCATCCACGTGTGTACCAAGACCTAGGCAAGGCCAAGCACATACCAAACGTGGTCCATGTAGAAACTATCAAACTAGTTAGTGCAAGTCAAAAGGTTGTTTTCAATTTTAGATATTACCAGATCTTCATTGACTTTTTCTCCTTTCATAACTCGCCTCATATCAAAACACGACTCTTGGGAAAAAAGAAAAATTCGTAGTTGGTGCAAATGGAACATTTTCATAACTCTATAAACCAAATCTTTGTGTTTGACAAATATTTCTAAGACTGTAGTTTATAGTTTAATTTTGATGCTCTTTCTAATGTCAATACACTAAATAGTAACAATGCATGATAAGATGTTTTTTTAATTGAGATGGTGACATTTAATTCTCCAGTACATAATTGTCAATTGTTCGAAATTTTGTACATGGTACACGAATGTTCGTCGATTGTGTAGACACTATCGCCATGTGATTCAAAAGTCGGTATATGATATATCACATGGTACAAAATATTTTTAACTCATATTGAATGTGTAAGGAAGATATATTACTAATATTCACCAAAATTTCATGTATTTCAACTTTTAGATTGATCACCATAAATTTATATTGATTACTACTTCTTTTCAACTCAAAAGATACAATTGATACTAAAATCGAACCAAAATATTATATATAAAATATCACAATTTCAAGAAAGTTTTAATACCAACTTTTCTAGAAAAAACTCTATATTTCAATATAGTTAACGCATTCGTTTTTTTGTGTCTCACAATAGTCTACATATAAAAAAAAAACTTTAAAATACAATATTAACTTTAATTTATTCACTATTTTTTTAATTTTAGTTTTAACCTCAATTTTTTTAATTTTAGTTTTAACCTCAATTTTTTTATACCCAACGTGTGTCAACTTTACTGGAAAATAACGAGTATTGTATATAATTATACTTGATAATTCAAGCTTTTTTTTTCACCAACTGTTTATTGTGGCGGATTACGGGCCGTACATCCCGTGGCCCGTTTTGGGCCCTCTCGAGCACGAGGTTTCAGTCAATTAAGATCGCGAGATCTTTTGTATCCCCTACTTCTTTCTCAGGTCGAAATAGTCAACAATAAATCATTACACGACTTCGTTTGACTTTTGTTTTTTCACGTACAAAAACTTCTTAATAAAACAAAATTAGAACAAGAAAAGCTTGCAAGCTTCAACTAGATTCACATTATACCGTATATACAGAAAAATTGTGCGTGTATACAGTATATATATAATATATATGTGTGTGTGTATATATATTAAATGAAATGAAGAAATCATAGAAACTGTAAGATTACAGGTTCAATAAAACAATATACTTCACTTTGTACTTCACACAATACTCACCAAGTTAATCCCCGTTTGCGACTATTTCCTGTCCGACACGAATCCATGCATCTTGCTCGACCCTGTCACTCAATTTCAATAGTATTCCAAAGTATATCTTCCCCTGGTTCATTCATATTCCGAACCGGTCAGTGTTTCAAACATGCATATATTGCTAGAATGCACTCGTAATTAATTACTTTTTTGGACCTTTGATCTTCGGTAAGATGCTAAAGTAGCTAATGGCTCATTGGACCGTTGCACAATTCCGTCTTTGAATGTCGTATTGATCATCTGACAACGATTGCAACCACCCGATGACTGCACAATTGAAATCATATCCACACTTAGAAAAGAACAAAAACTGTACTGTGCTAATGGAATAATCTCAAATTACGACAACTAACTAACGAACCGTAAAACTTATATCTCCAATCTTCAGACTTCTCCACCCGTCTTCTGCATATGGTTTGCTACCCGAGACAACTAAATTTGGACGGAATCTAGTTGAGTAGACTTCCGGAGGCTGGTTATTATAGACACTCTGCCACTCTAGTTATACAGAGAAGAAAACATAAATTGTGTCGGGTGACTAAACGCTATATATTTAAAAAAAAAACTCCAGAGGAAAAAAAACGAGTTTGTATATATAAGAAAGAACAGTATAACAAAAGGAAGGAATATAAAAATCATACTTGATCTTAATCTGCTGTTGAGATCCAAAACACTTTCCTCCGTAATCAGCAGAAACTGAGCTTCATTAACAAAATTTAATTTGGTCTCAACATCTCTGCACATCCCTATAACACCCTGATTTTGGATGCACACGTAGTGTTGGGGAGAATAACTCCTGACAAGCGTGCAAGAACGACCCGTAGCATTGCTGAACCATTGATCGACTTCATTGCAGTAGCCTTGGACTTCATACCTAAATCAGAATTCACAAAAATTATATAAGCACCAACATACTTCAATATTATATTCTCAACATTGAGGAAACGAAAGAACAAAGTCGATTGGACAAATGAAAATTAACAAACAATAAAAGATTAAATTTAACATGTAACAAATAATAATAATAATAATAATACCTTTGAGAATATACTTCCATCACTTCTCTCTCATCAATAACGTATTGTTCTGATGCCAGTTCAATCTTCAGTTTTTCTTTGCAACGGGGCGACTGAACTATAAGTAATCCCAATTTTATATCGACCAGTGCAGTGATAAAGCCCATTTCAGGCACCTAAAATTTTGAATTTTAAGTTAATAAAATGACGTGTAAATGATCAGTATAGAAATAAATCGAGCTTACGACGTGCTACGCTAACAAAAACTAAAATATCGCTATTAAAACGGTATCATCTCCCAAGAAATTTTAATTCACCTTCTTTTGGGTCAGAATGTCTCCACTCAAGCTCTTGAGAAGCCATTCTCTATCGTGTAACAATCCTAAAATTTGCAGAGAAAATAAATCAACATTTTCAATTTCATGCAACAAATACAAACCGAGACAAATCTCAATGGCTTCGGAAAGAGAAAAAAAATTAAGATCCTTCTAGTTATTATTGTAAGATTTAACGAAGTTGGATGAACTAGCTCTATATCCATTCACCACATAATATTATAAGATTTGATCATAAATCCTTTTAACAATTATTTAAAACTTTTTAAACTTGGCAAAATTTGAAAGTTCATTCGACAGGGATTCTAAAGCCAATTAAATAGTCGATAAAAAGAAGAAAAGCATTTCTTCATTATCATATTTATAGTACCAGTGCTACTTAAAGGCCAGCTCTCTACAGTAAAGCCCGCGCATGATTTTATTGGATAAACAGTAATTGATTTGAGAAAGTATCTTGCAGTCGCTCTCTCAACACCTGCAATTAATTACAAAAATGAGCAGAAGCAGAAAATTAGTCGATAAACATAAAGAAAAAGTCATCAACGCTACTATTGCATCAAATCGAACCCAAATACACAACCTTCAGCTAAAGGACAAAAAGGTATTTGAGCATGTAACGGTACAAATGAAGTCTCAATGAACGTCAAAAACTTCTGCAAATTCGAAATAAGACGAAAATCATTAGCAATATAGAAACAACATAACTGGGTCCGCGTTTATTTATTAAATTAATATTTATAAAAAACCATTAATAATGAAATACCCTGGCATCTTCAAAAGATGACATGTACCCAAATGATACCCTAACCGCTCCAATTGGCTTTCCATGCATTATATCTTGATCATCCCAGCAAACATGCCCTGCCTAATTTAGGAAACTTTATGAACCTCCAATTACACTGTTGTTAATATTCCAACTGCTAAACAATGTTGGTTCCCAGATTTACCTCAACGTTGGAAAGAAGATCTGAATGGGACAAGCCAAGATGCTTAGCACACGCACCAGGATTGCAAAAGCACCCTGTCTAAGCATGAGAATAGGAGAACAAGAGGGGAGGGGGTGGACATATCAGATATCTTGAAAAGGGCGAGGTTTAAGCAACATACTGTATATTACTTGATAATAATGCATACGTTTTGTACTACATATCTCTGACCAGTTCAAGATTAATCACATACTAAGTGACGAACAATGAATTCATAAACAACAATATAGCACAAGCTAATACTTCATACTGTAATAAGATTTAAAAGTTAGAAACAGAAACAAACCTCAAGCTAATAATCAGTACGACTTGCAATGCAAAAAGGTAAGGAAATGTTTCTATGATTGCAACCCTCAAGTGATTGACTATAGTAGAGAATATAATAATAAATAAAGGGCTAATCTACATGTATAGTAAGATTCATAAAATCTCTAAAACGCATCTAAGCATGTTTCGTCCATTGAATGAAAATAGCACAGTACAATTTTAAAACCACAAGAAATTTAAAAGAGAGAACATGGTTTGCTGATACTGAGGTAATAGCTTTTACCCGTAACTGAATATTGGATAAGGAGGCTAATTTCTCCACCTCCCGGTGACCAATCCAAGACCCGTCTGGCCTTTTCAAGTTGAACGTCACTGTAGGGCCCATTTCATTGCTTGATAACTGAAGGGGAAAATGTTTATACACCCAAAAGTAAGTTAAAAAAGTGTCAGAAACATGCAAATGGGGAATATATAAGAAAAAAAGTAGTTTTTGACTTTCAAGACACATGGTAGCTCACGGAAAGAGTTTCTTCTATAGAAGGACTAACCTGAGGGTCTTTTAGGCCATACAGTGCGCACACATGAATTCCATTAGCATGTGTCAGATTCAAGAGTGTTTTCCTAACATACGAAGCAAGCGCCATTTCATGCCTAGGAAAAACCAAACCTCAATTAAGAAGTCAATTTTAATGGGAAATCAATTTTCTAAAATCAGTTATCTGTAATTCTGCACGATATTATTTGAAGGGGTCATCTGAATAGAAAATGTTGCAGTTCCAATTGTGTGTGCATAACCAGAATTAGCATGATATCTTCCTTAGATAATCATTAAGAAATCCTCGATCCTGAATTTTCGAACATCAAGGATATCGAAAAAAAGTTCATGCACATAGTTGAAGATTTTGTCTTTTTGAAAAACACACTTCCAAATTCCGTGGAAAATAAATAGCAAGCTTTGCAAGAATTGGTGATGATGAGAATAATTTGTCAAACCTGGATATAGCAGACATGGTTAACACATTGAGGATTTTGAATCCATGCCGAAGGGATGCGATGCTTGCAAAAGATAAGGTCCCATCTTCAAATTGATCCTCAATACCATCTCTTTTTTTATAAAAGTCAACATCTGCAATTGATGCAGCCACTGTGCCTGGAAAAAATCAAATGCTAAGAAAGCAGTATATGTTAATAAATGTGAAAAGAGGGTCCACATATATACATACCTCCGCTGAAGTAGGTCTTCTTCAATAATTTTGCAGCCTCTGTTTCAGGTTTCTTGTATTATCTTTTTAGTTTTTAGGATGGAAAAAAAAAAAGAGAAAGAAAGAAAACCCAAAAAGTAATATCAAGGGGAACAAATCTTTTAGATAGCTATTTACCATTCCGTGCAATAAGAGCTCCAATTCCAGTTGGGTAACCAAATAGCTGGACGAGAGAAAGAAGTTCGTAACAAGATAAGCAGCAGTTCCTTGAAATCATACAGTCATACCTTATAAAACGACACAACAACAAAATCTGCCTTATATTTTGATAAATCAGGTGGCGATGTCGCACTTCCTTTAGCAGCATCAATCAGAACCATCCATTGACCCCTGTCCAAAGTTTAAATAGCCAGTAAAATAAATCAGACTATTTGAAATTCCAGAAATAATTTTTCCATCGAGAACATCACACATGAAAAATTGAAAATAATACATTGAAGAAGTGATTCCATGTGAGAATTAATAAAACATTTGTAAATCATATACTAATATATACTAACATGTCTATACCTATGACTTGGCGAAGTTTTGGGCATTTCAAATGAATCTTCCTTGATAACATTTGCCAGTTCAAGGTTGAATTTCAGGCCCGAAAAATTGCACTCTGAAGGAAATGCAAATAAGTTGTACGTATCACCTGTAAATGCATTCGTGCATGTAAGTATAATAATACAAAGCTCTAAGATCGTTCTTAAATTCCATCACACTATATTAACTCAACTTGTTTTCTCATTCGACCTGCATCCAGCTTCACATCTTCTCTGTACACTGTGAGGTACAATTGTAATATCAGACCTCCCAATATGCCCGCGATCAAGATCAGCAGCGTCTTCTACGTCTACAGCGACAGCCGCTGCTCCTTTACCAAGGGCATATCTGAGAAGACGCATTATCAAGGAGGACAAGGTACGCAACTTAAAATTCATATTTTACTGGAACACTAAATAATCCGAGAAAAAACAACTATGCATACTCTCTGATCCCAAGAACACTGTTGTGATTCTCCATTGTGTACATATAGGTACTATGGCTGCTCCATGGAAATGTCTCACCCACAAGTTTCAATGCAGCTGTTGCCCCTGAGGTGAATATGCATTTATACTCTCCAGGGGACGCGTTAAAGAAACTAAGGACCTGCATAACATCAAATATAAATATACATTTTTAATGCAATCAGTCCTATGTTAACACACCCATATGCTATATCTACCTAGAAGTGCGAACAAATCGAATCAAATACCATGATATTTTATTTAAATTTGAATAATTATCCAAATAATTGTATTTGTATACGAATACTATTCGACTTTTAAACCTAATTTACATTACATTCAAATCAATTCGAGAATGTATTCGTACAAAAAAAATTGACTAACATAGTATCAAAATAATCTATTCGACTCAATTATTTGAATACTATTCTATAAGGATATCACAGTATTCATATTCGAGAAAGAATTGATATGGAAGATGTGTTTCTTCCTATTCGAAAAAACCGAATACAAATAGTGAAATTCAATGCGAATCTTAACCGAATCAAAACAATCTCTACCTGTCGGCGAGCATCGCCCACGATGTCACTAGTCACCAAGCTACAGTTGCTCTGACTATCTAATGTACAACATGAATTAAGAACTACATTACAAAAAAAAAAACACTAACCAATTGAATTTAAAAAAAAAACAGTAAAACACTTTCATGAAAAAAGGAAATAACGCAGTTAAGGATACGTGGATTTCCAAAGAGAGTGGAATTCAAGTCCTTGATTACATCTTCCATTTGCGACTCTGAATACAGAGCTGCTCCGCCATGGTCCAGGTACACCGTATCTACCCAAACACAACCCAAAAAACAAAACATCAAAGAATCGTGAACCTGGTTTTATTTTTTTGTAGTATTAAAAACGCGAAGGAGAAATCCGAACCGTTGAGTCGTTTGAATTCGGTGGCTCTGATCTCGTCGACGTTTTTGGGTGCATCTGGGTACCCGTAATCTCGACCGAACTCCTTCAGGAACTGTTCCTTTTCCGGGTTGGAGGTCATGCCGGAGCTCCGGACGGAAAAAACTTTTACCAGCTACGGTGGGACCGTAGATGAATTTGAGATGAGTGATTACTGAATACTGATTAGAAAAGGGTAGTAGAACGAGACGGTTCTGTTGAATTCAGTTCTGGAATTTCGTTTTCCTGGAGAGGAGGGCAATTTCAGACGTTTGTCGGTCCGCAGCGGGCCGACAACTCTAATGGGTTTCCTGAATGGGCTTTGAGCCTGATAAATTATGGGCTTAAGGCCTGTTTCGAAAACAATACTCCTGTATTATTCTTTTATTAAATTATTCACACTGTTTTTTAAACTATTGATTATATTTTTAATTTTAAAATATATTTTTATCTTTTATAAAATCATTAATAGATATTTAGTTATTAATAAATATTACCTTTTACTTTAAAATTTTAAACTCATGTTTTAGAGACATAGTGAGTATATAAAAAATACTAACATTTTTTTTTTATAAAGTGTATATACATATAAAAAGAGTTTAAATGTCAACTTAAGAGTTGTTTGTTCGGTTGGTTAACCACATGAATTGAGGACTTCTGAACTCGAAAAATGTGTATGAACATTTAAATTTCTCACCAAAAAAGGATATATGCGTGTAAATATTTAAATTTCTAAAAAAACAGTTTAAATTAAGAAAAAAAGAAGTATTTATTTAACTCGAAAGTCATTCTAATTATTTTACAAATATAAATCTTTTCTAAATTTGGAAGTCATTCTAATTATTTTACAAATATACTTCATCTCTCTCATAAAAGTTGCAACACTTTCTTTTTTAGGTGTCCCACAATAATTTATACACCCAAAAAAAGAAAATAAATATTCTAACTTTTTTCACTTTAAAATACCATGTTACCCTACTTTATTCACCTACTTTTTAAACTCTACTCACAATTACTTTATTTTAAACTTAAAAATACAATTTTACTTTTTAATCAAAAAGTCAAAAATTAACATTTTTCTTAATCTTCCTACTTTATTTTAAACTTAAAAATACAATTTTACTCTTTACTTTTTAATCAAAAAGTCAAAAATTAACATTTTTCTTAATCTTCATGCCCACAAAAGTATGGCATGTTCATTGAACTAGAGGGAGTAAATATTTTCCAAATTTGTACGAGGAAAAAATATTTTACAAATATAAATCTTTTTCAAATTTGGAAGTCATTCTAATTAGAGAGAAAATTTTAATTGGTAAGAAATATAAAAACTCTACTCATTTTAACCCCTCTTTTAAAACTACACCCAATCTATACAAAATGTATTGGAAATGTCCTATTTACCCTCCCCTTTTTCAAAACAAAACAAAACAAATTAAAAAACAAAAAAAAAAGACAAAAAAAGTTAAAATAATTTGGTCCCCCCACCCCCCTTTCTCTCTCCCTGAACGGTCCCCACACACAAATCGGTTCCGGCGAATTTTGGGAAATTCCGGCCACACAATGTCGGATAATGAGCACGAAGACCACCACGATGACGAGCACGAAGCGGAGCACCAAGATAACCAACAATGGCCGCTCCAACCTCCGGTAAGTGTCGAAAACCTAGGTTTCGAATTTTGGTTTTTTTCAACAATGTGTTCGATTTTATGCTTGAATTTCATATTATTGAGTTTGTTTGAGTGTTGTAGTTGATTAGTAGTCTAAATTGTGTTTTAAAATGCTCTGAAAATCGCCGGAAAAATTTGAGTTTTTCAGCCCTCGGCCGCCCCCCTCGGTCGACCCCTCGGCCGCGGGGAAGAAGATGACCGGCCGAGGGCACTTGGTGACCGAACAAGTGCCCGAGCGAGGGCACTATCCGGTCCCTCTGCCCCTCGGTCACCGAGGGCACTTGGTGACCGAACAAGTGCCCGAGCGAGGGCACTATCCGGCTCTGCCCCTCGGTCACCGAGGGCACTTGGTCACGACCGAGGGGTCGACCAAGTGCCGAAAAAATTTTTTTTTTTTTTTTTTTTTTTGCTTTATTATATTTACAATATTATGTGTTTATTTATTTAACTTAATTGTGTTTTTGCAGGATGGGTTCCAATGGAGGAGGCCACAATTCATTTACACGAGTAAAGAATTGAATCGTACGTTCGAGTCGTAGGTTTGAGTCGTAGTACGTTTGTTTGTTTGGATTGATTTGTATATGTGTTGATTTGGATTGATTTGTAGGTGTGTGTTTGTTTGTTTGGATTGATTGATTTGCAGGTTATGGCTTTGATATTAACTAAATAAATCCCGTCAAATTTTTTTAAAATATTTTATAAATCAAATCAAAAAAATATAATTAAATTAAGTATATAAAAAATATAATTAAATTAAGTATATAAAAAAATATAATTAAATTAAGTATATAAAAAATAAAATTAAATTAAGTATATAAAAAAATATAATTAAATTAAATATTATAAACATATATATATATATTTTTTTTTTGCACTTGGTGGCTGCCCTTGGTGGCGCCACCAAGTGCACTTGGTGGCTGGGAAAATTAAAAGTATTTTTAAATTCGGCACTTGGTCGTTGCACTTGGTCAAAGTGACCAAGTGCACTTGGTGGTGACCAAGTGCAGAGGCCACCAAGTGCACCACCAAGTGCCCCACCAAGTGTTTTAGAACATAAATTCATTTTAATTGATTTTAAATCTTTTTTTCAATTGTAAGGTTGTTGTGTTCAATTAAACATCAATTTCATAGTCAAAATAATTCAAAAAACATGATCAAACGTTGAATTGGGTGAATTAATTGATTACGCATTCGGATCGTGAACAAATTGGAAAGCATGTTGTTAACATTGTAACAATATTACTAGAAAGTTCAAAAAATTGTCAAACTTCTACGTTTCAACTTAATAGCACTAATTTGGCTTTGTTTTCATGTTGATTCGATGTTTATAGGCTTCAAATGATCTTTAATGTCAACGTAACAACTTAGTTATCGCTCGTTGGCCTCAAATTAATAATAAAAAAAAAAAATCTTAAGCACTTGGTCGTGCACTTGGTGGGGCACTTGGTGGGGCACTTGGTGGTGCCCTTGGTGGCCTATGCCCTCAGTGACCACCAAGTGCACTTGGTCAAAGTGACCAAGTGCATCGACCAAGTGCCAAATTTAAAAATATTTTTATTTTTCCCAGCCACCAAGTGCACTTGGTGGCGCCACCAAGGGCAGCCACCAAGTGCAAAATATATATATATATATATATATATATATATATATGTTTATAATATTTAATTTAATTATATTTTTTATATACTTAATTTAATTATATTTTTTTATATATTTAATTTAATTATATTTTTTTATATACTTAATTTAATTATATTTTTTATATACTTAATTTAATTATATTTTTTTATATACTTAATTTAATTATATTTTTTATATACTTAATTTAATTATATTTTTTTGATTTGATTTATAAAATATTTTAAAAAAATTTGACGGGATTTATATACTTAATTTAAATATTTTTTATAATTTTTTTTTTTATAAATTTATATATTTGTTTGATTTGGTTTATAAAATAAAATAAAATAGTTTATTTTTTTACAAATTTTATTAAATTAAAAATAACAATTGAATTCAATTAGAAAATTCAAAATATAAATTCCAATTACAAATAACAATTGAATTCAATTAGAAAGTCCAAAATATACATCCAAACGTATAAAACAAGCCATTAAATTAATAGACAATTCAATTTAAAAAAAAAAAAAAATTGTTTTCTGCACTTGGTCAAAAGTTGACCAAGTGCACTTGGCCGCTCGGTGACCGAGGGCCGAGTACTATCCGGTCCCTTGGCCGAGCTATCCGGTCACCGAGGGCCGAGAAATTCCCGGTCACTTGGCCGGTTGACCGAGGGCCCTCGGCCAAAATTCTCGACCGAGGGCTCAAGAACCCAGTAGCCCTCGGTCGTCCCCTCGGTCACATTTTCGACCGAGGGCTTCGACCGAGGGCCAAAAAAGCAGTCCGAAAAAAAAAAAAAAAAAAAACGGGGAATCCTTGCGTGCAACGTACCTTTTTCCCGTCGAAAGCAGCTCTTTTCAAGTAGATTCCGACCGAGCTTGCTTTTATTTAGAGAGAAATGAGAGTTTTTTTTTTTTTTTTTTGAAATAGGTTTGGTTTGAGTTATGGAGAGTTTGAGGTGGTAGAAGGATATGCATTCATGCATGCATTTACATCCCCACCAACTTTAAAAAATCTGATTTGTGTAAGGGTGGACCCCACAGAAATTCTTTTTGTTTTTTTTAAAATGTATTTTAATTGATTTTTTGTTATTAAAAGAGAGAATAAAAAAGTAAGGGTATATAAGACTTTTCATTTTCATTTTGTATAGAATGGGTGTAGTTTTATATGTGGGGTTAAAAAGAGTAGATGTTTTATACTTGTGAATGAAAAGTGATATTCCCACTTCTAATTATTTTACAAATATAAATCTTTTCCAAATTTGTACAAGGGTGGAAAACAAATTGAAAGCTTTTCTGTGAGGTGGTACTACCAAAATTCCAAGTCTGCTCAATCGTCTTTGTGTTGATCTTGACAGGAAAAAATGTGAAAGCTTTTCCTTGTGGTGATACTACCAAAATTTCAAGTCGGTTCAATCCTCTTTATGTGATCCTTACTAGTCTCTTGAATTCTCTCTTTACCTATTTCTTTTTCTATAATTTTTTGTATATAATTATAATGTTACTTTTTTTTTCCTTTCTTTACTTTAGTATTTAATTGATAGGAATTCTCGTTAAGCACCGTGAATCGATTAAGACCTAGTATTTATATTACAGTAAAACTTCCATAAATTAATACGGGATATGTTAATAATTTTTCTAAATTAATTTAAAAAAATTGGTCCGACTTGGTCTCTTAAATGAAAAAAAAATACTCATAAATTAATTTATAAAAGTTTTACTGTATAAAAATATTTCAACAAAAATAAATATTTTTCTTTATGTTTTTCAAATTGTTTGGAATTCTTTTTTTTTTTTTTTTTGGAACCGGACATGAGGTCAAATAAGAGTACTTCAATGAGTTCAATCCAACAAAATAGACGACATCACATTTTTGATGGAATAAGAACATGATAACGAAATGCCAGTATTTACATCAGTCCACAACATAAACAAAAATATATAGGCCTTTCGATGATGCTACATCATATCCTAAACAATAAATAGTAGGAGTGCATACGAAATCAGTTTTCGTTTGAACACATGTTTACCAAAGATCGATGGAACTACAAGATCCCAGAGAATAGGGATACAGAATTACAAACATTCCTTGTCACGACAGTTCTAGTGGATATTACGGCTTAGCAATCCTTGAAAAGATGCATAGAGATCCTTATTTTCCGTCCCAAAAATACCTTCTGCTTTTCTCAGAGTCTCCTGAAAGTCGAACCCAACGGATATGAGAACCAACAAACAAACAGTCAAAGCTAAATGAGATGGGTGTAAGACAATCACCTCACGAGATTGCCTCTGTGCATTTAGTTCTTTTATGTTCGACAGAAAAGCACTGAATTGTTCAAGTGATAAACGACTCCTGCATTTGACAAAGAAAGAAAAAATTACAAAGAAGCCAATAAAAATATTTCTAGTCGTGCAGACAGAGATGTTATCAAAGTCACCTAGCTTGACGGAAGAACTCCTTTCCATCAATTCGAGGAGTGCGACCTAAAATATTAGTCAATCAGACAAGTCTCAAGAATTAAGATATTGATATGCGCAAAAATAAAAAAATGAACATTGTCTCGTTTTAAATAACGCTAAATATATTTTTTATTTTTTATATTCATTGCATTCACAAACCTGTGGCGGGCCCACGTCCCCTAGGAGGAGAGTTAGCCGCGGATGACTGCTGACTGGATGGATACCATGAAGAAAAGGATCCTTGTCCATCATAGAGCTTATTAGGAGTAGTAGCACCTGAAGTTTTTGGTGGAGTTCCAGAGGAAGAATACCTTCTTGGAGACACACTAGTGGATATTACTTTTGGAGTCCCGGTAGGAGTGAGACGAGGGGTTATGTATGGCGAGATAGAAGATCTTTGAGAAGATTGCCTTGACACTGATCATGAAAATAATCAATATAAAAATTTATTCACGACAGCCTCTTAGAAGTATACATCACCCAAAAAGAAATGAAAAAACAAATTTCAAGATAAAATACCATCATCAGTTACGCTTGCTCTGTCGTTAGACCCGCTGTAAGAATGATTTTTTGAGTAGCCATTAGAGTCGTCTGATGTATAGAGACAACACAAGTAACATCAAATTCAACATTGGGAAAACAAGACTTGTCGGTAAAACCTAATGAAGTTCAAATCAATTTTCGGAAATTAAAATTACCAGTCATGGAGTAGGCCTTGGGCATCGTTTGGTCATAAGTACCAATATCAACAGTTTCTGTTTGCTGGTGCAATTAAAACAAAGTTTAGTCTTCGTATTCAGAGAAGCAAAAACAGTTATATGTATTCAACCATACCGGTGGGCTTTCTTCATTCAATGACTGCATCAATTGCCTTTTAAATGTCTCAAGCTGTCAAGTGAGCAAGAAACTAGATGTTTACATCAAGTAAGACACGCAAAAACTAGACGTTCGAGCTACTGAAATCATTAAAAAAACAGCAAGAGAAGCAATATAACTTGTCACCAAAACCAATCACCCTGCTGTAATGATAGCGTGCATCGAAAAACCGAAACCAAAATACGTTAAACACAAACAAAATGGACAGAAACCACTCATATTTTCAATTCCATAACCATATTTTCTTTAGCCAAACGACAACTGGTGATAGACCATGAAGTCACTGATTCAGGATATCGTTTTTCATATAACTTTCAGTGTCACCAGAGTCGAGAAAGGCAGAAATCCAATTTTCCTAGGATGAAATCTTCCATAAAAACATAGCATCCAACTTTCACACATTGACACATAACAATTCAATCGCACGGATATGTTTAGTTTAACAATTCTTGCTTCTTCAAACACATTACAAAAAATATCTGTACAATTTAATTATTCAAAGGAAAACACAAGAGGATGAACAATACCTTGGCCAAATCCCGACTGAGCTTCTTCGCGGTCGAAGCCAATGAATCTCTCTCCTTCACCAGCTTCAACTGCAATTCAATTCGTCAGCAGCAAAAACAACAACAAACCCTAATAAACCAACTGAAATATAAAATCGATTTAATCAAATTACGTTATCTTCTCGGGTGATTTTCAATCGCAAATCGGCGTCCTGATACGCGGTCTCCAGCTGGTTGACTTTACCCTCGAGCTCTTCGATGAGGCGGTCTTTCTCGTGGAGATTCTGGCGGAGCGTCCCCGTCTCCGCCTCGAGCTTCGTCACGCGCGACGCGATTGCCATGGACGTTATCTTGCGGGCCAGATCCAGCTGGTCGTACGGGTCAGTGGGTAGGACGGAGAGTATCTCGTCGGGGAGGTTGAAGTCCGGCCCGGGCCGGCCACTGTCCACGCCGCCGTTCGCCATCTACCGCTGAGTACGACCTTTAATTTCGAGAATTTTAGGATTTTTTTTTTGTTTTGTATTATTTGTAAGAAGACTTAAAATGTTTAGAAGGTATTTGGTGAGACGTAACGTGGGTTTTAAATTTTTGGATTTCCCTCCTCAATTATATATTTATATATTGCATTTTCTATATTTTAATTTAATTTTTAATACTCCGTATATAATATATATTCCAAATTCTTTAATTTGAATTTTTAAATTTGAAAAACCAAGACACAATCATTACAATTTAGTGAGTTTACACTTAATTCAAAATGTGCAAATCATTCCAAAAATGGAAAAGCAAGTTTACAAAAAATGTGGACATTTTTTCCATTAATTTTTAAAATTAAAAAATTAACTATTTTTTATTTTTTATTAACTCAACTTTTCCTATAAAATTAATCTAATTTTTAAAAATGTTTTTCATTTTAAATATAATTTATCCTACTTTTTAATATAGTTTATTAATTTTTTTCTATTATGTAACTTTTTCTATCTAAAAATATTTTTTTACTTTTAACTTTTTGATTAAAAAAAATTAAAATTCAACTTTTTGATTAAAAAAAATTAAAATTCAACATTTTTTTTTTTCGTAACAAAAGAAATATGACTACTTTTATATGAGATGTGGAAAGTAAGTAGTATATTTTTATCTTTTCATATTCAATGTTTCTTAAAAATAATTAACCTTAATCATAGTATATTTGATTGTATGCCTGAATACCCAAAATATCAAAGAGTAGAGTATGTATAACAATTCCCCTCAAGACATGTACAAAAGCGTGCGTATTCATTTCGGCCTGTCGAGGAGAGCTCGATCTGTAAATTTTGCACGAGATTTTTCTGTTGCTGACAACAATCTGGTCCCCCAGTAGGACAATACAAGAGTGTGGGCAGTGATACCTGTGTCTACGTCTCAGGCCAATTTACTTAACTGCCTTCACCCCAACTGTTTTAACACGAAACCTATACTGAGGTTGACAATCATCCTCATCGTCCGAGTCATCGCTTTCTTCTTCGCTAGAAACATCTTGCACTCTGTCCCATCTTGAGTAGTCGAGATTAGAGTGCCCTTTCGGTTTTGGGATCGCCTGCCAAGAACCTGATGACTGTTGATCGGGTGGTGGTGGTCTTTGTGTGATCTGATTATGGGACAGTACTGATGATTCTTCAGCTGTTGTTGGATTGAAATTTTCAGATTCGCGACTTTTAATGTTTGATTCTGCAGTATTATGTGCCACGCCACTGATTTCTCTTACAAATTGAACTTTGGCCTTTTTATCTTGTTCTTGATCTTCCTCATCTATGCAATTATCATCTTCTTCACACTCTGCTTCGTCTTCGGGTATCGGAGCAAGTGACTTTCCTTGAACAAAACACACCATTTCTTATTATTGAGAAAAGTACCCATAAAAAGTTCCAAGGATGAAAACTACATAGAGAATGTGACATGTCCATAGATAAATTATGCAGCAAAAACATCTCAATCAACAACTCGTAAAAACTATAACAATCCCCAAGTGTAAAAAGAAATAAAAATATATTAACTGTGTAAATACATTAGCATCTTGAAATTCTTTCAAAGGCATTACACTCTCGTACAAGGAAACAATAGGACAATGAGGGTTCGTTTGATCAATCAAATAAGGGCAGGAAAATATTTTTCTTCACGTTTCAAATGGTTTCATAAATGGAAGTTTATCAACGAGTGTTGATGGATTAAGATTTTTCAGACATTTGTATGTTATTTTTCTAACTTGAAATTCAGCAAATTACATATTTCAGCATTTCGAATTCAGATTTCAGGCTTCGGAATTCAAATCCAGTTCATCGAGCAGGCCCAAAGACTATATCATATATGAGAATAAGAAAAATAAAATATAAAATGGAGGGAGTACCACTTGTGTCTTTAAACGGGCCTGAAGGTTTTTGTATACTTCTGACGATGGGTTCAACTCAATTAGCCGGTTGACATCAAAAAGGGCCGAATGATACTGCTTTAAGGTTACCAGGGTTTGAGCACGCAACATCAGTGCACCTGTGTGCTTGTAATCAAGCTCCAGAACCGAAGTACATTCTTCAGCTGCCTGAGGTATTTGAACATATACAGATAACACACATAAAAGAAATGCTAGTGCACACGATGTTGCAGAAAAAGACGAGTAATAAACCAACATATCACTGCATTAAACTCAATAAAAATCATCCTCAAAAACTATCATAATTTCTGCTTGTTAGATGACTCACAACCAAACGTGAACTCGTATGGAAATGAAGATATTAGCAGTCGAAATTACTTCCTAAGGGAAAACTAAAACGATCGCAATCACCTAACATGAAAATGATATATGTGTCAAGCTCTCAACAAATAGAGTCTAGAAATCATCATCGTTTTTATAGAGAAATTTTACAATCCATGGTTAGATTCATCAAGGTCAAATAATCACTGGACTTCACATAGGTTTTATCCTTTTAGTTTAGTTTATTCATTCATTTCAATTAAAATTTAATACAAAAATAAATAAAAAATGAAGTAGAAAATACCTTGCTGAAATCGTAGAGCTTGAGAAAGCAGGCGGCGCGATTGCTGTGAAGAGCGATCTTCTGCGGCGGCGTCTTGGCCATGGAGAGCGCGTCGGTGTAGTAACCCAGCGCGTCGGCGTACTTGCCGTCCCTGTACATCTGGTGCGCCCTCTCGATTTTAATCATCGCCGCCGACAATCCAGAAGCCATGTCCGATTTCAGAAACACAGCTGAAACTACGAGCGAATTCAAATTCAAAATTGCCTAAAGAGGGAGATTTGAGAGTAGGGATTTGGGGGATAAGAAATCAGGGACGGAAGAAATAATGGAGGAGTGAATAATCGGGTCGGGTCGAAGGCCGCATCGCGGGGCTCCGAAAATGTTCAAATAATTTCCTCAAATGAAAATTGTTTTGTTAGACTTTTGTGTCCGAAACGGCTGACGGCCCGACCCACATTTTCAGCCCAAAATACCGTGTCGGGTTAGATCTTGAAGATTAGAAATTTGGACCTGCAATATTTTATTTTATGGAAATATACCCTAAATTAGAAAGGAAAAAAAACATTGTATACTTTGTCCTAAATTAGAAAGGAAAAAAAACATTGTATACTTTGGAACACACGGATGGAGTAGTATATTTTATTTAAGGATTTTTTATTGAATTTTGTAAATTAATCCCATATGAGACTCGTAGATACACTCTTCTCACTCAAAATAATAGTCACATTTTATTTGTAATTTGTAAAAAATGTAACTATTAATTTGAAAGAAATTAAAGGAAGTATTATACATTTTTTGTGATATCTATTATCTATCCATACGAGCCGGTATTATACAAACATAACATTTAATTTGTTCATATTGTTCGTAAAACTGACTCAAACCATGTCACACAAGTCATAAACAATAGAGTAAGTTGTCACATAAATTTTATGTACGATCATTCGATCAACATCAAAAATTCAATCAAATTAGCGTTAAATATGTTGGTATATTTTGGAAATTTGAAAATTTTAATATACAATAAACTTTTAGTATAATATTATCTTTGTCTCAACACAATAGTTAAACTTCCTTTGTAAATTAATAAGAAAATTTTACAAAAAAAAGTGTAATGATTGTGTTGGAACAGAAATGATAATTAAATACATTTCATGTTATATACAATAAACCAAAATTGTATATAAACAAATAAATTAATGAGTTTTCCTATTTTAATAAAATATGCACAATTTCTTTTGACTTAGAAATAAATAAAATTTTGACTTCACACTATTATTTAAACTTTTCCCATATAAAAATAACATTGGGCTTAGTTATTATTGGGCTACTTTTCTCAATTTAAACTAGTGTCACCGACTCCAAAGCCCAAGCCCACAAAAAATCCGACCGTTGAAAATTCAAACAATTCCAAGCCGACCGTTAGTTTCAAACCCTTAAAAAATATTCAAACCCCCATTCAATTTTTTCCCCAAATCTCTCTCCCTTTCTCCAAAAGGAATCAATCCAGCAGAATTATAAAATGTCCGATCACTCCACCACCAACGACTCAGATTCATCGATCATGGACCCTAAGCCCGTGCACCCGCTCCACCAGATCGCAGAAACCCCCACCCACAAGCTCCTCCTCAAGCAGTGGCTGAAGGAGGAAGAGCTCATCCTCAACCGCCTCTCTCTCAAAGAAACCCAAATCGACTCAACCCGAAAAGAGCTGACTCACCTCTACTGCCTATTCTTCCTCTTCCACTCCACCTCCCTCCTCCTCCTCTTCTCCGCCGCCGCCGCCGCCGGCGACCCCCGCCTCTGCCGCCGGTCGTGGGTCCCCTGCCTCTGCTCCCTCCTCTGCTCCCTCGGGTTCGTGTGGGCCATACGGTACAAGACTGACGTGGAGTGCCACCTGGACAAGATGCTCCGGAGGGAGAAGGAGGATTCGAAGCTGCTCGGGAAGTGTGTGGAGGAGCTGAAGAGAAAGGGGCTTGACTTCGATTTGATGAAGGAGGTTGATGCCCTCCGTCGGGCCAAGAGTTTGCGGGTTGAGGCCCGGCCCGTTAGGAAGTGGTCGGCCCGGGATTTTGTGACCATGTTTTTCTTCGTGGTTTCTTGTGTTGTGTTGGGTATGATTCGAGTCGTGTTGTGCGGTTGAACTGCAAAACAATTTGTTTTGCACTTGTGATGATAATGGTGTAATTTAGTCGAATTCGTCTTCGATTCTTCGATGTTTTTTGGATGTTAGTAAGGTTTCATTACAAAAAATGTAACAAACTTTTCAAATGTATGTAGGGTAGTTTTTCTATTTTGGTTATGAAATTTTAAGAGTATTAAATGCACAACTATATGTGTCACCGGATATTTATTGCGTAGTTAAATTCCAAACATTCATTATTTTTGAAATTAAATAGCTTTCGGTTGTTTTATTAATTATGTAATCAAGTTATGTATGAGAAAAGAAAAAAAAAATTGTATGAAAGTAAATAATGAAAAGAAAATGAGTGTTACTTGATTACATAATTAATAAAACAAGTTAAAATGGTTTAACTTGTTAAAATGGTTTTGCTAAAATGGCAAGGACAACTGTAAGGGTAACTATTTTGCTAAGGCCTTCTAATGAAATGAAAAGGAACTGTAAGGGTAACCTAATGGTTTTGCTAAAATGGCAAAGGTCATCTTCTATTTTGCAAAAAAATGGCAAGTGTCAATTGTCATTTGTTAAATTTCACTCCAATGATTTAAATATAGCAATGGTCATTTTATTAAAATTAAATAATATAATGTTGTTGTTTTGTATGTGATCACTGATCATATCATCTTTATAACATAATGTTGTTTTTGAATTTTGAGCGATTGAAATGAGGAGTTGTGATTACATGTCACAAATGGTAAGGACTATTTTTTCATGTATAGTTGCTCAAATATACATGGAAATTTGGCAATTACCGTTTTTTGGCAAGGATCATTTTAACATTGGAGTTGATATTTTAGTTTTTTTGCCAAAAAATTTGCAATGACCCTTAACATTTCACAACCATTGAGTTGCCTGAGAATTGAAAAATAAAATTGAAGTATTATGTTTTGGAATTTAGGGGAAATCAAATAATTAATTATAATATTTGAAAATGCAGTACACTAAGGCATGACGGCATGAGTCCAACAACTTCCAAAGTTACGTGATTTGTCATCACTTGAAATCCAACGCCCTAATATTGCTTTGCTCACTCCACAGTCGCCGCCCAAACTAATTGTCTCTCTGTTTGTCTATTTGCATTTTTTTTAAATTAAAAAAATATGCAAACAGAGAAAGTAGTATTGTATTTTTCCTATTTTATATATATATATATATATATATATATATATATATATATATATATATATATATATATATATATATATATATATGTTTTACTATTTTTATTTCTGAAAATTTGCATACTTGAAGTTAAAGTTTTTTCACATCTTATTATTTCAATACTTAATGTAATAATTTTATTTTATATTATTATTAGGGTAATGCTATGTAGACAGATTCTGCCCATGTAATTGTTGACAGTCGAAAAATCTTGTTAGGACCCGACCGAACATACATAGAGATTTTGAGGATTGGACGAACTAATACAACAAAATATGACCATCCGATGTAAAGAATGGAGAGCAGAGATATTTATATTATATCCCTATAGTTTGGGAATTGTGAATTGTCCCCCTTTAGTTACCAAGGTTCTCTTATTTATAGTAAGAGAAATAAGGTATGTGTTCTATTATGTTGGGCCTTTTCTTTTCTCTTCCTTGGGCTCAAGCCCAATTTGACCCAATAAAATATAAAAATTAAAGGTACAATACGAAAAGCTAATGTTTGTCACCCCTTCATTTATTTATCCCGTAGGCCTTAGTACGACTGGGTCTTGTTGGACTCGCTTATATTTTTAGTTAACGGGTACTCCTTTTTCTATTACAAGCCGGGCTTAAAACACGTATCAACAAATGCCCTCCGGGAGCGATTTTCCCCGAGCAGTGCGACAAGGAGAATTGCTCTCGGCTGATGAAGTGTTTTTTTGCTCGGCCTTTACGTTATCATCATCTTTGTGGGCACGAGTAGGATTTCTCTGGATTTTTCTTTTTTCGGAAGTTGTGCTCGGATCATTTATTGTCCGGCTTATTTGACCGGAAAGATACTAGGTGAACATATAGCATTTCTCTGAAATGCCCCAGTATAATTTACTTGTGGAAATGATACGTGCTCGATCCGAATGGGTCCGGGAGGAATTTCACTCAACACCGGAATGATAGCTGCTCTCCTGCCGAGTTGACGAGCAGCGACTAGCATGCTTTCCCGGACAGGATCTCGGAGGAGTTTTACTCGACTCAGAATAATAGATGCTCTCTTGCCGAGATGACGAGCAGCTTCTAGCATGCTCTCACGGACAGGATCTCGGAGGAGTTTTGCTCAACTCCGGAATGATAGATGCTCTCCTGGCGAGATGACGAGCAACGACTAGCATGCTCTCCCAAACAGGATCTAGGAGGAGTTTTACTCAACTCCGGAATGATAGATGCTCTCTTGCCGAGATGACGAGCATCGACTAGCATGCTCTCCCGGACAGGATCTCGGAGGATTTTTTCTCTACTCCGGAATGATAGATGTTCTCCTGCCGAGATGACGAGCAGCGACTAGCTTGCTCTCCCGGACAGGATCTCGGAGGAGTTTTGCTCAACTCCGGAATGATAGATGTTCTCCTGCCGAGATGACGAGCAGCGACTAGCATGCTCTCCCGGACAGGCTCTCGGAGGAGTTTTTCTCTACTACGGAATGATAGATGCTCTCCTGCCGAGATGACGAGCAGCGACTAGCATGCTCTCCGGACAGGCCCTCGGAGGAGTTTTGCTCTACTCCGGAATGATAGATGTTCTCCTGCCGAGATGACGAGCAGCGACTAGTATGCTCTCCCGGACAGGCTCTCGGAGGAGTTTTGCTTAACTCCAGAATGATAGCTGATCTCCTGCCGAGATGACGAGCAGCTTCTAGCATGCTCTCCCGGACAGGCTCTCGGAGGAGTTTTGCTCAACTCCGGAATGATAGATGTTCTCCTGCCGAGATGACGAGCAGCGACTAGCTTGCTCTCCCGGACAGGATCTCGGAGGAGTTTTGCTCAACTCCGGAATGATAGATGTTCTCCTGCCGAGATGACGAGCAGCTTCTAGCATGCTCTCCCGGACAGGCTCTCGGAGGAGTTTTGCTCAACTCCGGAATGATAGATGTTCTCCTGCCGAGATGACGAGCAGCTTCTAGCTTGCTCTCCCGGACAGGCTCTCGGAGGAGTTTTGCTCTACTCCGGAATGATAGATGTTCTCCTGCCGAGATGATGAGCAGCGACTAGCTTGCTCTCCCGGACAGGATCTCGGAGGAGTTTTGCTCAACTCCGGAATGATAGATGTTCTCCTGCCGAGATGACGAGCAGCGACTAGCATGCTCTCCCGGACAGGCTCTCGGAGGAGTTTTTCCCTACTACGGAATGATAGATGCTCTCCTGCCGAGATGACGAGCAGCGACTAGCATGCTCTCCCGGACAGGCCCTCGGAGGAGTTTTGCTCTACTCCGGAATGATAGTTGTTCTCCTGCCGAGATGACGAGCAGCGACTAGCTTGCTCTCTCGGACAGGCCCTCGGAGGAGTTTTGCTCTACTCCGGAATGATAGATGTTCTCCTGCCGAGATGACGAGCAGCGACTAGCATGCTCTCCCGGACAGGCCCTCGGAGGAGTTTTGCTCTACTCCGGAATGATAGATGTTCTCCTGCCGAGATGACGAGCAGCGACTAGTATGCTCTCCCGGACAGGCTCTCGGAGGAGTTTTGCTTAACTCCAGAATGATAGCTGATCTCCTGCCGAGATGACGAGCAGCTTCTAGCATGCTCTCCCGGACAGGCTCTCGGAGGAGTTTTGCTCAACTCCGGAATGATAGATGTTCTCCTGCCGAGATGACGAGCAGCTTCTAGCTTGCTCTCCCGGACAGGCTCTCGGAGGAGTTTTGCTCTACTCCGGAATGATAGATGTTCTCCTGCCGAGATGACGAGCAGCGACTAGCTTGCTCTCCCGGACAGGATCTCGGAGGAGTTTTGCTCAACTCCGGAATGATAGATGTTCTCCTGCCGAGACGACGAGCAGCTTCTAGCTTGCTCTCCCGGACAGGCTCTCGGAGGAATTTTTCTCTACTCCGGAATGATAGATGCTCTCCTGCCGAGATGACGAGCAGCGACTAGCTTGCTCTCTCGGACAGGCCCTCGGAGGAGTTTTGCTCTACTCCGGAATGATAGATGTTCTCCTGCCGAGATGACGAGCAGCGACTAGCATGCTCTCCCGGACAGGCCCTCGGAGGAGTTTTGCTCTACTCCGGAATGATAGTTGTATATGCCAACTTTTCTAATGGAACGTACCTGATATCCACATTGTAGAGTATCTGGTTGACATATTAGGTTGTCTGGGGTTCTTCCATGTGAACAACCATGTTTGGGTATTTGATGGCTGTGCCCATCAAATGCCCCAGTGTTTACTTGTGGAGGCCTGTTTGGGTGCAATACATTTTCTCTCTTTATTTCATCTGTTAGGCATATTACGCCATGCCTCTATATGTTTCTATGGTTAGGCAGATGACGACTTGTTCTCCGCAACAGATGATAGGAAGACGTGTTCCTGTCTTTGCTCCCCGACTCGGTGACATCGTCGACCATCCGAACTATTTCGATTATTCCCTTTTAGGGCCTCTAATATACTAATCTCTTAGACTGTTCACCTGTCGAACAAATTACCTGATGGTCTGCTCTCCTATCGAACAGATGACCTGATGGTCTGCTCTCCCGTCGAACGGCTGACCTGAGTTTCTGCTCTCCTATCGAATAGATGACCTGATGGTCTGCTCTCCTATCGAACGGGTGCCCTGATGGTCTGCTCTCTGTCGAACGGCCGACCTAGCTGACCTGCTCGTCCAACGCTCGAGGATCACCCCTCCTTCTAGCGCCAATTGTTGACAGTCGAAAAATCCTGTTAGGACCCGACCGAACATACATAGAGATTTTGAGGATTGGACGAACTAATACAACAAAATATGACCATCCGATGTAAAGAATGGAGAGCAGAGATATTTATATTATATCCCTATAGTTTGGGAATTGTGAATTGTCCCCCTTTAGTTACCAAGGTTCTCTTATTTATAGTAAGAGAAATAAGGTATGTGTTATATTATGTTGGGCCTTTTCTTTTCTCTTCCTTGGGCTCAAGCCCAATTTGACCCAATAAAATATAAAAATTAAAGGTACAATACGAAAAGCTAATGTTTGTCTCCCCTTCATTTATTTATCCCGTAGGCCTTAGTACGACTGGGTCTTGTTGGACTCGCTTATATTTTTAGTTAACGGGTACTCCTTTTTCTATTACAAGTCGGGCTTAAAACACGTATCAACAGTAATAAATATTTCAAACTATATTTTTTATTTTTTATTTTTATATATTAAAATATATTTTTTCTATTTAATTAGTTTTTTTAATATAAATATATAAATATTTATTATCTTTAATTAAAAAAATAATTTTTAATTTTGTTTGCAAAATATATATTGCATATATTATAATTAATTATAATAAATGTCAAAAAAATAATTAAAATATTATTATATATATAAAACATATGTTAAAAAGAAGGGAAATTTTGGGTAAAGAATAAATTTTTAAATTTGTTTATAATTAAATATACCAATTTTTCTTAATTATAAAAATGAGTAACATGCCTATTTTACCTTTTTGAATTTAATGGGTAGCTATTTTTTAACAAGGGTAATATTGTCATTTACATTACTCTTCATTCTAATAAAAAAATGATTATTCCATTTTATCAAAAAAAGTAAAAATTATCTTATCATTTTTCATGATGAAAAAAAAAATGAAGCTTTATTTGTAAAACTAAAATTATAATTCTCTTCTTTTTAAATATTTCTTAAAAGAATTCTGTCTATAGACAAATTTTTCCCAAATAACACGTTAAACAAACAATTTTTTAAAAAAAGAATTGTGACCTTTTTTCTATGCATTATTTTGAGATAGAGAAAGTATGTATATTTTAACACTTGTTTATATTTACCAATATTAAAAAATGATACTAGTACTTTTTATTAAGTTGATAACATAAATAAATAAAAGGGTCAATTTTGTTTAAGGGGAATCATTTGTAGTAAATGTCACAATAGTAAATAAGACATTTGAATTTTCAAATGTTGCTCTAATAATATAATTAATTATCTTAAATAATGAAAAATTGTTATAAAGTAAGTAATTAAGAGTAGTGTTTAAAATAATATATAAAAATGTAACAATATATATGTCTTTTTAAATAAATAAATATAAATAATTATTTCCTTAAACGAGAGGTGACAGATATGGAACAACTAAAAAAAATGTAGTACATACTAGCGTATATCTTCCGTTTAAGAGAAATATGTATATCATATCTTTGTATTTTGGGAAGGATTATGATATAATTTTAATTTTTTTTAAGAAATTGTAATTGTTTATTTATACTCCGTACTTTTTAATATATTGTCCGTACCTTGCAAATGATGCATTTATTTCCATCTTGAAAATTAAAAAATACATACATATTTAATACGTAGTATATAGTAATGTATATTGTGAGGATATTTTGTAGTATTAGAGATAATCATGTGTTAAGTTTCACATAATGTACTTAGTACTTACTTTAATTTATTGACTTTAATTTATTGTCATTTTAAAAAACGATTCATTTTCAACGAGACAGACTCAAACATGAATATGCATCATTTTAATGGGTTGATTCATTTAGGAATAGGCACCATTGTAATTTGTTAAAATTTATTTTATGTTGTCTCACATTATATTCATTTATACTCACACAAATAATATAGTACAGTATATTATTTCAAAAAAACTTATGTACATTTTTCTAAATTACCAAAAAATATGCATAATTACACAATAAAATACATTTTTTTTTTCTCACTAACCATACTAATAACTCTCAGTTCGATACGAAAAAAATATTTTCTCGTTCTGAAAAATTATGCATTGGTAATTTGTAATTAACAAAAAATATTGCATAATTCACCGGTTTTTTTAGATAAAACATTGTAAGAATTTAATTGAGTTAACTTTATTTTCTGAATAGCAACAAGAATAAATAAATGAATATAATAAATACTCACTCCCAACACCACCAAACAATAACTGTACCTGCCAAGTACGCCCATCTGTACCTTCTCCCCATCGCCTTTCTGTGTATCCCGTCTTTCCTTCCTGTATTTATACCCCCAATCCCCCACTCTCTCTCTCTCTCTCTCTATCTCATCATCTCCCCCAAATTCTCTCTCACTTTCTCTCTCTAAAAAACCCCCAAATCGCATCTCGCAATTTTTCGATTCCATGAAGAATCTCATGAGGCGATTGTCCAAGGTCGCCGATTCGTCGCAGCACTGCCTGGCGCCGTCGCCGCGCCGGCGGAGGTCCGGCGGCGTTCCGCACGGCCATCTCCCGGTGTGCGTCGGCGAGGAGATGGAGAGATTCGTCGTGAGCGCCGAGCTTCTGAACCACCCGATCTTCGCGGCGCTGCTCGACAGATCGGCGGAGGAGTACGGGTACGAGCAGAAAGGCGTCCTCCGGATCCCCTGCCACGTGTTCCTCTTCGAGCGCGTGGTGGAGGCGCTCCGCGCGGGCGAGGCGCGTGATGCGGAGGCGCTAATCGAATCGATTTCCTCCGACGAGTTGTAGTTGGTAGGGTAGGTAGGGTAGGGAAACGACGTCGTCTCGGTAGTATCCTTTTTGTATTGGGAAAATGATTTCACTTTTCTTTTTACCTCTCTCGTTTGTAAATATACTTCGATTAGTGCGTAAAATTTCGCGTGTGTTATTTTCAATGTGCTTACGAATTCGTTCCAAATTGATAATTTAGTGTGAATATAAAATGTATACACGATTAATTCAGGTGAATATCACGCATCGTCGCACGTGAAAGGGTCAAATTTTTTTTTTTTTTAATTTTTAATACATCCGTACATGACCGTACAATGGGGTACATGCGGAAAGTAACGGAAAATGAAAAAGTAGGCTCTACTTATTAAATGGAATATATAAATATATTTTATTCCACGTCACGCAAAACAGTCGAAAGTATATTGAATACAGTTTCTCAACCCGTGATTTGAGGGGTAGGGGTATCATAGTCATTTCACGGGATCATTCGGGGTCAATTTCGTCAGATGATAACTACGATACTCCCATGATCCCATCAATTAAGCAGAAATTAATTAGGACATAGCACTTGGATTTTGTATTATTGTCACTCGAATCTCTGATCAAATGAGAAAAACTGGACACAAGGTTACTATAGTCTCATTTGTTGAAAATCGATTTTATGATGACATCATCGCGTCGTCGATGCAACGCAATTGTAATTGTATTTCGTTGGAATTAGTTCGTCGAGTCAAACACGTGTAAGTGTTACTACTATTTTCGTTTCAACTATTTATACACATTTTTTTTCCAAGTCTCAATTAAATACAATTTTTTTTTAATTTCAAGTCTCAATTAATTATGCATACTTTTAAAAAGAAAATTATTATTTTATTTTTTTACTTTAAAATACTATTTAATCCTTATTTTTCTCACCCATTTTTCAAATTTTACTTATAACTATTCTAATTTTCAACTTAAAAAAATATTTTTACGCATTCACATTTTTGTAAAAAAAAAACAAAATTAATATTTTTCTTAATTTACATAACAATCAATCAGACAAGTATAACTTATTTGTGAGAGCTCAATAAAGTACTCCACTACTGTATTTAGTATGTCGAGCAAACATGAATATGTAAGATTAATTCGTTGAAGAGTTATTTTGTAATCACAAATTCACATTGAAATTCGATGGATTTGGAAAAATTCAACCACACAAATTAAGTCATAGAGTAAAAGATTTTCTCATTTGAGTTAAAAATATTTTTATCAGACAAATTAAAACGAGTGAATAATTATGAATATTTTATTATTATTTTTATATATAAATAATACGGTCTTCTAGAATGAAATTTAAGCTTACGTATTAATTATGAATCCATGAAATCATACGGAAATATATTATTATTATTGTATAGTTTGAAGTCAAATGAGTCAAAAAATATGAAAGTGAATTTGTAGGCTAAATAAATTTGAAATTTGATTAAAAAAAGAAGGAAATAGCTGATGCGTGGTGAATAAATTCTCAGTTGAAAAATGCGAAAATTGAGTTAATGCAATTAGCGTGTGAGAGGATTATGAAGTCTCAAATAATGAAATTGAGAAAATAATATTTAATTATTTAGTTAAAAGAACAAATAAAATCAAATGATTAAAGTTTCTAAAGACTCGAACATGGTAGAACAATATTAAGACATTCATTTATTTTAATTAATATACTTAAAAAATTATTTATAGTAATATATACAAGAAATGGTGACTTTTACATATTCACAAAATTAGAATAAAAACATTTTAAAAGAAAAAATTAAATTGACGCGGAAAAAATGAAATGTATAAATGTCTTTTCCTTGACTCTAATTTAGTGTGAACATGTGACCGAATTATTCTGCATCTTTACACAGAAAATGTATACTCCAAAATACTACTATCATTCAAAACCAATGGGTAATTTATAGTAATGTGAATTTTGAATATTAATCTGCCATCTATGATTTCTCCTTTAAATTTCAATCACTGTGAAGTCAATGCATTTGACTGTTTCAATAGTTAAAGTTGAAAACGTTTTGGTATTGAGACTGCACCCTGTCGAGTAAGGGTGTCTACAAAATCTTGCCCGTGAAAACAACCAGACCCAATGTATTCCGAGGGGGGCGTACAAGAACAACAGAGTAGACTGAACCGATAAATTAATACTAAGAGGTTCTGCTTGTCAAATGATTTAACAAATATCATTAATCAAATTAAACAACATCAGACATCAAAATTCTGTAGTTGTTAAAAAAAAAAAAGAAAACTGCGAAGCAAGTAGGCGCAAAACTTCAAAACTGTTACCTCATGTTCTTCCTCTTCTTTTGCTTCTTGTATTGCTCATAGAGATCCAGGGACAACTTAGTCCGCTCCAACTCCGACCTCAATCTCTCATTCTCCTGAATATCGCCGAGCAACAAGAAATGCTCCGAGAGTTTCTTCCTCACTTCATCTTCCTCAATCCGAGGGGTCAAATCGAGAGTTGACTCAACCTTCACAGGTGCGGAATCGTTTCCCTTCCTTTTCTTGCTGCCCTCTCTTTTCACGTCACTGGACGGAGCAAAAGACTTGCTTTCCTGTAATAAATCTGTGTACGCTTGTTGTGGGGAAACGTGCGTGTGATAAACCTGGTTATTGGTAGTGTGCATGGTTGAGATGCTGGAAGCAATTGCCACTACTGATGGATGGTAATGTTTGCTTAGAAGATTCAGCTCCCAAAGCACCGAAGCAAGGGCACCACTACGGTTAGGGTCGAGCGCATGGGGTTGGTATTTCTGTTCATCGGAATCAAGAGAACCAGAAAAGGAATTAGGAATATTGAGTTGGAACGAATATCCAAGTTTTCGTTAATCAGGGGAAAACATCAAAACTGAAGGGGAAAACACAAAAAGTTCCTTACAGAAATGGCACCAGCAACAGATCCACCTCCAGCGTCGCTTTCTAAAAGGTTACGGCATTTGATATTCTTCAGCAGAAGATGCTTTACAGTAACCAACGCTGGAAAAAAATTGATAAGTTAAATCAAAATCGGAATACACAATTAAAAAATTCACAACGATTGCTTGAAGAGTTCAATCTGACTCACCGGCCATGGACTCGGCCGACCCGAAGCATAATGAAAAACTGGCCAATCTCTTAATGAAAGCGGCAGCTCTTTGCATATCATGTTGTCTATCATCGCACAACATTATCTTCAATGCCTCAGCTAATACCTCTCCTTGATCCCTGCATCACCAAACAATCACAACCCAAATTGAATTGTGAAAAATACAAAAAAAAAAAAAAAATAACTCTTATCTAATGGAGTAGTATACATACCTTCCAGGGCGATACTCTAGTAACAGGTTATAAAACTGGACAAAGAACTCCTGTAGATCAACATTAAGAGCATCTAGATTGTTCTTCATCACTTTAAAAGCAACAATGCAGCACCGCAACCGTTCGGATACAGTTAATTGACATGGATTCTCGGATGAATCATCTAACTTGCTCCCATTCCCAGCTAGTTTCCTCAGAGAATTCATCAAGTCAGCCATAAAATCCAAGTCGATCAGATGGGAAAATCTTCCGATTCCATCGAGAGATGGGGCGAGCAGGGGATGACTTCCAGGAGCAGAGCTGGCTTCAGATCTGAAGCAACAAAAGATGAGGAATAATAAGAGAAACAGCACTCACATTTAGATATTAATTCACTAAATAACTTTGACTCAGATAATTCTTTCCCTGACGTCATAAGAAATACTTACAGTGGTCGCACAGCATGCTTTAAGATGCGGAAGAATGTTTGAAATACAGCCGAAAGTGTTTGTGTTTGCATCTTTCTTCTCTCTTGAGGGTCTTCAGCATATGTAGCAGCTTTGAAGTCTGCAGTTACCTGAAAGAGACATTGTAAATTAGTGATAATAAACAAGGCATTTTAAGTACTTTGAGATAAGAACCATACCTCATCTCTCGTCTTTGACAACACCTCTTTTCTTTTTTGCTTCCTATCATTATCGGGCATTTGAGTTGACTCTTCGTTGCCCTTCCTCTTCTTAGACGTCTTGTTTTTCACTTTCTTTTCTATTTCTGGTTTTCCAAGATCTTCATCAAACGACAGAGACAAAAACACCTAACAGACACACCAATCAATAATTAGTAGAGGATAAAATTGAAGCATAAAGAATTCCGAATACACCATTCTCTTAAAAAAAAGAAAAGTATACTATGTCTCAAAATAAATGTTATAGAAAAGTGCACGAAATATTGCATATCGTCTTATCCACCATTATTTCATTGTAATTTATGTATAGTCTTGATATTATATTTGTTCTGTATTTTCTTAAATAAAAGAAAATAGTTAAGGAAGTCCTCAGCCAATAATGTCTTGAAATCTTATAAAATAATTTGGGGACAAAAAAGAGAAGCCAAAACAGTATTCATTTTCAGGCTAAGGAAGTATCTTTAGGTCATTCAAGCTCTTCCAATGTCTAGGATAATTTACTATGGCTTTGGGACCATATCGAAGCTTTCTAGATTACTAAGTCTTCTAGTTTTTATAAGCGCATTTTGAGATTGAAATCAGCAACTACAATCATATGACATATAAAGGGATTAACTAACATATCTAAGATCACAAAAACAGAAATTCCAAGAAGCCTAGAAGAATCATACTTCAACAGAATCAGGATGTAGTTGACAGTCGTGGGCTTTTACAAGATCCGCAATCATTCTAACAGCATCCACAGTAACTTCACCACCATGTTTCCCCTCATCAGTGAAAAGTGACTTAATAGTTGTGCAGCAGAGTTTTCTGAGAAAATCAAGGACATAATATAATCAATCGCTGAAATATAGATTAATGGAATGCCATATACTCATAAAAATTGAAGTATTTTTCTTTATCAGATCAGGTGACAATTCAGGGTTCAATATTTACAAAGAACAAATATATGAACAGCATATTTCCAGAATTTTGAATTACCAAGTGTACTAAAATAAACCCAGGCAAACTTAATAAAACAACATAATTATAAACAATTCCAATTACCTCACAACATCATCTTCAGAGCTTATATTTTCCACAACTGCAGCTAACAAACTGTCACGGAAGTTAAAATGTGGTACGGCTGCAAGCAATGTACATAAGCAACGAGCAGCTACTCTCGTATAGGCAGGTTTTTGTTGGAGCGCTACCAACTTCTGTACAAATGCCTGCAAATATATAAAGTCAAAGTCAGCATCATCGTTGATTTGCTTTGATTGGCCAACTGGAGGGTAATATTGAGCTTCTACCGTATTGAAAAAAAAATGCATTATGAACGTGCTGAATCAAACCTTGTACGCAGACAGTAAAGTAGACTCATAATATCGAGTTTTTTTAATAGCTTTCGAAACCTTCATCTCTTGTTCCTTCTCAGTGGGCAGCCTGATCCGGAATCTGAGGTACCAATGTAAATGAGTAACATTTATATTAGGAAAATAGCCATGTAGATATTTATACCAATCTGTGAGAGTAGAATTGCAAGAAAAAATTAGTCATACTCACCCAGGAATGATGTCTTTAAAAACTGCCAATAAAGATTTGAGGGCAAGGACAATAATTTCACTATCACTATCTTTTGAAATATCCAGCATCTCCTTTATATGTTTAATATTAGATTCCGGGTCAGCCAGTAGAGCAGTTCCCAACTCAGCGAGTTTATATTTCTTCTTCTCACTGGCTTCTTCTTCGGTCAGATCTTTTTTCACTTCATCCTAAACAAAGGGACATTACAGGCTTTATCAACTCTACAAGACATTACTAACCTTCGAGTGAACATTTAAATTTTAAACACTTTACTATTTAAACATGTAATATAATTTTAACTGCAAGAAGGACCAAATGATTTGAAATTAGCAATTTATCCTGCCACTAAGGATATTACTTTTCAAGTGCATAGACTAAAATTTGGTTATCAAATTCATCAAAATAATCTATGAAAAGATGGTTCAAAAATTCTAGAATGAGGTGGCAATTAAATAGAACACACGTTAGTTAAGAAGTGTAATAACATAAAGATAGTAGCATAATACGATTAATAGAACATGGAACAAGAAACATTCCACCAGTAAACAACTAAACATATAAAAAAGCCACTCGAGAATAATAAGAGTCTTATCAACGGTCGTAACCCAAATACCATGACCCTTCAGTTTTACCAAATACAATCTACAACTCAACAAATGATCCAATATTGTATGACTTTGACATTGGTGAGAGAAACGACCAATTAACTTAACTCATTTGATGCGCACTGAGAAATAACCATGAAATTAACAAACACCTACCAACACTTCGGCTTGGGGGGTTTGCTGCACTTCCTCATTTGGTTGTTTCTTTGCCTCTTTCCTCAATTTCTTGAATTTCGCACGTTTTTCTGCCTTCGTCATCCTCCCCAAAGCAGGATCCTTGGTTACCTCTTTCAATTCCTGCTCAGCCTCTTTTTGCTCCTTTATCACTGTCACAAATCAACAAATAAATCGATATCGAGCTTCCCACGGTGTAAAATAAACATGAACTTAAAATGAAAAATTGAAATAGCTCATACCATTCCTATAGTACAGCTTCCCATCCAAAGTTTTTACAGGAAGTGCATCAACTGGGTCGACTTCCAGGGCAGCAGGATCTTTATCTTTATTCTCCGATTTCTTTCTCATCCTTTTCTCGTACATCGATTCCAAAGTTCCCTCGTTCGCATCGGCCACTCGTGAAACATGTCTGCGTATCAATTTTTATAACATTCTTGACGATCGAGCTCGAACGAATGATTTCGTACGATTAATAACCAATGCAAAAACAAAAAATACTCGCAGTACAAAAACAAAAACACACGTACTTTGTAATCGAACGAGTGTCCAAATTCGAAACCAAACCAGCGTATTTCGGGTTCTCTTTGACGAAGTGCAAATCCTCATCGGAAACTTCGATTTCTTCGTCGGGAACATCCGGCGGTAGCTCAGGAGGCAATATCAACTTCTGCTTCTTCTTCCCCATTTCTGGCTGGTGAAATTTTCCGGAAAAATCTGGAAAATGAAAGATACTGAAAATAACGGGGTGGAGGATAAACCTAAACCCTAGGGTTTTATGGTTTGTGATTTGGGGAAGTTGAATTTCCGGTTTACAATGACAGTAAATTTGGGCTTCTAATGAAACAAAAGTTATCCAGTAAGATCGGGCCCATATTGGATGTGGGCTCATGTCCAATTACTTGGTTGACGACTTGACGGAAGAGAAGTTTGGGCCAACACATCCATCCAATGATTTTTAAAATTATCATTGTATAAAATATTAAATCATCATTTTTTAAATTATCATTGTATAAAATATAAATTATCATATACTAAAATATTCATTATATATCATAATAATCTTTATTAAAAATACATTATAATGAGTACTATGTGTACAATACTCCGTACACATAGTAGCACTATATAATTATGATGTGTATTCTCCACCTTAGATTAGATTATAATCCATTAAATCTAACGATTAAAAACTACTTGCCCGTAATATATAATTATGCACATTTAAAAAAATAATTTCTTATATTAAATAAATAATCATATATATATATATATATATATATATATATATATATATATATATATATATATATATATATATATATATATATATATTGACATTTAAAAACATAATTTTTTCTATTAAATATATTTTTCAAAGCTTATCTTTCAAATTAGTTTATTTTATTTAATATTGTGTATAAATTTTTTTTTAATTTACATTATATTTTTTGCTTATTTTTTTTTCGACTTATCAACGTTCTATATAACTTATTATAAAATTTATTTTTAAATTTTAAAAAAAAATTATATATAAATATTTCGTATATTACAATTTATACATTATATTTTTTGCTTAATTTTTTTTATCAACGTTCTATATAACTTAGTATAAAATTTATTTTAAAATTTAAAAAAAATATATACTTTTATAAAATTTATTTTAACAATTTTAAAGTAAAATAATAAAATTATTAACCTACATTAGCTATTAAAAATTTTAAAAGTTTACAAATAAGTTTTCCCTTAAAAAACAATTAATTATTTTGTATATATTTTAACTATTTATTTACATTAAATACATTACAAATCAAAAATAAATAATATTGTACATATTTTAATTATTTATTTGTGTTTATTTGCGTTAAGTAATTGTTGTTTATTTGTGTACTGTATAAATATATAATTATAATTAATTATTTATTTGCGTTAAGTAATTGTTGTTTATTTTTTGATTGTATACATATATAATTATAATTAACGGGCAGCGCTAATTTATAATTCGATGGGCAGCAGATTAACCGTTAAATTGAATTAATTATAATCTAACGATGTATAATGCACAACATAATATCTTGAATTAATTATAATCTAACGATGTATAATGCACAACATAATATCTGGTGCAATTTGGCATCGGATGCCCCCTTAATCCTATAAAAATTGCCACATCCAGTAGCCTATCAAATTTAAACGCACATGAGATAGAAGAAAATAAATAAATTATTTTTTAATAAAATGAGTTAAATACTCCTTCCCATTTTTTATATATACAATAAAATCTTTATAGATTAATAGCTTTGGCAGCGTGAAATTTTATTAATTTTAAAAAGTTATTAATTTATTGAGTATTTTTTTTATTTAAAAGACCAGGAATCAAAATATTTTATTAATTTAGAGAGATTATTAAGTTATCGATTATTAATTTATAAATGTTTAACCGTAAGTATGTTTTGTATTTATGCACAGTTCTTAATAATATAAAATAAAATCAACCTTACCTCTATTTAATCTCTATTTAATGATTATCTTTTTTACTTGTAACACTCCAAATATTTTTCTCATTATTTTCGCGAGAGTTATTAGTATTAATTATAGTTAATAAATAAGGGTATATAGGAGATAAATAATTAGAGCGACAAATAAAAACAAAAAAGTATAAAACACTAAAACGGACTTATATAAATGATGGGAAGAAGTATAAATAATAATTTTAATATTTTTCATCGAATACATGATACACAAATATTTTTTCAACAAATCTCTTTTTACGTACTCATTTTGTCTGAAAATTGTAGACATTTTTTTTTTTTTTAAATACAAATGATTTAGCACAGATGATGTATCTTTTTGAATAGTAAATTGACACAATTTTAAAAAAAAACACCATAATAATAATATTTTCTCGGTTTTGGTTTTTAGACGGTATGTAGGGTTCATTGTAAATTTACAAAAAATATGCTAAATAATTTGGTGATGAAGATAATATATGTATAACATGATATCATAGATTTTATTTGTAAATTACGGGTAAGGTACTCGGAAAAATTTATCATATATCGATTTTTGATGTTACGAATCAAACGATACACACGTCGTTGTTCGATCCTCGACTGCCAAAGAGTCTGTACGTAACCGTAATAAGTAATCGGCCGATATACATTTGATTGAACTGACAAACCTTAAAAGGCCCGGCCCGCTCAAAGCATTCACAGGAATACACAAAATTGTAATAAATGAAATTAAACATTTGGTTTCATCTGAAATGGTAGGTGTGCTATTTTGAATAATTACGTAAAGAAATAAAAAATAGAAAATACTTATAATAATTATTATTGTCGAATTTAATGTGAGTTAGGTACATAATGAATGGACGGAGTAAATGCCAAAATTAGCGTAACAAAAAATATAAAATAAAATATAAATATAAATCCATTTGAGATGCTGACGTGGATACTGTTCTCAATCATTTAATCAGAGTCAGAAAGCCTTTGCAATATTTTCATCTCCCACAGTTGCATTAACAACTGCTGTCTGCTCAAGCTTTTATTATTATTATTATTATTTATTATTCCTAATTCTTAAATTTATCTCAGAGCTTTTGGTAAAGTTGGTCAACATTACTTTTTTTATTGGTCAAATACATATAATAATTAATATACAAAAATTATGAAAAAATAACTTAAATAGTTAAATTTTATTTTTGTTATTTTTTCATAATTTTTGTATAATTTTTATATATGAATTGAATGAACAAAAAAAGTGAACGTTAACCACCTGTGTCTATAGCTCTGAGACAGAAGGAGTAATTTTTTTTATATGCTACTTAATTTATTTGAATTTTATTGCAAATTGGTTCATTTTTTTAACTATCAACTAATAGCAAGAATCATTGTTTTATGACATAAAAACTAATGAACTACTGGGTATTGTTTTTTAATTAATTAATAGTATGTTCTTTGAACTTAATTTTTGTCTATTTTATTTTTTTTATAGTTCAATTCAAATCGTTTCAGTTTATCTCAATTAAATTTGTTTCAAAATAAATTAAAATAAAAATAAATAATAAGTAGTTCGAATTTATAATTTTAAGTATACAATCTAACTACTATTATAATTTAATATTTTTAAAAAAAAATATTTAACAATTTATAAAAAATATTATTTTTTTATAAGAAAATCCATTCACTTCAAGATACATTCACATTCACATTCACTTCAGCTCAGTTTAGTTAAATTCAACAAATTTTAATCTAAAAGAACAAAGTCTAAATGTCTCAAAAACTTAAGCACCGATTATTTATTTTTATTTAGTTATTTGTTAAAATGTCTCTTTATAAAATTTGAATATGATCATTTTTTTAACAAAATACAAATACAAAGTTTTTATTGGACGAAGAGAGAATTACATTTTGTAAATTGTAATGTACAAACAAAATTAAAATAAATATGTTTTTTATATTAAAGTTAATATAAATATATATTTAATTGAAAATAATTGAAAATAAAAGTTAAGATTATACAAACATATTTCAATTCTGAGGCTAGCTTCCGTGCAATTTATGAAAAATCCTGAATTCCATCAGACTATATAGTACTTGAAATTAATTGTGACAGACCAAAATTATAACTCCACACACAATCTTAAAAAAAATGTTCAAATCAAAAAATGGAAAGCACATTCAAGGAAAATAGCATTAACTTCAATACATTAATTAAGAAACTTGCTGACACGGTTTGTGTATTGAAAATCTTGTAAGAAAGTAGTTGTGTATATTCAAAGATGGTAGGAAGAAATTATTTCTCATTTATTATTTGTTAGGTGCATCAAATAAAAATTACTCAAAACACAAATCTAATAGGTTATGTTATTTTTAACTCAATTCCAATGAGGTGAATTTATTGAACTTAATTAAATGTATCAATTGAGTAATAAGTTAACTCTTTTTTCTTTTCTTTTTTTTGGCGTTTTTCTCTCATTGATTCTTATGCTAATTGCCTAAGAGGTAATCGATCGACTATTCGAATTAAAATGTTCGTATTAAACACATTTAATTTCGATTTATTTCTTTTCCTGACACGATGATCAATTAATTAAGGAAGAAAACAATTAACCAAACGTTTTAATTAATTACAACAATTTTTCATGTACAAATTATCTCTACCCCTATCCCAAATTAAACCACTTATGATCAAATTAAATAGAAATATTGAGATCGATTCGAGGTCTCTTCGCCGCCGCCGCTGCCCCGGGCAGCGGCACTTCGCAATAGCATCTCGGGCACTTGGGGCAGCCCGTGGTGACCAGCACGTACATCAAGCAGCTCGGGCAGCCGACCGCAAACGAGGCCGTCGACCGCTCCTCCTGGTCAAACGGCCCGTCTTTGACCGAAGACGACGAGTTCGATCGGAACGAAGAAGACGGCGACATCGACATGTTCGTCGAAACTGACCTCTTTCTCGTGCCCTCTCTCTCGGCTCTCTCGAGAGCCGACTTCACCTTATCGAGAGTGCATACACTCTGATAATAATAATTATTATTATTATTATTATTATTATTATTATTATTATTATTATTATTATTACACCCCGACGAGAGCTTCAAGTCGAGTTTCTCGCTCTCGTCTTCGAATAAGCTCAATGGCCTCGACTTTCGTCTCGACTCGGTGGGCCCGACTTTGTTGAGGTCTGAGGCAGGGGAGGCGTTGGATCTTTGGAGGGAGATTTTTCCGGACTGATGATGTGATCAACGGTCAGGATTTGATTTGATTGTATAACTATATGCGAATGTGAATTAATATAATTGTACCTTTAAGTCGAGACGCTTTTCCCAGCCGCAGGGGACTTGTAAGTCGAGGTCCAACTCCTTGGAGTCGAGGGCGAGCAAGTCGATCGTGGCCGTCGGTTTTCCGATCAGGGAATCCGATGGCTCGTTGGCGTCGTTGATCAGCCTGAGAAGAGAGCTGACTTCTGCGGCCATTCCCATCGATCGTTGATCGATCTTTCGTTCGAATTGAAGAGGGAGGGGTGTGATCAATTTTGTTTGTATTGAATGAATGAAGTTGGGAGGTGAAGATGTGAGTGAGCAAGTGTTTCCTTTTATAGTAGATGACAAGAGAATTTAGGAAACAAATTTAAGTTGGTTTCCTTTTGAAGGTTTGGAAAATAATTGAACTTCCATTAATTTTGTTTTAAAATATATTAAAATAAAATAAATAAAAAGTATTTTGAATTAATTATTTCAATTATATAATTTAGATTATATTATAATATTGTTTATATTTTTTTTTAATATTTAACCATTCATAAATTATTATTGTTTTTTATAAAATAATAATTTAGATCACTTCATTTCTGTTAAAATTAATTTAATTCAATTCAATTCAACAGATTTCTGTCCAAAAGAACATATTAGAATAAATGTTTAGTTTTAACAGAGTTGAGACAAAAAAAAAGATTTATATAATTTAGGAATGGAATATTTAATTTCATAAATTTGAAGCAAACAATTGTTGATCATTTTGATTTGTTTTTGATAGGAAGCTTAGTTGAGATTCTTGGGGGGTCGGAAGTGAGGGAGTAATGGCGGCAATAAATGTTGTGACAACAGCGCAGACTAAAGAACAGCTCTGAATTAATGCCCACGCTCGATACAAGACTTTTTAGCATTTTCTTTCACCGTTATATTGTTCGATTTTTGTCGAAGGATAACTCGAATTCTAGAAGTTCAATGCCAACGATCATCAGCGCTCGACAGATTAGATTCGAGAAGCGATCAATTGGGACAATTGCATCCTTCCTATATTCCCAAATCTCCGTCTATTTCGTCTATGCGTGAAACTGAACTCACTCACATCTTACCTTTTTCAAAATTAAGTTATTTAATTTAATTGATTGGTTGTGAGATAATAGAAATTGATGTCAAATGATGGTCTTACTAGTTACTTACCAGGTAATTTATTTTATTTTATTTAAGTTTTGTTAGGTGATTTACACAACAATTCATTTTTGTTTGTGATGAAATAAATCGTGTTAATTAATTGTGCAAGTATAGTTTGACTTGATATTAAGTGGTGTTTGTTGAACGTGCAATCAAGAATCAATGCAACATGGGTTTGCATTCAATATTTTTTGAGTCGAGTGATGTGCATGATTAATGGTATGAGGGTGCATGCACAGAATCGCTACCACGGTCGACGAAGCTTTTCAACATATTTATTAAAATCAGATTAATTGAGGTAAGGGTAGGTACAATTACTAATTGTAACAAAAAAAGTCTTTATTTTGACCAATAGGGTGAATCAAGGTGAGTATTTATAGGTGCGTACTTTGAACTTTTTGATCAATGGAACCCAACACTATTATTCATTTATATAAGTATTTTTGGAACACGAAAATACGAAAGTCAGAATAATTTCTTACTATTCAGAGATTGAAATCAAACACAAGGAGTAATCGTTTCAAATGCACTGATCACTCTGATGTGTTTGCTTCAGAAAATGATACACTTAACAATCTGATTAATTATATTTGACGGATGAAAAAATAATTATGATTTTTTTGTGAGCACATTCATCTTGTTTAATTGTTCAATGTGGTATTTCAAAGCATATGAAATAATTGATTGGGCCTGAAATTGTTGGGCTTATTTATTCTATTTTTGACCCATGGGCAGCCCAACATATCACGAGAAAAAAACGAAAAATGGAAAAGGGAAAGGGGGAGTATTAAGCAATCAGGGCTTGGAATTCAAAGGCATATCAATTCGGTCGAAGACATGGGCAAATCCAGAGACGATCACAAGCTGAAGAGATCTTCTCCTTCGTCTCCCCGAGGTTTGAAATATGTTTTTCGATTCAAGTATTTGATTTATTATCTAGAACTTCACTTAACTCTCCATGAATTTTTATGCTTGATTATTTTTTTCAATTATTTTTTTTCAGATGAATCGAGATCCAAAAGGAATAAAAGCAAGGAAGACGACAAGAAAAATAAGCACAAGACGAACCACAAATCTCATAAAATTTCCAAGCGACATTCTGATAAGGGTATGCCTTTTTTTTTTTAATTTTAAATTTTCTGATTATTGAAGTTTTCGATGATTTGTAATTTCAGTTGGTAATTAGTATTTTCGCGTGCTGTAGATTGAATTGTTTGTAATGTTATTGAAAATCGAGTGGCATTGATGGATTTTTATCGATCCACAGATAAAACGTCCGATGGTAAGCGTAAGCACAAAAGCCGAAAGCACGATAAGTCTTCGGTGAGTTTTTTTTTCCTGAATGTTGTAGACCTAGAAAATTGTCGAGGAGTACATTTTTCTATTTTCAGATTGCACGTAAAAAACAGGGATTCGTGCGCTCGTAAAAATATTTCTTCTGCTAAGTTCTATCCCATAGTTTGGAAGTAGTGTTTAATTTTTGTTCAAATTCTCACTATATGGTTGCTGGGATGAATTCACAGTTGAGGCCTGCATATGCTATTTAGTTTGAACCTGTGTTGAAAAGAAAACAACTACTCCGAATATGTTATTTTGATGAAATTGCTATTAATGATAAGTTCATGTAACGTTTTAGTTAGTAGCCGTTGGAAACTTTATGATCTATTGAGGTTCTTTCGATTGTTGGAGCGACTGTTTTTCTCTTCCTTTCAGTGTCTATGAATTTTGTCTGTGCAAAAGTATGTACTCAGCCGTTTCTTAAACGAATATCCTCACAGAAACTGACGATTCAAGAATTGACAAAGGATGACTACTTCTCCAAGAACAACGAGTTTGCCACGTGGCTAAAAAAGGAGAGAAAAACGTTCTTTTCGGATCTGTCTTCTGATTCTGCACGCGAGCTGTTTACAGAATTTGTGGAAGAATGGAATAACAAAGAGCTTGAACCTGAGTACTACGAGGGCATTGCTACTGCACCTAGGACATCGCATAAGTGGAATATCAAGCGGTAGTTTTGGTATTTTTGATGCAATTGTCTTCGTTTAATATATCTAATAGCAGCAGATCTGAGATAGTTTATATGTTGCTATTTTGAGCTCGTTGAGGTATAGAATTTTATAATCTTCAAATTGTCGCCATGCTCAGTATATTTGGGGCCTTGTAGAATTTTATACGAGTTCAATCCTGACTTCTGTACATTCTGTAATTCAAGTGCAATGTGTATCAGATAAACGGCACCGATTGTACCACTGGAAAGTCGATTGAACTTGCAGGTTTTATCTTCTGTATTGTTGCAGATGAAATATACATGTTTTGTGTCCGTACTTACCGAATGCCGATGTACCCTGAATACCATGTTTTTCCGAGGTACAACTGGGCTTTTTACCACGGGCCAAGCAATTGGATTGATGACCCAGCCCCACGTGATTGGATTTGATAATTAAATTAAAATTTTGATATCTATGCGAGTAATTGATCTCTGAATAGATTTTTACAAAAAAATAAAAAAATATATTGTTTTGTCAAATCTTGTTTAGGTACTTTTAAGTGTAATGATATTTTGTAATTTACAAATGACTAGTAAGTACAAATTAACATCAGATGGAAGTAGTAAGAATTATTTTTTATTTTTAATTTAAAATATAATTTACTCACTATTCTTTATCCACTTATTAATTTATATATTTTTTACTTTATATATTTTAAATCTATGATAATATAGGAAGTACTTATATAATTTGCTCACTATACTTTTTTTTTCCACTTATTGATTTTTAACTTAAAAAATATAATATATTTTTACTTTTCATATTTTAAATCTCTGATAAATAGGAAGTACTTATAATTTTATAGAGAAGAGTATTTAAGTGTTGGAATTATTATTAATTTGTATTTAATAATTCATGTATTTTGTCCAAAGTTTGTAATTTTTAATGGCTATTAAATGTATTCGATTTCGAGTTTAATCGTTACTATAATTATCTACGTGTTACGAGTTAATTATGAGTTTTTATTTCGTCAAAATCCGTTAATCGGTGAGTGAGAAATAAATGTGTAAAGATTGTCATAAATAATACTTTGGTAAATGGAAGCAATTATTATTTTATTGGGAAATATGCTATCCCACATAGAAAGAATACCAAAAGTCATTTCTCTTTAAAAGTGATAAGAGAGTATGAGTGTTCAACAAGTTGACTAAGTCCATGCACCCCTAGCGGTATATGGCAAGGGCCACACGCGCGCGCCCCGCCCGGCCCGGCCCGGCCCGGGCTTGGGCTTGGGCTTGGGCTTGGCTCCTTGGTGATTTGGTGATTTGGACTCTGGGCTGGCCCTGGGCTTCCCGGGGCCCACTTGGATCACTTGGGCTGTACCTATCTTTTTGGACACGGTCCGAATGATTGTTTGGGCTCGTTTATTCGGCCCAGTTGAACACTTTGGAATATTAATTAATTGGGCTCGTCTATAAGGCCTGTGTACATTAATTAATTGGGCTCGACTTTTGGATATTAATTAATTACAGAATTAATTAATTCGGTTTTAATTGCTGAACATGGGGCAGTTGGAGGTGGAGTGGTGCTTTCCTCCACTCGTCGTAACTGCTGCCCATCACCACACTGATAGTGGTGCATAACTTCCCCGGGTGAGGTCTATAAGTAGAAACGAGCATGCATCATTTCATGTACGAAATTTCTGCCTTTCTCATCTCATCATACCATTCACATAAGTGCTCTGTTTTCCCAATTTCTGTTCAACCGAGGGTTCGATTCAGTGTGCGATCGTTCGAGCCCCGCTAGCCGTTGTATCTTTGGGGTCAGAGAGCCTGTAACCGTAGCATACACGGGGCTTTACTGACTTGCGGAAAGTGCAAGCTCCTCGGCAGCATCCTCTCAGTTTTACTTTCCGTTTTTTTTTCTTTGCTTTATTCCGGTTTTGGACTAACCCGTCTACTTTTTTCTAACATTCAATTCAATCAAATTAACTTATAATGTTTCATTATATATTGTATTTTCAGATGATGTATTCGCGTCCGATGTCCCTGTTATCGATCAGAACCCTATTACTTCTAACTGTTCATCCGACTTCGATTGCCGAGCGAACTGCACTAAACAAAATTATACGTCTGGGACTTGTTTCCTAACTCATCCGCCTCCTCCCGCGCCAAATCCACTACGCAGCTGCGCTTGCATGTAATAAAGGAGTCTCGTGTTTGATTTTTAATGAAGAAGTTTAATTTGTTTTGCATGTGATCGAGATATCCAAAATAAACACTATGATTATTCATGATTTGATGATGATTGAAATTATTTATTGCTTTCAAACCAAAGAAGGAGCTGAGAATAGTCAAATGAACATGCAAATTCTATAGTGTAATGTAATGTTAAAAAATTAAGAATCCAAAGTTCCGAACAGGGTAAGCATTAAGAATATAGTACTATACTATAAGTTTGACTATCGATCATGTGATGAACGAACATAAAACTATAGCCACGTTTCGTCTTAATTTCAAGCATGTTCTTTTAACGTATATTCATTGAAAAATCTCAGATGATAAAAATAAATTCACATTCTAATTACTATATTTTCTTCCCAACAATTTATATTATATTAAGAAAATATTACTCCATTAAAAAATAATTTGTCAAATTATTTTGAAACATAGTGTTATACTCCGTATTTTATTTTTAACAGAAAATTACGGTGCAATTTTTCTGATTCGAATTTATGCTGGCTAAGCACAGCAAGAACAAGCTCTCCGCTTTCAAGTTCGAGTCCTCATCACTCAAATTCTCAACCGCATCCGCATCGAGATTCTCAGAATTCCAATGGGGAGAAGAAGACCCAAAGATTCCCTCATCGCAATGCCCAGAAATTCACGGGTTTTCTCAGACGGGCTTCTCGCGGATCACCCGAGAAGTCATCGGAAAAGCGCTCCACGCCGCTTGCTTAAAGGGCGGGACCCACCTGAGCATCTTCCACACGAACACGCTGATCAACATGTACTCGAGATTCGGGAACACCGCGTACGCCCAGCAGGTGTTCGACGAAATGACCGACAGAAACGCAGCGTCTTGGAACAACATGATTTCCGGGCACGTGAGATCTGGGCAGCACGTGCGCGCTTGCGAACTGTTTCTGGAGATGTGGGCCCGAGGATTCGAGCTGAACGGGTACAGCATCGCGAGCCTGTTGACCGGATTCAGTCGGTCAGGGAGCATGCTTCACGAAGGGCTTCAAATCCACAGTTTAGTTCTGAAGAACGGCTTAGTTCGAGACGTTTTCGTGGGCACTTCTCTCTTGCATTTTTACGGTGGGTACGGAATAGTATCTAATGCGCGGTTACTCTTCGAGGAGATGCCCGATAGAAACGTAGTTTCTTGGACCTCTTTAATGGTTAACTATGCAGACATTGGGTTGTACAACGAGGTTGTTAGCTTGTACCGGAGAATGAGACGAGAAGGGGGGAGTTGTAATCAGAACACCTTCACTACTGTTATTAGCTCTTGTGGAGCTCTCGGTGATGAATGCTTTCTTCATCAGGTGATTGGTCATGTGACTAAGTCGGGGCTTATGACAGATGTCTCCGTCGCAAATTCTCTGATATCCGTTTTCGGTGTTTTCAGTAGGATAGATATCGCTGGGTATGTATTCGATCAAATGGACGAACGCGACACTATATCATGGAACTCGATACTTGCAGCGTTTTCTCAGAACGGGCTCTCGGAAGAGTCACTTCGATATTTTCATCTGATGAGAGTTAATCACGGGGAAATGGACGAGAGCACACTTTCCACCATGCTTTCCGCATGTGATTCTACGGATACTTCGAAGTGTGGCAGAGGAATTCACGGTCTGATTTTGAAGATGGGTTTCGAATTCGATACCTGCCTCTCGAACACGCTTCTTTCTATGTATTTAGAGACGGGAAGGCATAAAGATGCAGAGAAGCTGTTTGATAATATGCTGCAGAAAGACTTGATCTCATGGAACACTTTGATGTCCGGCTACGTTTCAGGAGGCAAGTTCTCAGACGCTTTAAGGGTATTCAGACAACTACTCCACACGGGGCCCCACGTTGCGAATTTTGTTACTTTCGCGAGTGCATTATCTGCTTGCGCTAATTCCGATTCTCTGTCGGGTGGAAAAATCGTGCATGCACTTGTACTCACGTCCGGGCTCCATGAAAATACAGTGGTGGGGAATGCACTGATTACTATGTACGGAAAGTGCGGAAATACACGAGAAGCTAAGAAGGTCTTTCGGAACTTGCCTGAAAAGGAACTGGTGACGTGGAATGCCCTGGTCGGAGGTTACGCGGAAAACGAAGAAGTTGACGATGCGATAGAATCTTTTAAACTGATGAGGGAGAGTGGTGTATTACCAAACTACATAAGTTTGATAAACGTCATCGGGTGTTGTGATCCGCGCAACCTTAAAAAACACGGAACTCCGTTTCATGCTCATGTGTTAGTGACTGGATTCGAATCGGATGAATACGTGAGAAACTCTCTAATCTCGATGTACGCGAAATGCGGTGATCTTGATTCGAGCAACTCTATTTTTGCGCCATTAGTGAACATAACCTCTGCTACTTGGAGCTCCATGGTTTCTGCTAATGCTCAGAACGGGAAATGGGAAGAGGCGTTGAAGCTTCTCGTGGAAATGCAGAGGTCGAAAGTGGATTTCGATCAGTACAGCCTTTCTGCTTCCCTCTCGGCTTCTGCAAACTTGGCTATAATGGAGGGGGGACAACACCTTCACTGTCTATCAATCAAGCTCGGTTTAAACAATCACCATTTCGTCTCGAGTGCCACGATGGACATGTACGGGAAGTGTGGGGAGCTCGACGATCTCTTGAGACTTCTTCCGGGCCCGAAAAGAAGATCTCGATTATCTTGGAATATATTGATGTCTGCTTTCGCTAGGCACGGATGCTTCCGGAAGGCCCAAGAAGTTTTTCAAGAGATGATTGAGCACGAAATGAAGCCCGATCACGTCACTTTCGTCTCGCTTTTATCCGCTTGCAGCCATGGTGGGTTAGTAGAAGAAGGGCTCGAATACTTCCGTTCGATGGGAAGCGAATTCGGGGTCCCGGTTGCGATCGAGCACTGTGTCTGCATGGTTGACCTCCTCGGAAGGTCGGGAAGACTTTCCGAGGCCGAAGCGTTCATTAAGGAGATGCCGGTCCCACCTTCCGACTTTGTCTGGCGAACGTTATTATCCGCGTGTAAAACGCACGGTCATTTGGAGCTCGGTAAGAAAGCCGCTCGGAATCTTCTAGAAGCGAACCCCTCGGATGACTCGGCTTATGTGTTGTACTCGAATGTATGCGCGAAGTCGGGAAGGTGGGAGGATGTGTTGGGAGTGAGGGTAAAAATGGGAACGGAAAATGTCAGAAAGAAGCCGGCTTTCAGTTGGCTCAACGTGAGGAATCGGATAAGCACGTTTGCGGCGGGGGATAAGTCGCACGAAGAGTCGGAGAGAATACAGAGTAAATTGATTGAGCTGAGGAGAGAGATTAAAGAAGCCGGCTATGTTTCGAACACGAGCTACGAAATGCACGATACGGACGAGGAGCAAAAGGAGGATAGCTTGTGGAATCACAGCGAGAGGTTGGCTCTTGCGTACGGGTTGATCAGTACGAGAGAAGGTTCGACTCTTCGGGTTTTCAAGAATCTTCGTGTGTGTGGGGATTGTCACTCGGTTTTCAAGTTTGTGAGCGGGGTTGTCGGGAGGGAGATTGTACTCAGGGATCCTTACAGGTTTCACCATTTTCGTGGTGGCAAGTGTTCTTGCAATGACTACTGGTAGTATATTCCCCCGTCTCGGACCACTCTTACATTATGATGGTTAGCCTAAAAAACTCATTTTTTTGTACTGATATTTTCCCTTGATTTTTTGCATAAAAGCTCTGTGACTTGCATATTCAACTTGATAGAATTGAGAAGGGCTTTGTAGTTTGATTTTGCGAATTCAAACATTTTTTTTTTTTGTGAATTCATTAGAACCCTTATACATTTACTTGTTATTTCTGCCGTCAGATTAATTTGCAGGCATGCTATTTTTTTAAGTAACTTATTTTCTATGCCTAAGGGATAACCAGATTAAGAGTTTCTCCAACTATTCATAAAGGAAAACCCTGTCTTTTACAGACATCAGGAATAACCAGCTTCATCTGTTTTTTCTAACTACAAATCTGAATAAAGGAGAATCCTGTTTTTTGGTGCAACTACAAACAATATCATTGTTTTAAATAATGTATTAAGAGTTTCTATACTTCTTGTCTACAATACCATTTCTGTATGTCTTTGGAGATGTGGGACTGAGGAAGATTGAGGGCGCGTGTCTTGTTTTCGAGTCCATGGAGGCTTATGTGGCTCAGGGGCTGAGAATAGATGTGTTTGTTGTGTTCCGTGGGATGCTCAGATAAGGTACACAAGATAACCCATTGTTGGTGATTGATTTTATGTGCCCTTCTGTAACATATTATACGAAATAGCATGAAAGAAATTTATAGTTAATTACATAAACACCTCACTGTGGGTCAATATGTAATTACATGATATATATGAAACTTGATCTATCATATATAAACAATCTTGAAACCTCCTGTACTATCTTATTATCAGGGGTCAAAATGAAACAAAAAATATGTTCATCTATCCCTCTTAGCCCAGAACTCCTAGACGGGTACTTGGTACCTTGGTCGATCTTTCCTCACAGTGGTTTGGGCATACTTTCTCTGGCACACACCCACTGCATCTGCAAGCATATTGGATTTTATCGTTTGAACGTGAAAATTGGATTTAACGTAAAAATATAGTATGTTTTTACAGTTTTGTTGATATATAATATTTTCAGCAAATAACAGATCATTTTTTTTTTTTATGTTTGGGCTGTGTAGTTTAATGTTTAAGATTTTCCTGGTTTCTTTCTTTTGATATAGGGCCTTTGGAAGTGTTCTCAGAGCTACTTCTGGCAATGCCAATATTTTACATGGATATATCATTCAGTTTGGTTTCGGGTCCCACAAACTCCTGAACGGATCTTTTAATCGATAACTTCTCTTATGATCTGATATATATGCAGAGTGTGTGGAGATAGTGAGGCCTCTGTTTTGGGGCTTGCAGCAGGTATTTATGCTGCCGCCGGATCATGGGAGGGAGACGACGATGTGAGGATGTCTCTGGAAAAGAGAAGTAGTTCGAAACTTCAGCTCATGTTTTCAAATATGACAGTGTAAAAATAAATTGTTTTAATTCAATTTTAATACTCCTATTATGTTCAATGGCCAACATATGTCGTCTTTAAGGCTAAGGAGACAGTTGCACGTAACACGCTACTTAAATACAAAAACCGACATTATTGAGTACTCATGGAGCAATCACCAATCAAAGATGCAACTTATCAAAGTTTATTATTTTAGTGATTTTTTTTTATAAAATACTAACTAAATAATAGATTTTTTTAATAATTTATTATAAACTACTACAAACTTTGGATATTTTTGTGTACGTGGTTGATAATAGATTTTTAACTAAATTTTTTTACTCCTTCAAAATCTAACTTAATCCTTCAAAATCTAACTTAAAATTAATCTCATCCGTAAAACTCCAGTTTGGAGAAATCAAAACCTCCAGTTTGGAGAAATCAAAACCAGTTGAGAAATAAAAAATCTCCCTAAATTTATTATTTAGATTTTAGAAAAACAATACTTTATTTATAAAGTATCTTAGAAAATTAATTTAATCAACCAATTATAATCCATGCCCTAAAATTGTGTAATTAGGTACTTATATATTACTCTAGAATAATACTTTTAAATATATAAAGGGAACTATAGAGTACATATATGGAAAATGTAACGGAGAGTAAGAGACTAACCTACAACAAAAATCATTATAGTTGAAACGTACATAAAATTTGGATTTTAGAAGTGTTTTTACACAAAATGGACACAGGGGCAAAATGGTCATTTCTGCTCATTTTGAATCTGCCGCCAACATCAATACGACGCCGTTTTGGTTGATACGGCGTCGTTTCGTCTGGGATCACATAAATGTCGCGGCGCACTGGATCAAGACTCTCTCACGTGTTAGTTGATGTCAATGCGAGATTTCAAGTGCTCCAAGTTCCTCGCCAGCTCACGCACAACATGACGTCCACAATTTATATTAGAAATTTGTGGTGTAGATTCGCCTAAAATGATTTGATCGTAGGGTTTATATGCATGCAGATTTGGGCATAATCGCGTGTGTGTATATAAATGTAATTCACGTGTTGTGTGATCTAGAACTGTAACTGAGTGTATTCCGATAGCCTTGAGAGCTTGAATAATACTATAGAACCACCTCCAAAGCTCCCCGAGCACGTAGATCGATTTTCAATCGATCGAAGCTCGTAAAATACTTTGTCATTTTGAGAGATTTCTGTTGCGTTGCGTTCCTTGAAATTCAGAGATACTTTTAGGATCCTTAGATCGCTTGTTCGACATTGAATCCCGATTTCACCATTGTTGACTCGAAGCTCACCATTGTTGACTCGAAGCTCGGTTTTGAAGCTTTTGATCTCGCTCGATCGGCTCGATTGTTTGTTTGTCTTGTTCGAATCCTCAACATGTTTGTGCAAACACAAAGTGGACAAGGAGCCGTCTGAGCAGTTATGGCATGCCTAACGCTCAGATACGAGCAGGGGCGGAGCCACTTTGGGGCCAGGGGCACTGAGCCCCCTGAAATTTTGAAAATAAAATAAAATAATAATTTAACATTTATTTTATTTAAATAAAAAAATAAATAATAATGATAATACAGTAAATTGTTGAAGTATTGTTGAGCTCTTAATATATTGGTGAAGTATTGTTGAGCTCTTTATGGCCCATCACTACTAGTGAAAGCTCAATTTTTAAAACTCATTTATTTTTATATGTATTTATAAAGAAAAATAAAAAAATTGTGATTTTTAACTTTCATTTATTCTATTTTTTTATTCAATTATTTGCAAAGATAATTTAAAATTTCCAAAATTGAATCAATTTATTTAATGATAATTTCTCAAAAATCTCTATTTAATTAAAGGTCATTTTTATTCTTTCATAAATTTAAATTTATGTATATAAAATTTGTATGCATATTATTTGTATGATTCTATGTTAGTATACTACTTAAAACATTATATTGTGCATATGAATTAATTAAAAAAAACTTCTATCACTATCACATCTTATTATCTCTTTTCTAACAATATTTTTAGTGGTTTATCATCAGATTAAGAAAAATATATATATATTTTTTTTATTTTTTAACCAAAAAATTGAAAAATTGTGAGTAGAATTGTATTTTCAAGTTAAGAAGTAAAGTTTGAAAAGTAGGTAAAAAAATAGAGGTAAAATAGTATATTAAGTGAATTTTTTTTTTTTACTAATGTGTATAATTAGTTAGAACATACACACAAGAAAAATATTCATATATAGTTAGGACGGAAGTAATATTTGCCAACAAAAGCTTCATCCATTTTCAATGTTTTTCAAATAGTACCAAGTGAAGTTTATTTGATTTTTTTTCCAAACTATCTTCATGATATTTGCTATTTTATAATTTATTTTTTTGAAATTACATATTCTAATATTTGGGCTACCTCGACAAAAATCCTGGTTCCGTCACTGGATACGAGTCTTGGTTCAGACGGCCGACCTTCGATTTCGTTTGTGATCTTCATTGCGACTCCCAGCCCCTTCCACACGATCTATGCAAGAGTCCGTTGTCAGGGCTAAGAGAGCATCCCTCCCCTGCAAACATACGTTTCACGATCATTGCATTTTCCTTAGTATATACCTAAATTGTTTAGCAGTGGGATTATAATTTAATTTGCAAAGGAAACTTGCAAATTAAACATTAGTGGGATGAGGAGTACTTATCTCGTTTCATTATAATATTGTGTTCAGATGATACATGTTAGATCACGATCCACGAAGCTTCATTTGTTTTCCGTCTGCAAGAAGTATACATGTTTTCAGCTTCATTTGCTCCAAGAAGGAAGTTTTTTTTTAACTCAACATCGTTAGGAAATGTCAAATATTTCTATTTTTAGCTTCATTTGTTTTCAAAGAAGTTTTTTTTTTAACTCAACATCGTTAGGAAATGTCAAATATTTCTCGATTGATAGAGGAATCAAACCCTAGTCTTCTGAGAAATAAATAACAACTAATACCAATAGGCTACATTAATTTCTTGGTAGAGTGTAAAATATTAATAGATATATACGTTATAAATTGTAGTAAAAAATATAAATTACATAATTAATTAACCAATATCATATTATATTATATAAAAATAATTCTTTATACAAAAAAACAAACTAAAATAATTCTTTGTACAAATTGTAAAAACAAACTAAATTAAACCGTGCTTTAATGTGTGCATAATTAATTTGGAAGAACACATCAATTTACTTGATGAAGAAATTACGGAAGGCGGATCCCTATAGCCTTGCAGAGGGGGCAAGAGTTGTTTCGCATCAACCACGGTTTGATACACCCCACGTGGAAATCGTGCCCGCACTCGAGCCTCGCAATCCGATTATTATTGTCTTTTTCTTCTAATTGCATAATACTAATATTGATCAAAGAGTCTTGGCAAACAACACACATATCATCATCATCATCATCATCATCATCATCTCTTGTTTTGAGGTTTCGATCAACGGCATCCTCAGACAAGCCACGCGTCGAGTCGTCGGCTTCATATTGATGATCAACGAAAGTCCGATTTAAGATCTCTTCAAAGTCGATGGGCCGAAGATGTAGGTCTTGGATAAGAAACGTGATGGCATCTACCCAATTATTGATCGGCACATGATCATGAAAAGGTGGTTGTTGATTAATTACCCAATCAACGGCCTCTTCGAACGAGCCCAATCCCAATATGCCCCTCGTTGAGTCGTTCTCAACCGAACTCACCCTTTGTTCTTCCCCGGGCAAAGCCCAATCCCAATATGCCCAATCGGGTTCGTCCGACGGATCAGGAAATTGGGGATACGCCATTGTTATAAACTCTCCCATGATCACCTCAATCGACTATAAGTGATGTATGTTGATGATTTAAGTGAAATCATTGTCCATTTAATGTAATTGGATTCATACAAAGTTTCGGTTATAATCCTAAGGCACTATAATGTGATTAAGGAGGTGCGGAGTGCACGATCATGTAAAAGTGATAAAGGATTATGTGTTGGATAAGTGATAGTATATATGCTGAAATTAATACTTGATTTTAGTATATATATGATGTTAATTTCGTGGTTGCATGTTTAGATATGCTAATCACGTAATTGCATGCATGGAAAATATTTGAATTATTTTTCAAAAGGTGTGACCATTATGAAATGGTGCAACTCTTCCCAAAGGGTGCAGCCCTTCATGAAAGGGCATTTTCACTATCCAAAGGGGTATTTCAACACCTATATAAGGGTGTTGAAAATCAGATTCTAAGACCCACGAAATTAAGAGCTTTGTGTTAACGAAGTATAGCGAATAAACATTCTATAGTATACTTGTTTCTACGCCAAAGAACAAGTGCGGTATTGTCTTATCCTAGAAGAAGTTTCGTGATACCTTGGCTGTTATAGGGTCGAAATATTCTTTAAGGAAAACGTGTAAACGTGATTCAATATTTTTCAAAGCCTCCTCATTCAGAAACACACAAAAGTTACAACAATCTTAAAGAATATTTCCTATTCTGAACGATGGAGTCGGTTCGTGAAATGAACAGCAAATTCGGAAAATTGGAGAAGTTCGAAGGCGTAGACTTTCGAAGGTGGCAAAAGAAGATGCATTTCTTGCTAACAACATTGAAGGTGGTGTACGTTCTAAGTACTCCACAACCGGAAGCAGCGGACAACGAATCGCCGGAGGAAACTCGGAAACGCTGCAAATGGGAAAACGACGACTATATATGTCGTGGGCATATATTAAACGGTATGTCTGACTCTCTCTTCGATATCTATCAAAACGTGGAGTCTGCTAAGGCCCTTTGGGATAGCCTTGAATTCAAGTACATTGACGAGGACGCTTCTAGTAAGAAGTTCCTAGTTGGTAATTTTATGAATTACAAGATGTGCGACGGAAGGCCGGTAATGGAGCAATATAATGAATTGCTCCGGATCTTGGGTCAATTTACCCAACATAATATGAAGATGGACGAGTCCATCTCGGTGTCTAGTATTATAGACAAATTACCGCCGTCGTGGAAAGACTTCAAACACACCTTGAAACATAAAAAGGAAGAGTTGTCTTTAGTACAACTCGGTAGTCACTTGCGCATAGAGGATTCTCTAAGGGCGCAAGAGGGTGAAAAACCCAAGGACAAGGAACCGATAAGGTCTGCAACTATCAATATGATGGAAGCAGGGGAGAGTTCGTATAAGAACCGAGGGACAAAGCGTCCGTACAACAACAACAACAGCAATAATGCTGGGAGTAAGAAGCCTAAGGGCGCTTGCTGGATATGCGGAAAAACGGGTCACTTTAAAAGTGATTGTCGTGCGAACAAGAATAAGAAAGGAACGATGAATAATCGCTCGGGACAAAGGTCTAATAACCAGGGTCCGGACACCAATCAAGGTGAGACTACTATACATAATTTAGATGTAAATTTAAATTATGTCCCTATAGTTTCTGAAGCATTTTATGTGCAGGATGATTCGGTGGCGTGGTGGATTGACTCGGGTGCTACTAAGCATGTTTGCAAGGATCGTCATTGGTTTCAAAATTATGAACCAGTTGTAGATGGATCAGTGCTTTACATGGGAAACGAGTCAACAGCCCCTATTCTTGGTCGCGGCGAAGTGTTGTTGGAATTCAGTTCGGGAAAGTCCTTAGTATTATTAGATGTATTACATGTACCTGGAATAAGGAAAAATCTTGTATCCGGTAGTGTTTTATCCAAGTACGGATATAAACAAGTGTATGAATCTAATAAATATGTATTGACTAAGAATGGTGTGTTTGTCGGTTTTGGATACCAATGTAATGGGATGTTTATGCTTAATATTATGAATAAAGTTGATGATTCTGTTCTTATGGTTTCTTCTAAAGTGAATGATTCATTATTGTGGCATGCTAGACTAGGACATGTTCATTATAAGCGCATGATTGATATGTCCAAACTTGAATTAATTCCTGCTATGAACATAGAAGAAGATAAGTGTAATACATGCATGCTAACTAAAATCGTTAGGCAGCCTTTTAAAGATGTTCAACGTGAATCTTGTATGCTTGAACTTGTGCATAGCGACTTATGTGATTTCCATGCTACACCTTCTTTGGGGAATAAGAAATACTTAGTAACTTTCATAGATGATTATTCTAGATTTTGCTATGTATTTCTGCTAAGTACTAAAGATGAAGCGCTAGAAAAGTTTAAAGTATTTAAAACTGAAGTTGAACTACAACAAGAGTGCATGATTAAAAAGTTGAGAACCGATAGGGGTGGTGAATATTACGATCCTGTTTTATTTGAATCATGTGGTATTATACATGAAATTACTGCTCCTTATACTCCTCAACAAAACGGTATATCCGAAAGGAAAAACCGGGTACTAAAGGAAATGGTGAATTCCATGTTGTCTTATTCGGGTCTGAATAATGGATTTTGGGGAGAAGCCGTGTTAACGGCTTGCTATTTGTTAAATAGGGTTCCTAACAAAAGGAACAAAGTTACCCCCTACGAACTTTGGTACAAAATGAAACCGAACCTTAATTACCTTAAGGTTTGGGGCTGTCGGGCTGTCGTAAGACTACCGGATCCCAAAAGAAAAACTTTGGGAGAAAGAGGCATTGATTGCATCTTTGTTGGATATGCTGTGCATTCCAAGGCATATCGATTCTATGTGATTGAGCCGAATGATTCAGTAGCGATTCATTCTATCATAGAATCGAGGGACGCTATATTTGATGAAACTAGATTTTCATCAATGGTTAGGACCAAGGATCTGGTGCCTAAGGTGGCTGAAAGCAAGGAATTAACCTTGCCCGAGCCTGAGTCGCTTGAACCTCGTCGAGGCACGAGGATAAGGACTAAGAAATCATTCGGTCCTGATTTCCAGACCTTTCTGGTTGAAGGATCAAGGGACGAAGTTGGATTTCAATACTCGTATAGCTATCATGTTGATGATGAGCCTAAAACATACGAGGAAGTCTTGAAATCGCAAGATGTTGCATTTTGGAAAGAAGCCATCAATGATGAGATGGATTCCATTATGGGAAACAACACTTGGGTGCTTGCTGATTTACCTAACGGTTGTAAACCATTAGGATGCAAGTGGATCTTTAAGAAAAAGATGAAAGTCGATGGTTCAATTGACAAGTATAAAGCCCGATTAGTCATTCAAGGCTTTAGGCAAAAGGAAGGTATTGATTACTTCGATACCTATGCTCCTGTTGCGCGAATAACTACGATTAGATTATTGATAGCTTTGGCTGCAATAAATAATCTAGTGATCCATCAAATGGATGTAAAAACAGCGTTCCTTAACGGTGAGTTAGAGGAGGAAATTTACATGAAACAACCCGAAGGGTTCGTTATGCCTGGTAATGAGCATAAAGTATGTAAACTTGTTAAATCCTTGTATGGATTAAAACAAGCACCTAAGCAGTGGCATCAGAAATTTGATGAAGTAATTTTATCGAATGGTTTTAAGTTAAACCAATCGGATAAATGTGTGTATAGCAAATTCGATGACTTTGGTAAAGGAGTCATCATTTGTCTATATGTTGATGATATGCTTATCTTTGGTACTGATCAAAGACAAGTGGATTTGACTAAGTCATTTTTATCATCAAACTTCGATATGAAGGATATGGGGGAGGCAGATGTGATTTTGGGAATTAAAATCATTCGTGAAAACAATGCCATTACTTTAACTCAATCTCATTACATTGAGAAAGTGTTAAAGAAATTTCATTGTGATGACTATTCTACGGTCAGTACTCCATATGATTCGAGTGTAAAACTCATGCCCAATACGGGTGTTGCTGTATCCCAGTTGGAATACTCCAAGGTAATTGGGTGCCTTATGTATGCTATGACTAGCACAAGGCCGGACATTGCATTTGCGGTAGGCAAATTAAGTAGATACACAAGTAATCCTAGCACGCATCATTGGCAGGCTGTTAGGCGTGTATTAAAATACTTAAAGGGAACCAAAGACTTTGGTTTGACATATGTCGGATATCCTTCGGTGTTAGAAGGGTATTCTGATGCGAGTTGGATAACCAATATAGAGGATCATTCCTCTACTTCTGGTTGAGTTTTCTTACTCGGAGGCGGTGCTATAAGTTGGGCTTCAAAGAAGCAAACTTGTATTACGAGTTCCACTATGGAATCGGAATTTATAGCACTTGCGGCAGCTGGTAAAGAAGCTGAATGGTTAAAGAATTTGGTTTATGAAATTCCTTTGTGGCCAAAGCCTATTTCGGCGTTTTCAATTCATTGTGACAGTGCAGCCACTTTGGCTAAGGCATATAGTCATGTTTATAATGGCAAGTCAAGACACTTGGGCGTTAGACATAGCGCGATCCGTGAGCTGATCACTCAAGGAGTAATCTCTATTGATTTTGTGAGATCACAACATAATCTTGCTGATCATTTGACCAAGGGATTAGCAAAAGACTTGGTAGTAAAGTCGGTGATTGGGATGGGTCTGAAGCCTCTTTGAATCTTCAAATATGGGATACCAAATTCATTTCTAATTTTATTAGAACCAGAATTCAATTGGGAAGCTTATATTTGAGATTGAAACACATGGAAATTATCCCAAAGGTATGTGTTTGAACCTGCATGTTAAGGTTGAAGTTAATTCTTAATGAATCATTTGATAAAGTGCATTTTGCAGGTGCACGAAGAAATGATTCACCTATATGAGTGGGAAGTGTGGCAGCTTCAAGAGTCGTGGCTAAGCTTTATATACACTCAAGAATGGATGGGATACAAGGCCTAATTTTGTATCGGAAATCATTATAGAATGTATTTGGAATTATGTGTGTAGTATCTTTTATGTATTCAGATGGGTTGAAGAGTTCAATCTTTTAAGACACTCTGATTCTCGAATATATAAGTTGTATATAACACTAAGTTGAAAATTCAATCTTCAAGACATTTTCATTTTATGCATAATTCTGGCTGTTATTGTTAAAATAAGTGATTCAAGGATTACACTTAAATGGGGGAGGAATGTTGATGATTTAAGTGAAATCATTGTCCATTTAATGTAATTGGATTCATACAAAGTTTCGGTTATAATCCTAAGGCACTATAATGTGATTAAGGAGGTGCGGAGTGCACGATCATGTAAAAGTGATAAAGGATTATGTGTTGGATAAGTGATAGTATATATGCTGAAATTAATACTTGATTTTAGTATATATATGATGTTAATTTCGTGGTTGCATGTTTAGATATGCTAATCACGTAATTGCATGCATGGAAAATATTTGAATTATTTTCCAAAAGGTGTGACCATTATGAAATGGTGCAACTCTTCCCAAAGGGTGCAACCCTTCATGAAAGGGCATTTTCACTATCCAAAGGGGTGTTTCAACACCTATATAAGGGTGTTGAAAATCAGATTCTAAGACCCACGAAATTAAGAGCTTTGTGTTAACGAAGTATAGCGAATAAACATTCTATAGTATACTTGTTTCTACGCCAAAGAACAAGTGCGGTATTGTCTTATCCTAGAAGAAGTTTCGTGATACCTTGGCTGTTATAGGGTCGAAATATTCTTTAAGGAAAACGTGTAAACGTGATTCAATATTTTCCAAAGCCTCCTCATTCAGAAACACACAAAAGTTACACAAAAGTTACAACAATGTATGTGAATGTCCTTAATATATTTACGGATATACAGTATAGACTGAATACCTAATTCTAAATGACTTCAGATTCCTATTATGATTAATTTGAAAATTTAAAAATAAGTTTTAATATTTATTTTGCTAATTTTAAAAATAAAAATTTTATTTTGCTTTTATTTTTTGTTACAAAATAAACACCCAAAATAATAATAATACAGTAGGACTAAACCTGTTTTTTTTGAACTTAATTACAGTTAGACTTGCATAACGGTTCAGTTTTAGTTCAGCCGTAAAAAAAAAGATGTATTAACTTAATTATTAGAGTAATTTACTAATAAAAACTATGTATTTCCAAACATAAAGGGTACGATACTCGTATTTATTTTTTATTTTTAATTAATCAATTACTGCGGCCACCTGTGCAATTTTTCCGACTCGAATTTATGCTGGCTAAGCACAGCAAGAACAAGCTTTCTGCTTTCAAGTTCGAGTCTTCATCGTTCAAATTCTCAACCGCATCTGCATCGAGATTCTCAGACTTCCCATGGGGAGAAGAAGTCCCAAAGATTCCCGCATCGCAATGCCCAGAAATTCACGGGTTTTCTCAGACGGGCTTCTCGCGGATCACCCGAGAAGTCATAGGAAAAGCTATAAAGCTTCAGCATGAGCTATCATCACTGATCGATTCACTTTGTCGTTCAAAAAAACTCAGAGAAGCTATAAAGCTTGCTTTGTCCCACACATGGGAACCGCAGCAGTGCTCTGTTTACGCGAAGATTATCCAACTCTGCACCGAATTGAAGTCCGTAGAATCCGGCCGCTTGATCCACGGCCGAATCATCACGAACGGGTTTCCGGCGAACGCCTCTCTGAGCACCGGGCTGATAATATTCTACACAAAAAACGGGGAACTGGGAAATGCCCGCAAGGTGTTCGATCGAATGCCCGACAGAAGTGTGGTCACTTGGACTGCTTTGATATCCGGATACTGTCGTCATGCGGATTATGAGGAAGCTTTGAGGGTTTTCTCGGCTATGCACGTCGAAGGCGTGAAGCCCAATCAGTTCATTTACGGGAGTGCACTGAGCGCGTGCACTCGTTTGTGTTGCTTGGATTCGGGAATGCAGATACAGGGGTGCACGCAGAAAAGTAGGTTCGCGGACAACTTGTTCGTACAAAGTGCTTTGGTAGATTTTCACTCGAAGTGCGGGAAGATGGAGGATGCGTGCCGTGTTTTCGAGTCCATGGAGACGAGGGACTCTGTTTCTTGGAATGCTATGATCGGAGGATATGTGGTTCAGGGGATGAGACGAGATGCGTTTGTTGCATTCAATAGAATGCTCAGAGAAGGTAATTGATACCTTTCTCGATGTTTGTGAGCTGTGGCTTAATGTTTTTTGGTTTTGATTTAGGTATGCGCCCTGACGCCTTCACCTTTGGAAGTGTTCTTAGAGCTATTTCTGGCAATGCAAATATTTTTCATGGATATATCGTTCAGTTTGGTTTCGGCTCCCACAGATTCCTGAACGGATCTTTAATCGATGCCTACGCAAGATGTGGAGACTTGGACTCTGCAATTCGAGTACACGAGATGCATACCACAGACTTGGTATCGTGCACTTCACTAATCAACGGGCTCGTTTATAACGACACGAATTTCACTTTAGCCCTCCGATTATTCAGCCAGGTACGAAAGAACACGACAATTGATGGCATACTGTTATGTTCGATGATCAACATATGTGCAAAGACTGCATCTTTAAGCCTAGGGAGACAGTTACATGGTCATGCACTTAAATACCAAAACCGAAATGATATAGCCACATCCAATGCCCTGATCGACATGTACTCGAAATCCGGAGCAATCGAAGATGCCAAACGAGTCTTCGACGAGATGGAGGGTAAAAATGTAATTTCATGGATGTCCTTGATCACGGGCTACGGAAAGCACGGATACGGGCGTGAAGCGTTTGCGCTCTATTTAAGAATGCAGGAGGAAGGGCTAAAGCCAAACGACGTGTCATTTTTGTCCGTTCTTTTTGCCTGTAGCCATAGTGGTTTGACTGTTGAAGGATGGAAGTGCTTTAGCAATATGGTTAGGGAATACGGTATTGTGCCGAGAGTCGAGCACTACTCGTGTTTGGCGGATCTTGTTGGGCGGGCGGGTCGTTTGGAGGAAGCTTATGATTTGATATGCAGAGTGAGAGTGTGTGGAGATAGTGAGAACTCTGTTTCTGTTTTGGGTGCGGGGCTTGGTGAGGTTGTCGGGAGAAGATTGTTTAGTTTGCAGCCTGAGAACCCTGGGAACTACGTGGCTCTGTCGGGTATTTATGCTGCTGTCGGATTGTGGGACCGCGCGAGGGAGACGAGGATGCTGCTGGAAAATAGAACTAGTTCAAAACTTCCTGCACACAGCCTATGTTCAAATATGAGCTTGTAAAACATAAATAAAAAGATTTTAAAAAATATGAGCAAGAGTTTAGCAAATTTGGTTGTTCTATAACATATAGGGTGTGATTATAATGTCAATTTTTTATTTAATCTTTTTTTAATTTCACCTATGAATATTAATATTTATTAGAAATATAAAAAAAAGTTAATTTTTTTCAAAATAGAATTTGTTAAAAAAATATTTATTAAAATAAATTTAATTTAATTTAATTAAAAAAAAGTTCAGAATAAATATTTATAAATAGTAATTCAGTTCATTAAAACAATACGAAGATTTGGTACAATTATTTCAAAATTTTATTTCAGGAGTTTTTTAATTTTAAACATTTCTTAATTCATTCAGTTCATTAAGATAATCCCAAGAGATGTATGCTATTACGTTGACTGAAGATTTGGTACATTATTTCAAAATTTTATTTCATGAGTTTTTTAATTTTAAACATTTCTTAATTCAGTTCATTAAGATAATCCCAAGAGATGGTATGCTATTACGTTGACTGGTTTGAATAGTATAGGCTTATTTATATTTTTTATTTAAATTTTTTATTTAGATTTTGCAAATTTAAAAAACAATACATTATTTATAACCTATCTTAAGACAACTAATTTTAATCAACCAACTATTATCCATGCCAATTAATTTAATCAACCAATCATTATCAATGCCCTAAAGTTGTGTAATTAAATACTCTATACTATATATTACTCTATAATAATATAATATAAATGAAATATAAAAAAACACATGTAACTCTTAAAAAAATTGTAACTCTTTAACAACAATTTACTTCTTTTACTACAATTTACTTCAACCGATCCCTTTTCTCTTTCACATTTTGCTGCAATTTTACGGGATCAAACATAAATTAAAACATAAATTATGTTTTATTTATGCGGTAGGATATTTCTATGCGCTGTACTATATCAATTTTTTTTATAATTTCTTTATATAATATTAACCGTTAACAAAAAAAAATTTATATGCGAGATCAAACATAATTTCTTTATATCAACTTTTTTAAATATATTTTTTAAAATATTTAAAAAAAAAAAAGCAATAGTTTGCTTGTAAGCAAATTTGGTCGTTGAAATTTATAAATATTATTATTTGTTAGAAATTTCAAAAAATGAATCCTTAATTTTTACTCCATACTGTAAGATTTTTCAAAATCAGAGTTTGTTAAAAATTATGAACGGATATATATATTTTTTAAATAAATCTAATTTAATTTAATAAAAAAGTCGTTTATATAGTAATATGAGTAAATAAAAGGCTGGTAAGGAAATATGTTACCTTGTTTATGAGTATTTAGGAATTTACTTTTGTATAGAGAGGAGGACCTGGATTGCTTCCGAGGCAGGGGTCATCGAACCGGACATGTATGTTTATCGTGATAATTAATTGCTAATTAATTATTAGTAAATTTTAGTTATGTTTTTTGTTATATATGTATAAAACTCCGGCTTGATTTTTTCATCGTCTCGTATATATCACATGCTCTCGTACGTGCATAGTCCGAAATCACTACGTACCCTTGTCGTCATCACCCTCGAAAACCCTGGTACCGTCCGTCTATTAAGTATTAACTACTTCAAATGTGCCTTCAATAACTAATTACGGTTTATAAATTAGTGTTTTGCATAACAAAGTAGTTTTTCATTCGATAAACAGAGTAGCCATTCACCATTCATTCCAAACCAAACTTGAGAGAGTGAAGAACCTCTTATCTTCAATTTAGATTCATTCAGTTCAATTTATCAAATTTAATACAAAAGAAGTGAACCTAAATCAAATGATTAAGTTTGAATTTGTTGTAAAATTTTATTGTTATGTAGGAGAAAAGTAAAAAATAATTATTTAAATAAAAGTTTCCTTCTCATTTGTTCTCATTTATAATATTATTTTTAAAAGTAGAAAAGTGATTATATTTTTAAAATGATCAAATAAATACTATAGTAAATTATTTAATTTTTAATAATGATCCTGATAAAATTAATGAATTTAATTATATAAAATGAAATTAATTCTAGGAGTTTTACTTTGTTTAGGACTACTTTTTATTTTAGTAGTTTCCCAATTTCCCAAATTTTATAAACCTACAGTATATAAGCAAGTCATACCATTAGTCTTTTGTATCTTCTCGTGTTCAATTTCTGATTCAGAAACAATGGCAATGGGCAGGTACGAATATCGGTACCGTGTTTCGGTGGGCGACGAAGAATACAAAGAAAAAAACGGCCGGAATCCGCCTCTTCCGCGTACCTACAAACTCGAGGTCCGAACGAATTTCATCCTAAAACGAATCGACAACTCGGAGACAGTTCTGGACACCGAGAAATTCAGCGATCGGCTGCGTGTGGCCGACGACAAAAAATTCCTGAAGATGTGGGGCCCAGAATCCGCCTTTTACGCATCCGGCAAACACAAGGTCGACAAATCCCTGAGGAGCCGCCTGAGCAGTTACGGCATGCCCGACGCTCAGATCCGAGCACTAGTTCAGACGACCTTCGACCTCGTCCGCGATCCTCGGCACGCCTCGCTCCACACGATCCACGTCGTGGCGGCCGTCGACGTCTGCACGGTGCAGTCGGACGGCGAACCGCTCGCCGCCGCCGCCGACAGGGCGGTGGTGCCGGATGTCTTGACCCCCTTGGGGCTGCGGTTGCCCAATATCGCGACGATGTTGAAGCCCTCTAAAAAGATCGGGCTTGATCTTCGGTGGTATTTGAAGAGACTGCCTGTTGTTAGAGTGAGAGAGGACGAAGATATTGATGACGTGGCATCGTGCCCTATCTGTATAGAGGTCGAAATAGACAAGTATGTTTATCATGAAAAACACAGCGTGGGGATCAAAGAGGGGTTACGTCTCATGGAGGAGTGTCGTATTTGTTTGCGAGAGACGATAGTCGGGGATAAGATAGCATCCCTCCCCTGCAAACACGCGTTTCATGATCATTGCATTTTTCGCTGGTTGTTGAAGTGCCAATCGTGCCCAGTGTGTCTTGTCGATATCAAGCCTGATCGAAAGAAGCTTCGAAAGAAGTTTCTCGATTCATTGGTTCATTGACTATTAAATTTGTAGTAACCGTATGTATTTCCATCATCCTTAAGTTTTCCTTGTATTACTTGCTATTGAAATATTTACGATTTTTATATGAATACTAGATTTTTTTTTCATGAATTACAAAGAAACAAGTGTACCCTATCACACAAATTAGCTACTTGAGACTCAAATGTAAGCCATAATAGTTGACCATCAGCTCTAGGCAATCGATCAAGCTTATTAGAAAATGGTGAAATTATCGAACTGTGGGCTGTGGCTGGCTGGCTGGCTGGCTTATTAGTTATTAGGCTAATCTCGTAGCGCTAATTCAAACGGTTGAAATGGAGTGAAAAGCCTCACATGCTCTCGTGCCTCAAGTTCGGAATCAATTTTGGACAAAACAGGACTGCAGGGGCATTGCGGTCATTTCACCAGAATTCAAATTTCCCGCAAAACGACGCCGTTTTGGATGAGTTGGGCATTTACACGTGCTTCTTGTTGGGTTATGATTCTTGGGAGTTCATCTTCATTCCAGTTGTGAAATCGTTCGATATGATCGTAGAATGGGGCAGTTACAGAATGAAGTGCGCGGATGAGTTCTTCATTTTGTGCGTTTTGTTCTTAGCAGCAATCCCAGAAAACATTTTTTTTTTTTCGGTCGAAGCACGTAAAATTCGATGTGTGTTGTTTGTGTTTCTTTTCGTGCGTATGTTCGTTGTGATTTATAACTTATAAATAGTCCCAACTCCCAATTACTTACCCGCCCATTCACTTCGAAAGAGAGAGAGAATGGAAACCACAGAGAGAAAAAACATGTTACGGTGTGCGTTGCTGCTGATAATTCTTCTGGCTGTCTGGATAGTGGAGGCTGATAATTCTTCTGGCTGTCTGGATAGTGGAGGAAGAAGACGCATTTTCCGAGGAAGAAGACTAGAAGACTCCTTTTCCGGTGCAGATTCCGGTGAGTTCCTTTCTTGATTGTTAAAATATGACTCGAATCCGTAGGAATTTTGTTTCCTGATCTAGGAAAATTAGAATTATATTGAATATAATATAATTCTATTCCTTATGGATTTAGGAGACATATATTAGGAAAAAGGTTTATTCCTATTCCTATTGGTTACCTAATTTGATAGGTTTTCTACACCTATAAATATGGATCTCCATAGACACAATTAGATGTGTGTTGAACACCAAGAGAGACACCATGTGATAATATTGTGTGAGATTAGAGGGTTTTATAGTGGATATCAATCCTTGTAATCGTGAGCAATATTATAGTGAATTTTGTTTCCTGATCTAGGAAAATTAGAATTATATTGAATATAATATAATTCTATTCCTTATGGATTTAGGAGACATATATTAGGAAAAAGGTTTATTCCTATTCCTATTGGTTACCTAATTTGATAGGTTTTCTACACCTATAAATATGGATCTTCATAGACACAATTAGATGTGTGTTGAACACCAAGAGAGACACCATGTGATAATATTGTGTGAGATTAGAGGGTTTTATAGTGGATATCAATCCTTGTAATCGTGAGCAATATTATAGTGAAGTTCTCGTCGTTCCTCCCGTGGTTTTTCCCGATTTGGGTTTCCACGTAAATTCTTTGTCTTCTCTTTTATTGTTGAGTTATTTTCGGGGTTCCGCATTATTATTCGTACTATACATCGTCGATCTGCAACAAGTAGTATCGAGTGGCACCGGTCTTGATCGTGTGGCGTTCAGAGCTTTGTCCCGTAACAAGTGGTATTAGAGCCAGGTTACGATCCTAAAAAGCTAACATTGATCGATGTTTTTTTTCAGATTCCGGCGAGTTCCTTTCTTGACCAATTTAGTGGTTTTTTTTTTTTCCTTTTTTAAATTTTGTGTTGATACTCGACGAAATCAACGTCAGACGCGGAGAACTATCCATCAAATTCAGACTCGGAAAAGGGGCGCTATTGGCCGTGGAGTTGCAGCGGTGAGTTTTTTTCCTGATTTTTCTTGAAGTTCATTCGTGAATATTTCGATGAGGGTTTTTTCGTTGATGCAGACAATGATGAAGAAGAAGACGCTTGGGTTCAACCGATCACTGGCAATCGATATTCCGTCACTTCAATGATTATCCTTTTGACGATCCCGGCGAAAAAGATGTATTCGGCTACACGGCATACTTGTTCATGAAACTCATGCGCAGAAAGAATCCGAAACTCTGGTTCTATGAAGATGTGGGGAGGATCGTGTACGGGCTCTACAAAAGCTACTATCCCCCTCCCACTTAGGTTTCAATTTCCTCCCCAAATCCTAGGGTTTGAATCAGGAAATTCTATTCGTGTACGCCAAAAAGAATAAAATTGATTGATTCGTTTATAAAATTGATATTCTTAATAGTTTTGCCACATCAAACTTTTCAGTTTTATCTTTCGTTCAATTTCGCATCGCAATGCGTCGATCACCGCCCAGAAATTCACGGGCTTTCTCGGAAAAGCGCTTCGCGCCGTTTGCTCGACGGGCGGGACCCACCTGAGTGTGTTTCACACGCGCTGGTCAATATGTTCGAGATTCGGAACACCGTGTACGCCCAGCAGGTGTTCGATAAAAAGACCGAGAGAAACGCAGCTTCTTGGAACATGATTTCCGTATACGTGAGACCTGGGTGGCATGTTTCATGAAGAGCTGCTACGTTTTTGTTGATAATATTCTACTCAAAAAATGGGGATTTGGGAAATGCCCGTAAAGTGTTTGATAGAATGCCTGAAAGAAGTGTGGTAACTCGGACTGCTTCGATATCTGGATACTGTCGTCATGCGGATTATGAGGAGTCTTTGAGGGTCTTCTCGACTATGCACGTCGAAGGCGTGAAGCTTAATCAGTTCACTTACGGGAGTGCTATGATTGGAGGATGTGTGGCTTAGGGGCTGAGACGAGATGCGTGTGTTGCGTTCTGTGGGATGCTCAGAGGAAATAGCATAAAAGGAATATATAGTTAATTACATAAACACCTCACTATGGGTCAATATATAATTAAATGAAGTGGAGTATAATGAAACTTGATCCGTCATATATATAAACAATCTTGAAACTTCCTGTATTATCTTATCAGGGGTCAAAATGAAACAAAAAATTAGTTGTAAGCCCAGAACTCCTAGATTGGGTACTTGGTACCTTGGTTCGGGCATTCTTTCTCTGGCACACACCCACTGCATCTGCAAGCATATTGGATTTTCTCGTTTGAACTTGAAAATTGGATTTAACATAAAAATATAGTAGTAGTATGTTTGTTGATATAAAATATTTTTCAGCAAATAAAAAATCATTTTTATTTTTATTTTTTATGTTTGGGCTGTTTTTCTCTGTTTTGATATAGGGGTGACACCTTCACCTTCGGAAGTGTACATTTTTTTAATATCTGTAAGTATGAAAATATTTACTTAGAAAGAGGGAATATAGTAAAATCTCAGTTTTAAATAATTATGCATATTTTTATAATGTATCAATTTAATATGTATATTAAAAAAAATTATTTGTATTTATAATTACAATTATTTTACTTTTTAATTTAAATGTATATTTTTACTTTTTATTTTAAAAAAAAAAAATTCATAAAATATTACTAGTTTTCTTAAGACAATTTAGGGTAGGCGGATCCCTATAGCCTTGCAGAGGGGGCAACGGTTGTTTCGCATGAGCCACGGCTTGATACACCCCGCGTGGAAATCGTGGCCGCACTCGAGCCTCGCAATCCGTTTATTATTGTCTTTTTCTTCTAATTGCATAATAATATTGATCAAAGAGTCTTGGCAAACAACACACATATCATCATCATCATCATCATCATCATCATCATCATCTCTTGTGTTGATGATTTAAGTGAAATCATTGTCCATTTAATATAATTGGATTCATACAAAGTTTCGGTAATGATCCTAAAGCACTACAATATGATTTAGGCGAAGTGTGGAGTGCACGGTTGTATAAAAGTGATAACGGATCATTGTTTGGTTAAGTGAATGTTGGTGTTGATTTATTGTGTGTAAATTAGCATGAAATATATGTTAATTTCATGGTTTGCATGGTTGTAATATGCAGCCACGAAATTGCATGCATGGCACCTAAAGAAAGTGATTTCGAAGAGGTGTGACCATTCTTAAAGGGTGCAACTCTTCCCAAAGGGTGCAGCCCTTCATGAAAGGGTATTTTCACTATCCAAAGGGGTGTTTCAACACCTATATAAGGGTGTTGAAAATCAGATTCTAAGACCCACGAAAATTAAGAGCTTTGTGTTAACGAAGTATAGCGAATAAACATTCTATAGTATACTTGTTTCTACGCCAAAGAACAAGTGCGGTATTGTCTTATCCTAGAAGAAGTTTCGTGATACCTTGGCTGTTATAGGGTCGAAATATTCTTTAAGGAAAACGTGTAAACGTGATTCAATATTTTCCAAAGCCTCCACATTCAGAAACACACAAAAGAAACAACAATCTTAAAGAATATTTACTATTCTGAACGATGGAGTCGGTTCGTGAGATGAACAGCAAATTCGGAAAATTGGAGAAGTTCGAAGGCGTAGACTTTCGAAGGTGGCAAAAGAAGATGCATTTCTTGCTAACAACGTTGAAGGTGGTGTACGTTCTAAGTACTCCACAACCAGAAGCAGCAGACAACGAATCGCCGGAGGAAACTCGGAAACGCTGCAAATGGGAAAATGACGACTATATATGTCGTGGGCATATATTAAACGGTATGTCTGACTCTCTCTTCGATATCTATCAAAATGTGGAGTCTGCTAAGGCCCTTTGGGATAGCCTTGAATCCAAGTACATTGACGAGGACGCTTCTAGTAAGAAGTTCCTAGTTGGTAATTTTATGAATTACAAGATGTGCGACGGAAGGCCGGTAATGGAGCAATATAATGAATTGCTCCGGATATTGGGTCAATTTACCCAACATAATATGAAGATGGACGAGTCCATCTCGGTGTCTAGTATTATAGACAAATTACCGCCGTCGTGGAAAGACTTCAAACACACCTTGAAACATAAAAAGGAAGAGTTGTCTTTAGTACAACTCGGTAGTCACTTGCGCATAGAGGAATCTCTAAGGGCGCAAGAGGGTGAAAAACCCAAGGACAAGGAACCGATAAGGTCTGCAACTATCAATATGATGGAAGCAGGGGAGAGTTCGTATAAGAACCGAGGGACAAAGCGTCCCTACAACAACAACAACGGCAACAATGCTGGGAGTAAGAAGCCTAAGGGCGCTTGCTGGATATGCGGAAAAACGGGTCACTTTAAAAGTGATTGTCGTGCGAACAAGAATAAAAAGGGAACGATGAATAATCGCTCGGGACAAAGGTCTAATAACCAGGGTCCGGACACCAATCAAGGTGAGACTACTATACATAATTTTGATGTAAATTTAAATTATGTCCCTATAGTTTCTGAAGCATTTTATGTGCAGGATGATTCGGTGGCATGGTGGATTGACTCGGGTGCTACTAAGCATGTTTGCAAGGATCGTCATTGGTTTCAAAAGTATGAACCAGTTGTAGATGGATCAGTGCTTTACATGGGAAACGAGTCAACAGCCCCTATTCTTGGTCGCGGCGAAGTGTTGTTGGAATTCAGTTCCGGAAAGTCCTTAGTATTATTAGATGTATTACATGTACCTGGAATAAGGAAAAATCTTGTATCCGGTAGTGTTTTATCCAAGTATGGATATAAACAAGTATACGAATCTAATAAATATGTATTGACTAAGAATGGTGTATTTGTCGGTTTTGGATACCAATGTAACGGGATGTTTATGCTTAATATTATGAATAAAGTTGATGATTCTGTTCTTATGGTTTCTTCTAAAGTGAATGATTCATTATTGTGGCATGCTAGACTAGGACATGTTCATTATAAGCGCATGATTGATATGTCCAAACTTGAATTAATTCCTGCTATGAACATAGAAGAAGATAAGTGTAATACATGCATGCTAACTAAAATCGTTAGGCAGCCTTTTAAAGATGTTCAACGTGAATCTTGTATGCTTGAACTTGTGCATAGCGACTTATGTGATTTCCATGCTACACCTTCTTTGGGGAATAAGAAATACTTAGTAACTTTCATAGATGATTATTCTAGATTTTGCTATGTATTTCTGCTAAGTACTAAAGATGAAGCGCTAGAAAAGTTTAAAGTATTTAAAACTGAAGTTGAACTACAACAAGAGTGCATGATTAAAAAGTTGAGAACCGATAGGGGTGGTGAATATTACGATCCTGTTTTATTTGAATCGTGTGGTATTATACATGAAATTACTGCTCCTTATACTCCTCAACAAAACGGTATATCCGAAAGGAAAAACCGGGTACTAAAGGAAATGGTGAATTCCATGTTGTCTTATTCGGGTCTGAATAATGGATTTTGGGGAGAAGCCGTGTTAACGGCTTGCTATTTGTTAAATAGGGTTCCTAACAAAAGGAACAAAGTTACCCCCTACGAACTTTGGTACAAAAAGAAGCCGAACCTTAATTATCTTAAGGTTTGGGGCTGTCGGGCTGTCGTAAGACTACCGGATCCCAAAAGGAAAACTTTGGGAGAAAGAGGCATTGATTGCATCTTTGTTGGATATGCTGTGCATTCCAAGGCATATCGATTCTACGTGATTGAGCCGAATGATTCAGTAGCGATTCATTCTATCATAGAATCGAGGGACGCCATATTTGATGAAACTAGATTTTTATCAATGGTTAGGACCAAGGATCTGGTGCCTAAGGTGGCTGAAAGCAAAGAATTAACTTTGCCCGAGCCTGAGTCGCTTGAACCTCGTCGAGGCACGAGGATAAGGACTAAGAAATCGTTCGGTCCTGATTTCCAGACCTTTCTGGTTGAAGGATCAAGGGACGAAGTTGGATTTCAATACTCGTATAGTTATCATGTTGATGATGAGCCTAAAACATACGAGGAAGTCTTGAAATCGCAAGATGTTGCATTTTGGAAAGAAGCCATCAATGATGAGATGGATTCCATTATGGGAAACAACACTTGGGTGCTTGCTGATTTACCTAACGGTTGTAAACCATTAGGATGCAAGTGGATCTTTAAGAAAAAGATGAAAGTCGATGGTTCAATTGACAAGTATAAAGCCCGATTAGTCATTCAAGGCTTTAGGCAAAAGGAAGGTATTGATTACTTCGATACCTATGCTCCTGTTGCGCGAATAACTACGATTAGATTATTGATAGCCTTGGCTGCAATACATAATCTAGTGATCCATCAAATGGATGTAAAAACAGCATTCCTTAACGGTGAGTTAGAGGAGGAAATTTACATGAAACAACCCGAAGGGTTCGTTATGCCTGGTAATGAGCATAAGGTATGTAAACTTGTTAAATCCTTGTATGGATTAAAACAAGCACCTAAGCAGTGGCATCGGAAATTTGATGAAATAATTTTATCGAATGGTTTTAAGTTAAACCAATCGGATAAATGTGTGTATAGCAAATTCGATGACTTTGGTAAAGGAGTCATTATTTGTCTATATGTTGATGATATGCTTATCTTTGGTACTGACCAAAGACAAGTGGATTTGACTAAGTCATTTTTATCATCAAACTTCGATATGAAGGATATGGGGGAGGCGGATGTGATTTTAGGAATTAAAATCATTCGTGAAAACAATGCCATTACTTTAACTCAATCTCATTACATTGAGAAAGTGTTAAAGAAATTCCATTGTGATGACTATTCTACGGTCAGTACTCCATATGATTCGAGTGTAAAACTCATGCCCAATATGGGTGTTGCTGTGTCCCAGTTGGAATACTCCAAGGTAATTGGGTGCCTTATGTATGCTATGACTAGCACAAGGCCAGACATTGCATTTGCGGTAGGCAAACTAAGTAGATACACAAGTAATCCTAGCACGCATCATTGGCAGGCTGTTAGGCGTGTATTAAAATACTTAAAGGGAACCAAAGACTTTGGTTTGACATATGTCGGATATCCTTCGGTAATAGAAGGGTATTCTGATGCGAGTTGGATAACCAATATAGAGGATCATTCCTCTACTTCTGGTTGGGTTTTCCTACTCGGAGGCGGTGCTATAAGTTGGGCTTCAAAGAAGCAAACTTGTATTACGAGTTCCACTATGGAATCGGAATTTATAGCACTTGCGGCAGCTGGTAAAGAAGCTGAATGGTTAAGGAATTTGGTTTATGAAATTCCTTTGTGGCCAAAGCCTATTTCGGCGTTTTCAATTCATTGTGACAGTGCAGCCACTTTGGCTAAGGCATATAGTCATGTTTATAATGGCAAGTCAAGACACTTGGGCGTTAGACATAGCGCGATCCGTGAGCTGATCACTCAAGGAGTAATCTCTATAGATTTTGTGAGATCACAACATAATCTTGCTGATCATTTGACCAAGGGATTAGCAAAAGACTTGGTAGTAAAGTCGGTGATTGGGATGGGTCTGAAGCCTCTTTGAATCTTCAAATATGGGATACCAAATTCATTTCTAATTGTATTAGAACCAGAATTCAATTGGGAAGCCTATATTTGAGATTGAAACACATGGAAATTATCCCAAAGGTATGTGTTTGAACCTGCATGTTAAGGTTGAAGTTAATTCTTAATGAATCATTTGATAAAGTGCATTTTGCAGGTGCACGAAGAAATGATTCACCTATATGAGTGGGAAGTGTGGCAGCTTCAAGAGTCGTGGCTAAGCTCTATATACACTCAAGAATGGATGGGATACAAGGCCTAATTTTGTATCGGAAATCATTATAGAATGTATTTGGAATTATGTGTGTATTATCTTTTATGTATTCAGATGGGTTGAAGAGTTCAATCTTTTAAGACACTCTGATTCTCGAATATATAAGTTGTATATAACACTAAGATGAAAATTCAATCTTCAAGACATTTTCATTTTATGCATAATTCTGGCTGTTATTGTTAACATAAGTGATTCAAGGATTACACTTAAATGGGGGAGGAATGTTGATGATTTAAGTGAAATCATTGTCCATTTAATGTAATTGGATTCATACAAAGTTTCGGTAATGATCCTAAAGCACTACAATATGATTTAGGCGAAGTGTGGAGTGCACGGTTGTATAAAAGTGATAACGGATCATTGTTTGGTTAAGTGAATGTTGGTGTTGATTTATTGTGTGTAAATTAGCATGAAATATATGTTAATTTCATGGTTTGCATGGTTGTAATATGCAGCCACGAAATTGCATGCATGGCACCTAAAGAAAGTGATTTCGAAGAGGTGTGACCATTCTTAAAGGGTGCAACTCTTCCCAAAGGGTGCAGCCCTTCATGAAAGGGTATTTTCACTATCCAAAGGGGTGTTTCAACACCTATATAAGGGTGTTGAAAATCAGATTCTAAGACCCACGAAAATTAAGAGCTTTGTGTTAACGAAGTATAGCGAATAAACATTCTATAGTATACTTGTTTCTACGCCAAAGAACAAGTGCGGTATTGTCTTATCCTAGAAGAAGTTTCGTGATACCTTGGCTGTTATAGGGTCGAAATATTCTTTAAGGAAAACGTGTAAACGTGATTCAATATTTTCCAAAGCCTCCACATTCAGAAACACACAAAAGAAACAACATCTTGTTTTGAGGTTTCGATCAACGGCATCCTCAGACAAGCCACGTGTCGAGTCGTCGCCTTCATGATCATCATGAAAAGGACGTTGTGGTTGTTGTTGATTAATTACCCAATGAACGGCGTCTTCGAACGAGCCAGTACCCCTCGTCGAGTCGTCTTCAACCGAACTCGAACTCACCCTTTGTTCTTCCCATGGCAAAGCCCAATCCCAATAAGCCCAATCGGGTTCGTCCGACGTCGGTTCAGGAAATCGGGGATACGCCATTGTTATAAACTCTCCCATGATCACTGATGTGGCAAGTGGTATAGTACGTAGTATATGTAGTATACGGAGAAGACCTATAATAATAATTACTTGGGGGAAAGATTATTCTCCTAATCTGATTTAACTTTGACAAAACAAAACAAATCAATTGTTATTTAGTAAATAATAAATGATTAATAAATAAATAAGAAAGAATAATTATGAAAATATCCAACCAATAATAATTTCCCACATCGGAAAATAGTAAATCTTTTAATGTTTTTAGATAGGCACAGTTTATTTACACTCCGTAATTACTGAACACACCACCTATGATTAATTCACCCCTTCTTTTTATTAATTTAACAATTAAATATTTTGCCAATACCAATTTCACCCTTATTCTTAAAAAAATATACATTATTCAGACATTGATGTTCATCCCCCACAGCAGATCTCGATCGTGAGGTCGTCGGAGATCTTGGATCCGCCGAGTGCGTGTGCTCCGCCGATTTACGACTTAGAATGTTATTTTCGAAGATAAACCAAGGAATTCAAAGGGGCCGAGGGAAACGACATGGTGCTTCGGATCAGATTGCCGAAAACGATTCGGGATGATAGGATCCAGTTTCGATCTCCGAATCACAGATGCCGACGGTTCTGGTTTCCGAGATGCTTGGAGAGATCGGCCTCCATCTGTTGCGGAGCTTCAGCAACGTTGAGTGCCTCTCACATCCTGTGTAGGCCAAGATCTCGCGAAGTGAGACGCGTTAGGTTTTCGAGGCGACAAGGGAAGGTTGAAGGTGGTGGGACGCACCGACGTTGAATCGATAATCTTGATTTACAGACGCTGACGATTTGCAAGCGGGGACGAAGTTTGGGCGCTCGGTGGAGAATACGCCGACGGCAAACATTGTTGCTGCCATTGCGATGAATGTTGAACAATTTTCATGATCTAATCAATTGAAAATTTTAATGGTGGCAATTCATCGTAATTATAAAATATTTATGGCTTTAACGTCAAATATTAATCAAATGTAAAATACTGTGGAAATTAAAAAGTTTTTCGTGCAACAGGTTAGATGCAGTAGCTCAGAATGGAGAAGATGAGAAGGGTAAAATTGGTATTGAAATAGGGGTGTAATTATCAAAACATTAAATAAAGTAAATTAATTAATGTTGAGGGTGAGTTTAGTAAATATGGAGGTGTAAATAAACTCACCCTTTTAGATATTGAGAAGCAACTTTAAAGTCTGATAGATCATGGCAAGGAGTGATTGGGCTTGAAGTACTTATAGTGTCTTCGGCCCAGGAAAGTCCCCGGGCCTTAAACCCGCAGAGATGCGGGCCCGGAAATGGGTATGTCTTGGTGAGCCGGCCCTGGCTGAGACGTGTGTAGAGCCTATTGGGCCGGCGTACTGAGAATAATTTGGCCGATTAAAACAGTTATTCACTCGGTTTATTAACTGAACGGGGCTTACTTGTCATGATATTTTTTTACTCACAATTAAATGTAAATTCTCATTTTTTAAAAACTAGTTAATATTATATAATTATACACAACGACTGTTTCAACAACGAGATCGCGTGGCCTAATGGATAAGGCGCTCGCCTCCGGAGCGGGAGATTGTGGGTTCGAGTCCCATCGTGATCGTTTTATAAAATTCATTTTTTCATAACAAAACCCAATTTTATCTTACATTTTTATTAAAATTTTAAAATAAAACTGAATCGATTTACGGAATATTTATTTATTTTAGGAGTTGAATTTCAATAAATCGAAATCATATTCAGAACATCTCAATTAACAAGAATCAAAACCCAATTTTATCTTACATTTTTATTAAAATTTTAAAATAAAACTGAATCGATTTACGGAATATTTATTTATTTTAGGAGTTGAATTTCAATAAATCGAAATCATATTCAGAACATCTAAATTAACAAGAATCGAATGAAAAAACTAATAATCAATTTTTAAAGTGTGTTGATTAATATTGTGATGTTTTTTAATGGATTATCGATTATTGGCTAAACTTATAATCGACATTGTTTTCATCATTCGATAAAAAAAACGAACCAAAACGGTGTTTTATTAACGAAAATCGAAAAAATGACTTTACTTTTAGCACCGATAATATTCGAAAATAGAATCAGACATCGATTAAATACTCTTTAGCGCGGGATCAACAATTGGAGGGAGTTATGAAATTTACTTGGCCCATTTACAATGCCCACATCTTATACAAAATTTCAGCCCATTTAATTTAATACCCGAAAAAGCCCAAATCCGAACGAAGTTTCTTATTGGCTCAAAGCAAAAACTTAACAGAGCTCCAATGGCGAAATCAATTTCGTTCCCCCCTCCACTCATCTTATTTTTACCCCCTTCGTCAATCTCACGATCGCTCCCGTTCTCGGTAGACCAGAAATCTTCATGGCGAGCGACCCGTAGAGACCGAGCGCGAACCAGAGCGGTTAGGGAGTGGCGAGAATATGAAGAAGCGGTGAAGAAGAAGGACCTCGCCCGAGCCCTTCGTTTTCTCAAGGACGCTCCAATGGAGCTCGAGGTTCCTCCTGCTGATTCAACTCGGCTGATGAATGATGACGTGGGTTTAACGGGGTTGCGGAGGAATTGGGAAGTGCTGGACACGTGTTTGAACGCTGATGATTTGAGGCTCGTCAGCAGCGCCTATGCTTTTCTTCAAGATCTGGGGTTCTTGCCCAGTTTCGGAAAATACCGTAACATCGGTAAATTTTGGTTTTGTTGTTTCTATCTGTATTTTTCCTTCATAATCATCTTTAGTAACTTTAGGGGTGTGGTTAGATTTGACGCATTGAGAGTTGATTGATATTTCGGAGTTGATGATTATCGGAATTTTGAGCTTTGGGGGTCGTGTTCTTGAGCATTGATGGTAGATATCTCATTTTATGTTTTTGGTTTCTCTTTGATTATGCTTAGTTTGAGGCATTTTGAGTTGATTGAGATTTTGGAGTTAATTATTTTCGGGATTTATAGCTTTGTGAGACGTGTTATTGAGCATTGACGGTAGATTTCTCGACATTTTCAGTTTATGATTTCTAGTTGATTATGCTTAGTTTGAGGCATTGTGAGTTGATCCAGGTTTTGGAGTTAATTATTATTGGAATTTTGAGCTTTGTGGGTCGTGTTCTTGAGCATTGACCGTAGATTTCTCGACAATTTCAGTTTATGATTTCTATTTGATTATGCTAAGTTTGAGGCATTGTAAGTTGAATGAGATTTTGGGGTTAATTATTATCGGAATTTAGAGCTATGTGGGTTGTGTTCTTGAGCATTGACCGTATATTTCTCTCAACGCTTTGGGTTTATGATTTCTCTTTTATTATGCTTAGTTAGATTACATGCTCTGAGTAGATAAATAATGATAGTAATTTTCTCTATGAATTTTTTCGCTCGGCATGCCTGATAAATTGTTCTGTGCAGTGTTAGAAGGACCAAGAGAAGTTACACCAACTGTGCTCAAATCTTCAACTGGTTTAGAGGGTATAATAAGTTCATCTGTGAATGATTACTTTCTTTGTCTCTCCGTCTAAACAACGAATCAACTGGTTCCCCTTACTGTGTTTTCGGGACACAATTAAAGTTATATATTGTTTTTGTCGCAGTCTCAAAACTTTCTCCTAAAAAATGGGGAGTTTCCGGAAACTCTAGTCTTCTTTTGGTTGGTCTGCTTGGCGGGGTTTCTATCGTTCTCAATCAAGGAGTAGACATCAGACCAAACCTTGCAGCAATCTTGGGATTGACCATGTTAGATGCTGTTTTTCTCGGTGGCACGTGTTTAGCTCAGATCTCTTGTTATTGGCCTCCGTATAAGCGTCGGATTTTAGTTCATGAAGCTGGTCACCTTCTTGTAGGTAAATCACGATGTGATATTCATATTTATTTTCTTCATCTTTTGATGTTCTTAGTTTTTACTGTAGCATGAAGCAGAATAACTGAAAAATGAATAGCTTCTTTTATGGGTGAATTAGTTTTTTTTTTTCTTTTTCTGTACAGTATATTGAATTATTGACGTATATCATCTGTGTTGTCAATTCTTGTGTATTTTCAGCATACCTGATGGGTTGTCCAGTTCGTGGTGTAATTCTAGACCCGATTGTTGCAATGCAGATGGGGATTCAGGGGCAGGTAATTTCACTCTGCCATAGTTTCGTTGACATCCTTAGCTTCATCGAGGTTTAGACTTAATCATCCGATTGTTTTTCGCTTTTCCTTTTATAATTGTCAAAATAGTCGAGGTTTCCAGTATCTGGAAGCAGTCCAGGGAATATGTTTTCAGTGTCCAATGGTTTTCTTTTAGTTCAATGATATACGGTTGAAGACTGATGGTTGCCTGTTCTGAAAGACTTGAGGCGGGCACAATTTAATTTTCTTTTTTCCTATTGTGCCTATGATTTTCCTCTAAGGCTTAAGTTGCAACTCCGTGAACATATATATTTGTTTCCATATTATTGCCTATTCAAAGTAAGTTTGGCTTGTAGGCAGGAACACAGTTTTGGGACGAGAAACTTCAAAAGGAGCTTGCGGAGGGCCGTGTTAGTGGCACCGCCTTTGACAGGTATGAAGGATTAATTAGTAATGTGTAATTGTTTTTTTTTTCTGTTTCTGTTTCTAGATATGAAGTCGTGTTGAGATTCAAGTATGTGTTCAGGTACTGCATGGTGCTTTTTGCCGGGATTGCGGCTGAAGCTCTCGTGTATGGAGAAGCCGAGGGTGGGGAGAATGACGAAAACTTATTCAGGAGCATCAATGTGCTTCTAGAACCTCCACTCTCCGTAGCTCAGGTCTTCCTTTTTAAATATTAACTTTCTGTTTGTGTTGGAGCGACTTATCTGTCCCCCTCAGAATTACTGCTCCGAATTATGAAAAATTATAGTGATATTTGTTCTTATGGTTTACTCGACTCTGCATTTCTCGAGGATTTATAGTTTAACTTATGTATATGATGTAAACAGATGTCAAATCAAGCTCGTTGGTCTGTGCTGCAATCATACAATCTGCTCAAATGGCACAAACACGCACATAGGGCTGCAGTAAAAGCTTTGGAAAACGGAGGCAGTCTCAGTGTAGTCATAAGGAGAATCGAAGAATCCATGATATCCGGTAACTGAAACCAGTTTTTTTTTCTTTTGTTTCTTTTATTTGCTGGATAGGGAAAATTGGTAAAGAGCTAGAAAAGCTCAATATGTGGAAATCCCGTGAGAAATTTATCTCGATAATGCATAGCCATTTGTTCTTGGTCTCGCATAAATCACGGGGGTGGATGGTTCCTTCGGCTGCCGGGGAAGATCATATGAGGTGAAGAAAGTGGATATTGCAAAAATATTTGGAGAAACTTGTTCTTAACATTGTATTCACAATTTGATGTATTTGTTTGTAGTTGTATTGTAGTGGGATAAAACTGGAGTAAATTATGTACATTGATGTGTAGTGATGAAACTGGAGTAAATTATGTACATGGATATTATAGTAAAGAAAATAAAATTACTCTATTTTTTCTCTAAGTAGGATGAATATGAATATTAATAATAATTTTTATAAATGGTTAAATATTTTTAAAAATAATAAAAATATTATATTATTAATTGAATTATATATTTAAAATTATTGATCAGAATTATTTTATTTTATTTTTAAAACAAAATTAATTTAAATTAAGTCAAAAATATTTTTAATTTAAATCTAAAAAAATTATTTTTAAGTTTAAAAATAAAATAATTTTGGTAAAAGTCTCACTCGATAAGAATTTCAACGACCGCCGCAAAAGGCGGCACATCCAACCCAAGGCGGCGGAGGCGACCCTCTATCTCACCAACGAACTGTACAATAAAACTCTGTTTTTATTTTTAATTGAATTTCTCTAAACTAGTATTATATATTTTCGTTGTTTTTGATTTGCTTCATCTGTGTGTATAACAATGGCGGAACTGAAACGAGGATCGTGTTCGAACGAAAATTGCCAGGTGATTTTTCTCGTTCTCTAAAATATTCACGATTCAGTTATTCAGTTTTCCCCCAAATCAATTCCCCCTAGGGTTTACAATTTTTCGCATTAATTTTGGAATCAAAACGATGAGCTTGATGATTAGTTACTCTCGATTCACAGTATCGGGAACACGCTCGTTCGATCGATCGAACGAGCTTGCTCCCGGACGAGCTACTGCTGTCTGTGGTAGTGCCGCACCTGAGTTTCAAGGAAGTCGCCGCCGCCGGCGCGCTCTCTCGCCGATGGAGGCACTTCTGGACGTTCGCTCGATCGCTGGATATCGACGGCACTAACTCGTTACTGAAAGTGAATTTCACGAGATCCGAACGGCAATTGAGGCTCGATGAAGCGAGATCGGAGTACGTTAGATGTGTTAATCATGTCATAGCCTTACACAAGGAATCCACCATCGACGAATTCAGAGTGTTCTTCAATTTGACTAACACTCACGGAGAATCGATCGATGAATGGATTAGATTTGCTCTAGCTAGGAAGGTTCAGAGGCTCGAGTTGGACTTGACGGATCACGCTCACGCGAGGGTCCGTTCGTTCGGTGAATTTTATACTTTTCCGCACGAACTTTTCCGTGAGAATTTAAACGAATTGAAGTACCTGAAAAGGCTGTCGATGAATTACGTGAATGTGAATTTGGAAGCGTTTGAGTTTATTTTACGCAACTGCCCTCTCCTCGAAGACTTATCTGTTTCTTATTCCGCAGAGCTTATAGCTCTGAAGATAACCGGACCATTCCCAGCTCTTAAACGATTGGAAATAGCCTCGAGTTACGACCTTAATTCGTTTGAGATTTGTGATGTGGATCTTGTTTGTTTGATTTACGAGGGTTTGAATGTACAGTTTCATCTCAGGAACGTTCCTATGCTTGTCGACGTTTCTATTGGGGGAATGTTGATTGGAAACGTGCAATACATCATTCGGCTTCTTTCGAGAGAACTCCCGAATATGGAGACGCTCACGCTAGATTTTCTCGAGATGTCTCCTTGGAAGGTAAGTTTGAGATGTACTATATAGTTTCGACTTTCGAGTATATAATTCTCGTCTTTTGAATAACTCTGTAGAACACTACTATGCATTATCCGGCTGTGGAAATGAGCAATCTCAAGCGATTGGTCGTCCGAGCTCACGTGCTTCAGGACTGCGATCTCCTGCAGCCGACCGAGTTAATACGCGTATCACCTTGCTTGCAAAGATTTGAACTACAGGTGAGTAAGATTATGTTCTTTTGGACTTAATTTAAGTTCAATTCAGATATTTTCAGTTCAGGTCAGGTCGAATAAGTTTGTTTCAAAGTAAATTAAAATAAAATAAATGAAAAATAATTCGAATCAATAATTTTAGATATACAATCTAGTTAATGTTAATATTTTTTAAAAAGTATTTAACAACTTATAAAAATTATTATTATTTTTATAAATCAATTCAGTCCAGGTCCATTTAGTTCAGTTCAGATCTATAAAGTTTAGTTTAGTTAAGTTAGTTTCAGTCCAAAAGAAAAGAGCCTAAGCCGTTTCATTTGCGGTTTTAGAATTCTTTTTTATTTTCAATTTTTTTTGTAGGTGACACATTGTTCACCGTGTAATATCGAGAGGATGTTTGAAAAGATCGTGAGACCATATGCTCAGCTCAAAGAGATAAAGTTCGTGGGATATTGTGGTTTGACACGCGACGTGGAGCTTGTTATGCATTTCCTGGAGAACGCTAACTCGCTAGAGAAAATTGAGATCGATCCGAGATTACCTTTCTCGACTCCGTATCATCGTGCGTACTTTTACGATGGTGCATTCAGGGATGAAACTGTTCAGAACGAAATCGATGCAAGGGCTCGTGCGAAGGAGCAGCTGACGAAGATAGTGCCTCCGAATATAACTCTCAACATTCTATAGATAGGACATTGAGTTTAAGCTACTTTTTTATTTTTTCGTAGTCTCGGTTTATGAATTGCAGATTCTATCGATTGAAAGCATATGCATTTTGACGAAAATAAATTTATTGTACGAGCAGGAGAGTTGAGAGAGTACAGAGTAATTGCAGCAAGACGAATTCATCAGTGTTGAGCTTAGGGCTAAAGCTTGCTGGTGGGGTGACGAGCTCGTTTTTCTATAGCTCGAGAAGTCTGTCTGGCTACTTCTTTCGACAGCTGAGTGGGCATGCTCAGCCACATCCCTCCGTCAACGATCAACACAGCCCCGTTGATATATTTGCCTTCAAAAAATATGTTGAGTCATGTTAAGACTATATGATGAGAGCCGGATAAACGGGAAGATGACTAACCAGCTTCTGAGGCGATGTAGATAGCAGCCATGGCAACGTCCCATTTCTGACCTAGTTTTCGCAGAGGCAAATGTTCAGTGAACTTTCCCTTCATCTCTTCTGTCCAAAGTTTACCCAGACCGGGAGTGTCGTCTATGGGGCCCGGCGCGATCCCGTTGACTCTTATCCCGTAATCCGCACCCCACTCGAGGGCTAAGTTTCTCGTGAGGGCATCGATTGCTGCCTAAATGCAATGCAATGATCGAGAGATCGATGTGTATATTTTTAATAAAAATTCATCGTAAGCGTGAGGACATTAATTACGAACCTTGGCTGCAGATATGTGAAGTTGATTCCTGCAGGCTGTGTAATGCAGAGTGGCCGTGAGGTTGAGAATGAGTCCACCTGTCGACGAATTTCTTTTTCCCGGCGCATTTTTTTTTAGGTACTTCAGAGCCTCGTAACACATCGTGAAGGTGCCGACAGTATCGATATCGATCACTGCACGGAGTAATCGCGACGTGACAATGGGTTATTTTTCGAGTATCGTCCCAACTGGTTATAGACTGATACCATCGACTGCAATACCGACTATTTCTGCCGTTCTTCTGTTTTTTTATTTTGGTTAATATATTGTTTCACTTTCTCAATTTGATAATTTTCCGAATTTTATCAATTTAGTCATTTTTCCAGTCAAAAAAGTCAAAATTAGCCGAAAAAAAAAAGTAAAAAGTCAAAATTAAATTGGTCAACTCATTTCCGGATAATTTTGACTTTTCTGACTGGAATATGGTTAATTGGCCTGAAAAATACTGTTGTAAATCGAGAAAGTTAAACAAAATGAAACCAAATCGAAAAAAATACTTTCTTTGGGAGCAAAACAATTTTTCTACAGAGGTATTACCTGTTTTGAAGCCATTGGGAGAGAGATCCTCGGCCGGGGCAATGAAATTTCCGGCAGCACCATTCACGAGAACGTCGAGCTTCCCGAAATGTCTCACTGTCGACTCCACGACTCTACGCGCGTCTTCCTGCTTCCGAACATCTCCCGCGAACCCAACCGCCTAATAACACGAATCAATCAACGAAAACTTATTATAAAACCGAGAGTTATTCTCTAACCGAAACCTAGAACATGATCGATGATTTGTACTAGAATAAAAGGATGATATTTGTACAAGAATGAAAGATTGAACGAACCGAGATGCCGAGGGACTTGAGGGCTTTGACTGCGTTGACCAGCACGTCCTTGCGTCGGCCCATGATGGCGACGGAGGCTCCATGGGTTCCGAATTGGATCGACGTCTCGAAGCCGATTCCGGTGCCGCCTCCGGTGATGAGAGCTACTTTGCCTTGGAGTGCATTAGCTTTGAAAGGGGATTCCATTTTTTTTTATTTTTTTTTTATTATTATTATTATTTTTTTTTTTTTGAATTATAGAATGGACAAATTGTCCACTATCCGTATTCTATTAAAACTTTTTTTTTTTTTTGTGAATTGTAGAATGAACTAATTGTCCACTATCCGTATTCTATTAAAACGAGTATGGGGGCGGCAGGTCAATGCCGATTAACTCACGATCCACGTGCGCCCCACGTGGGTTTTTTTGGTTGTCCAATCTCATATAAACTCTCATATAAAATATAAATATAATTAATCTGTCAGCACTTTAAATAATGATAAAATAATAAAAGACGAAGTGATTTTATTATTATTTTCATAATAAAATAATGATTAGAATATAAAATATAATATAAATAAATTTATTTGTGAGGTAGAATCAACATTCAATACTTCAAGATGTAGCTGAAACATACATTTACATCCGTTCATATCCTCCCGTGACAATAATATACTGTGCTTAGTAATTAGACTTAGGCTATGCTTTTTTTTTTCAGACTTATTATTTTAAATAAATCAGTTCACTTAGGTGAAATTAAGTTTATTGTAGATTTTTTTCTTTCCAGCTTAATTCAATTCAGATAAGTTCATATTATTTCGATTCTATTCATTTCAAAAGAATCTAGCACTAATGAAAAATGATTCGCACACCCTCATGTATTTCGACGAAAATTAAATTATCGTATAATCGATCACCAAGTAAGAACGGGCAAGTGTAGTGTTTGGCACAACAATGCTTAGACGGGTTAGAATCATAATACGTCCCTTCGAGAATGCCCATTTTCATAAACGGTTATCAATTTTTTTTTCTCAAATATTGTTCTTTTGCTACTGTTTCCAGCCAAAAAGGACGATATCTGAGACTTTTTTTCTCAAATATCGTCATTTTACGTGGCTTTTTGGCCGAAAACAGTAGCAAAATAACGATATCTGAGAAAAAAAAATTGATGGCCGTTTATGAAAATGAGCATTCTCGGAGAGATATAATATAATTCTATTCCATGCTTAGACAATACAGAGTAATTGCAACAAGATATATAAATTCATCATCACAAGCTTACTAGCTAGAGCTAGTATACTAAAGCTTGCTGTTAGCAACCCTGGCCCGGCCCTCGCGCGTTCGTTTTTCTATACCTCGAGAAACCTGCCTCACCGCTTCTCTCGACATATGAGGCGGCATGCTCAGCCACATCCCTCCGTCGACGATCATCACTGCTCCGTTCACATATTTGCCTTCAAAAAATAAGTACATATAAGTCAACATAAAATAATAATAATTAAAAAAATGAATTGATCGATGAGACGAACCGGCGTCCGATGCGATGTAGATAGCGGCCATGGCGATGTCCCATTTCTCGCCGAGCTTTCGCATAGGCAAACTGTCTATGAACTCATTCCTCATTTCTTCTGGCAAAAGTTTGGTCGTAGCCGGCGTGTCCTCTATGGGGCCCGGCGCGATCCCGTTGACTCTTATCCCGTAATCCGCACCCCATTCTAGGGCTAAATTTCGAGTGAGGGCGTCGATCGCAGCCTAGGATATACAATTAATACAGAGAGATCGATACACGAATATTGAACGAATCGACATGGAGATTAAGAAAAATGTTACTTTTTGACTTTTTTATAAAAATGTGAGGGTAAAAATATAATTTTAATTAGACTATGTTCTTTTGGACTAAATGAACTTATGGACCTAGTCTGTTTAGTTTGGCAGGTTGGAGAGCTAGTCTGTTAGCTCGTTGATGCGGTAGAGTTTTCTCTATGCGTTATACTGTATTATACCCTCTTTTCTTTTATATGTGATTGACCTTTACCAAAAAAAACTTATGGACCTGAACTTCTGAGAAGTGAACTGAATTGATTTTCTTATAAAATTAATAATAATTTTTATAAATTGTTAAATATTTTTTTAAAAATATTAATAATATTATAACAATAACTAGATTGTGTAACTAATTAAAATTATTACTTCAAATTATAACAAAAACTAGATTGTGTACCTTGGCCGCAGATGCGTGCATTTGATTCTTGCACGCCGTGTAATGAAGAGTCGCGGTGATGTTGATTATAACACCACCTGCGGACGAGTCTCTTTTTTTCTTGAGGTATTTCAGAGCCTCGACGCACATTGTGAACGTGCCGACAGTGTCGATATCCATCACTGCAAAAAGTAACGACGAGACAACAATGTGACAAAATCGAATAAGTATGAATGTCGTGACGACAAAGCGTGTATATTTTTCCTAGTATATATAGTAGTCGTGTGTACCTGTTTTGAAGGCGTTGGGAGAGAGATCCTCGGCTGGGGCGAGGAAATTCCCAGCAGCGTTATTTACGAGAATGTCGAGCTTCCCGAAATGCCTCACGGTCGACTCCACGACTCTACGCGCGTCGTCCTGCTTCCGAACGTCCCCCGCGAACCCAACCGCCTATACGAAAAAAATCGAACATAGTTCAAAATATATACTAATAAAAAAAAAATGTCAAACACCGACTGTCTCAACATTCAGTATTTTATTCGAAACATCGATTAAATCATTTTCCTTATTTTTAAAAACAACACGAATTTTGAACTAAGCTGAATCCAGCTGAAGTTAACTGAACTGAAACTAAGTAATAAACCAAGTTAAATTCTAATAAAAACCGATGTTTAAATCATTTTTTCTTATTATTAAAAACAACACAAAATTTTGAACTTAGTTGAATCGAGCTGAAGTTAACTGAATTGAAACTAAGTAAAAAAAAACTGCAAAGTTACATTCTAATAGAAACCGATGTTTAAATCATTTTCCTTATTATTAAAAACAACACAAAATTTTGAACTGAGTTGAATCCAGCTGAAGTTAACTGAACTGAAACTAAGTAAAAATTCTGCAGGTTAAATTCTAATAGAAACCGATGTTTAAATCATTTTCCTTATTATTAAAAACAACACAAAATTATGAACTGAGTTGAATCGAGCTGAAGTTATCTGAATTGAAGCTAAGTAAAAAAAAAACTGCAAGTTAAATTCTAATAGAAACCGATTGAACATCTTACCGAGATGCCAAGGGACTTGAGGGCTGCGACTGCATCGTCTAGCACGGCTTTGCGGCGGCCCATGATGGCGACGGAGGCCCCGTGCTTTCCGAATTGGATCGACATCCCGAAACCGAGACCCGAACCGCCTCCGGTGACGAGAACCACTTTGCCTTTGAGCGCATCAGCCTTGAATGGGGACTCCATTCTCTTCTTTCTTCTTCGAGTGTTCTTGTTTTGACTTCAAATGTTTACGTTGTTATATACTTATAAATGTTGGTTACTTTTAAATAAAAAATTTGATTTGTGAACTCGAAATATAATTAATAATCCAAAAGAACTAGACACGTTACAGATATATTAATTGGGCATCAGGGTATGTACTCGCTGTTTTCCCATTAATTACGCACTTCCCCATTTATAACATGTGTGTGACAGTTGAATTTCAATTGAATAATTTAAAATTTGTTGGTCATCACTCTTATTATATTTAATTTATATTAGTGATAATCTTTAATGAGATAATTACCGATTTAGTCCTTAAAAAAGAGGTTAAGTCTCATTTTAGTACCACGTTTGTTTGAGTTTTCGATTTACTCCTATAAAACTAAAAAATGAGTCAATTATTTCCACGTAAGCAACTCCGGCGCCACATCAGTCACTCTCGCGTTCTTTTTCCGATTTTTTCACCGGAAATGACCTACTGTGATTTTCGTCTAACCTGCAGGTTTGTTTGTGGATTCGGCCTAAGTTAGAGGACCTTTTGTGATATTACCCCTTATTGATTGACTGAATATTTTTTTTTCTTTTCATTTATTGTAATATTATTGATTGGGCTTGCAACCTGTTTATTTTCTAAAGTTTTCTCTTTTCATTAATCATTCAGCTAATTAGATAATGACATGTGGAAATGGTTCGCCAAAAATTCCCAATTTAAAGGTCACGTGCAACGCACGTGATCAATTTCAGGCGAAGTTTGAATTTTTCAGCGAAAATAAGATGAAATTAACTTGTTTTTGGGTTTTATAGGACTAAAATGAAAACTCAAACAAAAATGATATCAAAACAAGACTTCGTCTCCTATATGAAACTAAATTGATAGTTATCTACTTATCTCTAAATCTTAATTATTCCACATGTTGTTCAAATGGAGTACATTATTACCGGCGAAGGTAGTGGTGGGGTAGAGGAGTCTCGGACAACGAGGTCACTAATTCGAAATTTCTACACATTTTGTTGGTTTAAGTCTTGTTCACTTAAATGTATTTAGTCATTTTAAGTAGGGATTGGTCGGTTTGGTCATCGATCGAATCAAATTTCTCTAACCAATTTTAAAATCAAACTAATTTGGTCGGTTACCGAACCGACTAAATTTTATTAAAACTAATAAAAACCAAACCAAAGATTTCGGTTCGATTTCAGTTAATAACCAATAACCAAAACTAAATAAAACAACAATACAAAATCAAATTTTATGTCATGGATTCATAATTATACCAAAATTCAAAGTTTCAATATTTTAATTAATAATGATACTTTTTATTATGATACTAGTGAGAAATTGAGTGATGCATTGACTAATGACTTTATACACATACTATCTCTGTCCAAACACAATAGTCAAACTTACTTTCTAATTACAAAGTAAGTGTGACTATTGTGTTGAGACAGAGGCAGTATAATATAATATATATATATATATATATATATATATATATATATATATATATATATATATATATATATATATATATTATCTATAATATTTTGAATTTCGGTTATTCAATCGATTTATCCGCAAAATAATCGAAGCAAATCGAAAACTAATATTTCTAAATTTTAAAATTATATCCAAACCAAAAAACAAATAATCGAACCGAAATTCATATTTCGGTTTAATTCGATCGGTTATTTTGGTTAAAAAAGAATAGTGTGCTCACCCCTAAGTTTAAGTCCAAAACAACCACATAATACATTGTTTATTACTACCCTAACTTCATTTCATAAAATAAACTTGTCTCACACATCACATAACTAAGTACAGTAACTAGCAACGTTTCTCATATACACCACAACAGCACCTCAACTTCTAATCTCTCACGAGTCCCTCGGCAACCCGTAAAGAGCCTGCGCAGGCACACAGTAATACTGTAGACCCTCCCCGCCCGATCCAACCACCGGGACCACGGTCCCAAGTCCACCATCCTCCTCCTTCGTTTCGTCTCTCGGGACAATATCGACGAGAAAGTCGAAGACGTCGTTCCTCGAGACGGCTGCGGTTGACTTCTCGCATCTGGTCGTCCCAAAAGGATCGGAGGAGATTGTGACGATGATGACGTGGATACGGCGGTGCCAGCTGGCGACGAATGGTTCATGACGTTGGGTTGGGCTGTTCTCGCGATTTTATAAGGTGACAAATAATTAAGAATTAGTAGCCATGAACAAGCAAGTCACAGTGCATATATAAAATGGAAGAACTCGATGTCAGCAGCAATATAAGATGTGGGACATCGGATATCACATGCTCGACGACCAACTGAGTATCTCGAAACATGAACAATCTTCAGCCCAAAAATGAAAAAAAAAAAACCAAAAATATTTTTTCCAAACATTCAGAAACCACTACACACAAAAAGCTAGGATGAATTAAATTCAATAAAATACATTAGAAACAAAAAACAATACAATAAATTAATTATGGAAGGTTAGAGTAACATACTTTAACGATTTAAGAAAAGAGAGAGAAAGTAAACGACGGGGCAAGCGGTTTTGAAAATAAAAGTTCGGTGAGAGAGAATCTTTTGACCAAGGGTAATGGACACGTGGCATTGGGTGGATGATCGGTGTTACTAGCGGTCCAGGTGGATAGCGAGTGATAATATCATACAATTATTGATAAGAAAAGTTGAATATATAATATATACACATTATTTTGATACATATATAAATACATAATAATAAAACTCATTCATACAAGCTCTTCAATCCAAACACAGCCCTACTGCAGTAAATCCATTTACCATCTTTTTTATACAAGTAAAAACATGAAACACCAAGTTCACATCTAGATCTCTGGAATCAAAGCTAAGAATTTCGGATCCATAATAAAAAAAATCCGTTGAACTTGTTTGGATAAAATACGGATTTCAAATTCTTAGCTCCGATTACAAACTTGTATGTTTGGAGTCCTTGTCGTTGTATTCCATTGGAATTTTGTCCACAAATCCAATCCAAATGCAACCTAAAAACTCACATAATTGTGCAACTTCCACTATTATCCCTGCATTGATAAATAGTTCATTCACTAAAAACACTCGTATAAAATCAAAAAGAAAAAAATCGAGTGAGGAAAAAAATCGAGATACTTACCGTCTTGTTACTTGGTAGCGGCCTAAGGCTTCCTCAAACTTAACCCAGAGAGGACCTGTCTCTTGAAGGTTCACATTCTGTGGACCAGAGAGATAGGCTTGAACAACAAATTGGAGATCTCTTTCCCTGTCAAAAGATCCAGAATCATAAAATACAACGATTGTAACGAGAAGTCCAGATCTCTAATGATTAACAAAGAAATAATAAATAAATTCATAACTCATAATTACAAAAAGTTGCATGAGGCTTGATGTAATTTTCAATATTGTAGTTTCCTTAAAGTTTGATTCCGTCTTAAGTATTTCACATTCAAAGAAAAAGGAATTCAAAATTCATCCTTACTTTCTATAAAACATAGTTATCCAGTGTGAATTAAAGCTCAAGAGTTTTTTTTCCTATCTTCTCTGTTTTTTTTTTGTAAATAGTAACTCCATAGACCAAAGGTTGTTTTTGTATCCCTAAACGAAATAAAGGAACTTCACATTGTTTGGTATTGTGGATTGAGATCAACATACCTTCCTTCGTATTCTGATAACCAATTCAGATAGGCTGCACCAAAGTACATGGAGACAAAAGGCTTGGTAAGATCTTCGACAGACTCCGCCTTATAATCTTTGTAGCCCCCATGTCTGCAAATCCAGCAGATTTCATAAGCAAATTAGTATAGTATATGACTTGAGTTTGAGGAGATTAAAAATGAGATACCAGTAGTTAAGACGTGAAAATTATAAATGGTTTTCGCTTCGTAACAATGCATTTAAATTACCACAGGCTCATTTCATTACTACTATATTGGGGCCTACTTGTTTTCATGTTTAAAGTAGCCGTTTTTTAACACTAAATAAAAATAATGAAAACAAATGTATATAATCTTTTTCTAGGAGATCTTTAGGAGGCATACTTGTATAGCCAGTGTGCTGTCGGATAGTCAATTCCCATTAGTCCAGTGCGTTGTCCAACTCCATTCACAAACCTCATGCTAAGCATCTCCGAGATAGCACATAAAACAGACTGCCCCGAAAGAGGTGTATTAGCCTTGATTGTGTATCTAAAACATAAAGTTCGCCATAAATATCTAAAAAAACAAAAAAAAACTGATCTACTAACAGGTTTCACTCGTTTCGCACTGAAGTGCTTAGCCAAGATGATCTCTGCTACCGCCTGCAAGAGAAAGATAAAGTATGAACTAGGACAAAGGATCTAAACAAAAGTCAGTTGTTCAACTGGCTTGTCGATACTACATAGCATTCTGATCAACTAATTTTGTGATAGAATCACATCAGTACTAAAAAATGTCTTAAAGTGCGTTGAGATTTCTGTCTAATTAAAAGTTCTTTGTACAGTTTCATATGGCTTAAGGAATAATGTGATGCAGCATTAACTATAATGCATATTTATGTGCAGAATATGCATGGTTCAGAACCTGAAAACCATTCACCAATTTTCCATGAAAATGACGGCCATCTTACCTTCAGTTCCACCCGAGAAAGATACGGATGCTTTTCTATATCGTGAGAGAACCGCACATTCCCCTTTTTCTCACTAGATTTTGCCCATTCCTTGTTTACCTCGGGGTTATTCCACATCTCCTCCATGTCCTCAGGGGAAGTCTTCGAGTCCCAAGTTGTATTGATAGGCTCTGGCACTGTACGAAAGAAAAAAATATGTCAAAAGGCAGTATTCAGTGGAGCAACAGAATCTGACGAGTAATATTCTCTTTAGTCTTTACCATATTCAAACAGCTTAAACGAAAATAAATAAATAACAAATCCTGAATATAGAGCATGTGCTGACAAAATACATTGCATCAACCCTAGCTCTGCCACTGTTATTGTGAAATGGTAAAGTAAATATAAAGTTGATAAAAGGCACCACACCTTTGCTTTGTGGAACTGCAGCATCAAAGGATGAAGGATCAATAACAATAGGTGCATGACCAACTCCAAACGCTTTTCTGCATATTATTAAAAGATACTGTATATTTATTCAACCATGAAAAATGACTTAACCTTAACCATGAAAGTAAGTCAACTCTTTCAGATCCTCGATTACATCCTAGTAGGCGTAGTTAGAGGAGAGTGACAACACAAGACCGTTTAATTTCATCAAAATGCAACCTCTCTCTTAAGTATATACAGAATCAATCCTAGCATGCAATAATTTACCTTCATCATGGAGGGAAAATGAAATACCTGGAAGGAAGACTTTCCTTGACAGCGAGATATTTTTTCCAGTATGACAGAGTTGACTTGTGAGTTGCTTTCTTTGTACCACCTTTATAAGCCCTAACCATAAACTCTTCACTCCTTTCCCTGATTTTTTTTTTCACCATAGAATATATATCAGAAAAATAGTCTATGACGGAAATGCCCGACGTGCAATAAATCATAGGGGAACTTAAAATGCGAACAACATAGAAAAAGGTTGGGACAAGGGAACTCCATATTTTGTCAGCTTACTTTTGGTCAAAGTTTGATAGCCACTTAAGATAAGCTGCTGCTAGATAAACATTCACAAAAGGCTGATACAGAAGTCTTGAGTCCTCGATCAATCTATAGGCCATGTAATCCAATTCCCTGCAGGAAAGGCCGAATTCCTCTTTTATACTAATTTAAAATTGGAGGAATAGAAATAGGGAGATTCCTGAACTGTTACCCGGTCAGCCACTCAGCAATTTTTGGCGAGATTTGCATGATCCCCATCTTGACGTCTTCAGATCTTTTGCTATAGCTTGTAGCAATAGGTTGTCTATCACTTTCAAGCTCAGCAATCGCACAAAGCATGTCCTATGGAAATGAAAAAATAAAATTGGATGAAGTAAATTGGATGAAGCATGTCCTATTGAGTTTTGAATAATTTTTCAAGAAAACTGGATTTCAAATGAAAAGCTTCATGGTCGGTAACATAAGTAAGGACATAGCAAGACTTAGAAACTCAGAAAATAGTGAAGGAAAGTGGTGCATGAAAAAATGGGTCCTGCAGCTTTTATTTGTTGGAGTTGAAATTTGGTCAAACATGTTAAATCTAAATTAAAAGAAAGTTATATGAAAACTTAAGTAACTGAAGAGATTCAGCATGAAGAAATTGATATGTATTATGTATTTCACCATTACAAAAAAATAATTTAGACGTTAGAAGGCAAAAAAAAAAAGGAACAGTAATTCATCAGCATTCAACTGCCGAACCATGAAAAGCATGTTCTATGCTTTTAGCAAATTCACAGAGCAAGGTAAAGCAAAGACAGAGAAGATGTCGTTGTAATCGACTCGCCAGGTAAAAAAAATGAAAATTCCTACACGATTCTTACCAAATTATGTAAGATATACTGATTTAGGAGAAAAATCTCATACCGAATCTATCTGCGAGACAAAATGCCTTTGGACAATGATTCCTGCCACAGCCTGTTACAAAAAAAGCTCATATCATAAGTTTCATCTCTATCATGATAACATACTTTTGTAGACAGGTGATGCTCCATACATATAACTGTATCAGAGTTCATTCTATTTCCACGGATTACATTTTCAACCACGTAGCCCTATCACCATTCACCGCTTAAATTCATGGCTTAATTTTTCACTCTCCTTGAAACATTTATTTGTTTGGAAAATTCATGTATGTGATACATAAACGAATTATTTTCACTTTACCCTCATCTCTGTTTGTGTCAAATAAGGATGACCATCGGGATCACGTGAGAGGTGGACTCTAGATCCTCTTGTCTCTCCAACATTAATCCACTCAGCTCTGACGTCAGGTTCCATCCACATCGCTTCCAAGTCCTCGGGATCCACACAATCATTCCAGTATTTGAAGCTCATATATGCCATCCTACATAACAAACCAAATGACATTTAAACACAATTGTACTTCAAATATGTAACCATTTTGTGTACAACCTGCCGTGTATAGGATTGCAGATGGGGGTCGAATTCAGGTCCTCAGGGTACATGAAGTTGCCAACATATTACAAATAACATCAAAATTCCATATCATAAAACAACTCAATTCTAACAGATACGCTCTCATAAACATGTACAGATAAAAACTAAGATGTAAATTTACGCTCCGAGATTTCGATTTCCTACAAATCAAGAATCGGACAAGAAACATTCACCATATCTTTACTGGCATATCATCAAGCCAAATTTAAGCTACGCGTTGGCAAAACAATTATCCCGATAAACCAAAATTATACAATGCAAAATCGATAAATAAATACTAATCCACCAACATCATAAAACACTCGGCAAACCAAAAATTCTTCGTCGTTTCCTGGGTCATATTTCGTACCTTCGAAACTACGTCTTATTGTCGATCAATGTCCAACAAACGCATACTGTCCTTCGACCTGCAAGCAACATCCATCGAACATCACTGGATTGAGAAACCGAAACAACGCAAAGAACTAGGGAATCTAAAATCACAAATACATTATCGACGGAGAAAAAAAAAACAACGTATACCTCGGAATGAAAGGGAGGAACGAGGACGGAGGTGTGGAAGGGAGCTCCGTGGGTTGAAGAGTATGGGGATGAATGACGAAAGCGAATTCCCGCAGTGGTACGAAAAGGCTCGGAGCGAATAAAGCGGAGACATCTGAGGTGATGAATCGATTGTTAAAAACTCGGATTTCATGAGTGTTCAACTTTCGTTATCGGAGGACGAAAGATTTGCCACCGTTGAACCATCACTACCCAGTCTACCCTTTCCCATTAATTGGAAATAATAATAATAATAAATAAATAAAATATTTTAAAATTAGGTTCGAAACTCAAATTATCAAAAGGAAACCTAAAACATTACAATTGGCCTATAAAAAAATACTAAAATAAAGTTAAGAATAAAAATAAGGCAATTTCAAATATTATATTCTCACATATTTTTAAATATTTTATTCTACTGACTATTTTTTTAAATTTAAAATACAAAATTATTTTTACATTCTTATAACAAAATAAAAATATAATTTTTTAATATTTTGTGTCCAGAAAAGTGTATAAATATATAAAAAAGTTAAAAAAAAATTTAGCTAGTCAAAAAATTTGAACTCTGTTAAAATAAAATAATTATGTTTACTTTTTAATGTTAAATAAAATTTTATTCAATATTTTTTCAAATTTTATTGACGATAGATAATGAAAGTAAGCATGAGTAAAAATTAAAAATAAGTAAAATATTAGTTTTTTGGTAAAAAATTACATTTCGCAAGTTCATAATTATTAAACTCAATAAACTTTAAAAAATTTATAGACATTTCAATTTATTACCAAAATATTTTTACATATTTTTAGTGCCAAAATTAAAATATATATATATATATATATTAAATAAACTTTAAAATCTTTTAGACATTTCAATTCATTACCAGAATATTTTTACATTTTTTTAGTGCCAAAAAATAATTATTATTAAATAGATAAAATAATGTAAGCTAATTTGTTTTATTTAAATTGAAAAAGTAAAAGAAAGTATTTTTTGGTAACTCACAAAAAAGGAATTAATTGACAAAGCAAAAAAAAAAAAAAGGCCAGGCAATGGGACCCAGAACACAGACGGCGTCTGACGTGGCAACCGAGGATCGGTGGTGGGCACAAAACGACGACAACCTTTACCTACCTACAAACGCAAAACGTAACAAACACAGAGCTTTGCATTTTCGTCTTACTATCACCTCATTCGCCCAAAGGCCAACCAAAACCTCAATAATTTCCGCCTCCATTTTTATTTTATTTTTAATACTTCATAAATCCTTGAAATTTCGGCAGCTCGAAATACATCCATCCCTCTCTCTCTAGGGTTTTCGTCTCCGCCGGAAAGAGCTCTGCTGTTCAGAAATGGCGTTCTCTTCATCGCTCGTTAGATCCACGCCGTCTCCTGTGGTCGAAGGTGATGCTTTCCGTCCGTCCGATCGATCCAAGGTGTGTTTTGCCGCCGTCGGTAATTTTTAAGCTCGATTCAGCTGTTCTTGCATTTGCTGTAACTACCTTATTCAGAATCTCACGATGTAGCTCGTTTTCGTATTTTTCCATGGAGTTAATTCTGTTTTTGCTTGTGCTATTTTTTTCTGGAAATTATGATCTTATGGTAAGAGTGATTGGATGTGTAAATTTTTTGAGGTGGTGGTGTATGCTTAGCTGCTGGAGTTTTTTTTATTCATAATCAGTGTTCGTCTCATCTATTTGTATGCTGTGCATAGTATAATTGAATTTCTTTCGTGCACTGTTTCAACTTAGGTATCACGTGGCGGCCTTAACCAATGTGCTAATGCCACGAAATTCCAGTTGAGTATGTTCGGAACATCACTGGATTCATCCTCGCTACAGTTGAGTGAATGCACGATCGTATTGTTATTTTAAAATGCTTGATTTTATGCATCCTTGATTCTAACTTCAAATGACTACGCAGGAAGCGATGTATCCGTAATATTCAACCCATTAAAGCAATAGCAACAGAAGTGCCTACAACTGTTCCCAGTAAGCTCTTCCTACTCGCCTTTCTGTTTCTTGAAGTTCGGTTTTGATATCGATTTTATGGGTCTGACAAAAGCTACATCTTGCCTGTTGCCATCGACAGAGTCACGAAGCAGTGGGAAAACAAAGACCGGCATTAATGGTATAGAAATACACATCATTGTTCTATTTTGTTATATATATTTTCTATGAAATTTTAAGGCCACACGCTTGAATCTCTTGAACATTACAGGTTTTGGACGCATTGGGAGACTAGTTTTACGCATAGCAACTTTCAGGGATGATATTGATGTGGTGGCAGTTAATGATCCTTTCATTGATGCAAAATACATGGTCAGTCTGCATGCTCAGCTCTTCTGTATGATGATTATATAGTAGCTTAATGTGAGAAAGTAGTGCCATGTACTTGGTTTATAATACATGCTTAGGGTGTAGTATCAAATTTATCCTATAGTTTACGTTAAGTTGTTAACCCCTCTTACAAATTCACCTAATTAGAACATAAACTAGTTCAGGGTCCATATCTAGTTCCCAATTCCCATTATGAAGTTGGGTTTACATAAACTACAAAAAAAATGGCGAAAAATGTTTCATTCACAAAGATCAGACTCTCGAATCAGGTGTATGGCCATATTTTAATGATTGTTTAATTACTTATCATAGAGAATTTATGTTTAGTAAGGCTGATTGTGGAAATTCTGTTATACAATGTTATAGAAAAGAACTAGGGAAGTTGGAAGAGGACTATTGTTTTCTTCTGTGTGTGGGTGTGAGCATATTTGAGCACACGGTTGTTACCTGAAATGAGTCGGTAAAGTGTGTTTCTACATGATTGTGAAGTGTGTCTACAACTCTTTCAGGCATACATGTTCAAATACGATTCAACTCATGGACCATACAATGGAACCATTCGAGTTGTTGACGAATCCACTTTGGAGATCAACGGAAAGCAGATCAAAGTTAGCAGCAAAAGGTATCGCCTAATAATTTGAATCGTGCTACGTGCATAAAGTATTGTTCTCTTCTCTGCCATGCTAACTTACAAATCTGTCAATACAGGGACCCAGCAGAGATCACTTGGGGTGATTACGGGGCTGAGTATGTTGTTGAATCTTCTGGAGTCTTTACGACTGTCGAGAAGGCATCAGTTCACAAAAAGGTGAGAAACAGTGTTGATGTGTAAACATACTCCAATATTTAACCATTTCATATTAGGAGTTTCTCATCAATGGTTATTGTGTAGGGTGGTGCTAAGAAGGTTGTGATCTCAGCTCCATCAGCGGATGCTCCTATGTTCGTTGTTGGTGTGAATGAGAATACTTACAAACACAGCATGGATGTTGTTTCCAATGCCAGCTGCACTACAAATTGCTTGGCTCCTTTGGCCAAGGTTCCTATTGAATTATATTTTATCCTTAAATTGTTAATGTTCATTTCAATCATTTCAGGGTGTTTCAATTTTTTTTTAGTATTAGAATTATCCTTTTTTTAGTCTCTCAGATGTAATTGCTCTTTTTTTGGCAATTATTTTAATTTGCAGGTAGTGCATGAAGAATTTGGCATTGTGGAAGGTCTAATGACAACTGTCCATGCAACTACAGGTATGTGTTGTGCCAGCTCTTTTATTACCCTGCATTTTTGTGGAAATTCCCACATTTGCTTGTTCATGCATAGTCCTTGATCCTCTTCGTGCCTCTCTTTTTAATGTTCATCCAGCCACACAGAAGACAGTTGATGGTCCTTCTATGAAGGACTGGCGTGGTGGCCGTGGCGCTGGGCAGAACATCATTCCTAGTTCCACTGGGGCTGCTAAGGTATTCTTAGGGGGCTCTGTATTGAAAAAGCATTTTATGCAATGTTCCTACCCATTTCTTAATTTTATATTCCCAATTGAAATTTTAGGCTGTGGGAAAAGTTCTTCCAGAACTTAATGGTAAGCTCACCGGAATGGCTTTCCGTGTCCCAACATCTAATGTGTCTGTTGTAGACTTAACCTGTCGGCTTGACAAGAGTGCTTCATACGACGACGTGAAAGCAGCCATAAAGTATGAGACCCTCCTTTTCTAATGTATCTTATGTTTTCTGTCCTTTTCCATGAAGGTTAGTTCATGAAATTTGTGTCTAATTGTTAGGTATGCAGCAGAGGGCCCACTGAAAGGCATTCTTGGGTACACCGATGAAGATGTAGTCTCAAATGATTTCGTCGGTGACTCCAGGTATGCTCTCCAGACAAGTAAACCTTGCATAATTACATAATCTTAATTTAGCTTATATTATTGTGGTTTCACCATAATGTTGGATGGAGATAGCTTTTATTCTATCTGAAGACTTACATGAAGTATTTGATATTTGGTGTTGGTCCATTCTTTATGGTTGATGGGACTTTTTTGTTGCGTGATATGTTGTCTCCTCAAGTTCCTGACCTGTAGTACTGTGTCTATATTACACGTCCCATTAACTTGCATATATAAATTACATGTATTTACTGGCTTTCACAGGTCAAGCATATTTGATGCTAATGCTGGAATAGGTCTTAGCAAGTCCTTCGTAAAGCTCGTCTCCTGGTATGATAACGAATGGGGATACAGGTAATATATCTCCCTGCCTCTCTCTTTCTCTCCCACAACGTGTGTTCGATTACATGACATGTGATTTTGTTCTGTTGCAGTAACCGCGTGTTGGACCTGATCGGGCATATGGCTATGGTGGGAGCAACCAAGTAAACAAGTTCCTGCTGCTGTATTCTTTTTGGTTGTGATTTGAGTTTTGAAATGGGAGTAAGTAGTTGCAAAACTATTACTGGGGTCAGTTATGTTGAAGTTTGAATGATCTTTTCTTTCATTTTGTAGTGAGCCATGAAAACATGTAAGGGCGTCGAAATAATGTACTAGTGATATGCATGAATATTCGTAGGGAAAAAAAGCGCAGGTATTGGTTTTGATAATATCCGAATCCTTGCAAAAAGTATGAGCTTTAATAATGTTTCATCGTGAATGCAACATTGAAAGTTTGATAATGTACTTGTGGTCAACGCTGACTTTTTTTTACCGTCCAATACGTATGATAAATTATATATACAAAAATTATGAAAAAATAGCTAAAATAAAATTAACAAAAATGTAAAAAATAAAATAAAATGAATGTCATGTATAAATAGAACCTCCCTCATTGTTTGAAATACTATGGATATCATGAATAGAGTTTTCTTTAGCTTTTGTGTTGATGATGTTCTTATTATTAGCTTCGGTGCCTCGTAAGATTGTGGCGCAGGAGCCGTGCACCGTTATCTATAATGTTGCATGCACGAGTGATCGATCAGATCTGCACAGTCGGGTGCGCCTCAATAGGCTACACCACCGGTTATAATTGCGAGTTTCGGGCGCCTGCGTTTGTAAGCGATGTTTTAAATCATGATTATCTTATGTAATAATTGTCCGTTTTTATTATTATGGAAAACAAGTTATAATTGATGCACGGTGATTGTGTATTGATCGTGAATTGATTTATGTTTGAGATCGGGTTAAATGTTATAAGAAGTGTTGTTGACCTATTGAAAAAGATTACACATATTAACGATTGAGCAAAGCGGTCAAACAATTCGAAAAAAAACATGGTGATGTATAATGTATTGAGATATTATTCCATGAAACATCGAGTGAAAGACATGTTTCTTTTGTTTCAAAAAAATTATGCACGTTATTATTTTTCTAAATAGGACAGAGCTAATAAGAAATTAGAAAAAAAAAATAAAAATTGGGAAGTAAGAAAAGCAAGATTCAAATATATATAAAAAATCAAAATTAATTAATTGTGAAAATATTTACGACTTATAAAAATTTCAATTATATAAATTTATTCACACCTAATAATCTTGTAAGCAAAAGAATGAATAAAAACCCTTTCAGGAAAAATGGAAGGAAAAGGAGATACTATGCAATGCACAAAAAAGTCTTAATATATCGCTCCAGCTAAGGAAAGCAATTGCTGAGTCCACTTAATTACCTATACATAAAATTTCATTGATCGGTATAAATGATAAATTTTCCATATATATTAATATATTATTTGATACTTATTTAGAAAATGAAATTTATAAATACGGACCTTGACTCAAATGCAAACAAATATAGTAAACAAGCGAATTAAATAGAACTAATTAAATCATTAAATATGCTCGATCAATGGAATATATATGTAAATTTATTTATTTAAATAACAAATTTGTAAAAATAAAATAAAATGAATGTGTCATGTATAAATAGAACCTCCCTTGAATTGTTTGTTACACCAAATTAATACCAAACGATCTCGTGCAGTGTTTGTTTTCGAGTTTTGAAATAACTATATGAATACGATGAATAGAGCTTTCTTTACCTTTGTGTTGATGATCTTAGCATTCGATTTGGTGCCTCGTGCGGTTGTGGCTTATGAGCCGTGCAGCATCTTCTCTTCTAATATTGCATGTGTCAATGATCACAACTGCAGAGAAGAGTGCGCTGCAAGAGGCTTCTCCTTCGGTTACTGCGAGTTTAGGGCACCTAGACCGCGTGGATGCGTATGTCGTAGACGATGCTATTAATCATGATCATGTGTAAACGATGTCTTAATTCATGATCATATGTAATAATAATCCACATTTTATGAGATTTTTTTTTTTTTGAGTTATTGTTGACGTCGCGATTTTTGTTGATTGCGAATAGATTTACGACTGAAATCGGGTTAATAATGTTTTGTACTATTAAAGATTCAAACATATATATAATTATGTATGAAAATATTTAATTACAAGTTATGAGTTTTGATCATTTTTAAACAAAAGAATGAATAAAAACCTTTTAATTTAGCTAGGATAAAGTCAAGGAAGGAGATGATGAGATATACTCCATTTGACTATCGCTCCACCTTAATTAATAATTTCATATCGCTCCACCTAAATAAAGCAATTGCGTTTGAGTCCACTTAATTACCTACAAAATATAGAAAATTTCATTAAATGTGCAACTTTTTTCACACATATAAATAAGCACATAGGTGAGATCTCTATACACTACACCATACTCTACACAGAATACATTGAAAAATCCTGTTTTGTATAGCAACCATATATATGGCCAATATCATGTTCGGGTTCGTTTTCGCGTTGTATCTTCTAACAGCACGTAAACGAACAATTTCTTTATTTTTTTTTAATTTTTTTTTTATGGTCAATAGATAACAACACGCGTTTAATTGATTCCGTTTTCGTTTCGCAGAAAACAAAGTGACTCGCGTCGAGTCATCATTGTGCCAGGCGCCGAGCAAGTTGTTCCACGGCCTCTGCTTCAGAGACAGCAACTGCGGCGGGATATGCGAGTCAGAAGGCTTCATTTCGGGCAATTGCAAGGGATTTCGGCTGAGATGCATTTGCTATAAAGACTGCAACGAAGACGGGCAGGATGAGCCTCTGCCCGAAAGCCCTCCGGTCACACCCAGCCTGCCCGAGCCCCCGGTTTGCCCATGCCCCTTTCCTCCTCCTCCTCCTCCGTGTAGTACTTGTCCTCCACCTCCGTGCGGTTGTCCTAATAAATCCTCCCGCCTATCGCGTATAATACCTAAGACTAACTTGTCCTAATGATTTCTTTCGTGGTTTTATTTATGCTACACCATTAGCATAAATAAACACATGATAATTGATTGAAATATACATAATTACCTAACACTCCTTGTATTGATCATTTCATATTGTTTTGTTACCAGTTCTTATTCAAATAAAAATCAATTATAACTAGTGTTTTATTTGCATAATATGTAGATATTACATTGTTTTCTATTATTAAAACTAACGTACCAAAAGCCTTTTTTCCAATCAATATGTCAAAATCAAAATGAAAAAATGGAAAACATTTTTGGGCCATTATAATCGATCTCGATCCCACCCAAGCTGCTCAGAACCACCATCGCCTTTTCCAATTAATATATATGTCAAATCAAAATATGAAAAATGAAAAAATGAAAAACATTTTTGGGCCATCCTGGAACGAATCCACCAATGCTGCTCAACTATTGCCACCTGTCCCATCTCGATCCCACCGAAGCTGCTCAGAACCACCATCGCACTTCTCGGCTAACCTGCTCCCTTGCTCCATCACCAGACCCACCAACAGCTTCTGGATGCTTCTCTCTTCTACTTGTATCGTTGATGACTAGAAGAAAGATGGACTATATCGTCAATTTATTCCATTTGTCTAGGAAAGCTAACCATACTTTATGGTGAATACTGTCAGGTTTAAATGCTTGGAGATCGTAAAGACTGTAATATTCCTTAACAAGGAAAAACCGTCTTGATTTCTGACTTCGGAAAGTACTTGATTTAAAGTAAGCTAGCATCCTGATCACATCTTCCCGACTCTGTATAGACCATTGGTAGTAGCCATTTCGACTACTATCAAAGTGCAGGCTTCCTCCGAATACTGCCTTATACAACTCCACATCTTGTACAAGTTTATTAGTGACTCCAACACTCAGATGCGGTGTAGTTGAAGTAATCGTGCTGAATGTCGAATCTGACCGTTTATACAATTCAACAGTTTAACCATACTGAGGCGATCATGTAGCCGATATCGATAAGATTTAGCACCCGCTCGCATTTTAATGCCTCCACCGAGCATTTGCTGGATGTTGTAGAATTATAGAACACAGAAAACGGGAGAGGAAGAAATCCTCTCTATAGATCAAAATATATGTATGTATTGATTGAATAATGATAATGATAATGTCGTATACATCATAAGGTGCAGCTATATATAAGAATCAAAATAAAACCCTAATTGTATAAAAGGAATAAAATCAAGACTCCTATTAGGAATAGAATTGTGATAAATATGGAGAGTATCTTCTCCATGGGATACGCTGCATGCATGCATGCATGCATGCAGCTCGGCAACAGCTTGGTCAATAGCCCCCCTCAAGATGGGAGTATATGTTGTTAACTCCCATCTTGAAGAGAAGATGATGAAACAGACGCGAACCAAGGGCCTTTGTAAGCAAATCTGCAACTTGATCCGAAGTCTTGAGATAGAACATTTTAAAGAGACCTTTGTGTAACCACTCCCGCACTAGATGGCAATCAATCTCAATATGTTTAGTGCGTTCATGAAATACAGGATTAGATGCAATATGCATGGCTGCAACGTTGTCACAGTAGAGAAGAGCCGGTTGATGATGTGAGATGTCAAAATCATGTAATAACTTCTTGAACCAGATAAGTTCACAAACACAAGATGCCATGGCTCGATATTCTGACTCAGCTGAAGATCTGGAAACTGTAGTTTGCTTCTTGGAACGCCATGCAACAAGTGAATCACCTAAGAACACACAATATCCAGTGATAGATCTTCTTGTTTCTGTATCTGCAGCCCAGTCTGCATCACAATAAGATTTTAGATGAATATTGTTAGATGAGGGATAAAATAGACCTTGCCCTGGTGATCCCTTGAGATATCTGACAACTCTGAGGGCAGCAGCAAGATGAGTATCAGTGGGACAGTTAAGAAACTGACTGAGTACTTGGATGGAGAAGGAGATGTCAGGCCTGGTTATAGTTAAGTAAAGTAACTTCCCAATCAATCTCCTATATTCAGATGGATTGGAAAGGGGATTCCCTTCCTCTTTACTGAGCTTCAGGCCTTGTTCAAAAGGGAATGTGGATGGTTTGCTATCAAGAAGGTTACAATCAGAGATGATGTCAAGAGTGTATTGCCTCTGATTGATTGTAATGCCATTATGGTTTCTTGCTACCTCAATGCCAAGGAAGAATCTTAATGGACCTAAATCCTTGAGTTGAAAATGGCCAGAAAGATATGTTTTCAACTTATTAAGAGAATTGAAGTCATTTCCCCCCAAAATTATGTCATCAACATAAATTAGCAAGAAAGTGAGTGATGTTCCAGACTTCAGAATGAAGAGAGAGGAGTCTGCAGTACTTTGAGTAAAGCCATATGAGATAATTACTGAGCACAGCTTCTCATTCCATTGCCTAGAAGCTTGTTTGAGTCCATATAGAGACTTATGGAGCTTACAACACAAATTAGTTGAAGAGGGAACTGAATACCCTTCTGGAAGAGTCATATACACATCCTCATGCAAATCACCATATAGGAAAGCATTATTTATATCTAGTTGAGTAAGATGCCAGTTAAGTGAAGAAGCTAATGCCAAAACTGTTCTGACAGTTGCAATTTTAGCAACAGGAGAGAAGGTTTCAAAGAAATCCAAACCTTCTTGTTGTGTGTATCCTTTGGCAACTAGCCTTGCCTTATACCTTTCAATTGATCCATCTGAGTTCCTTTTAATCTTGTATACCCATCTACAGCCTATCAACTTTGTTTTTGGGGGAATAGGAATGACAGTCCAGGTATGGTTGGCTTCAAGAACTGCAATTTCCTTATCCATAGCTTCTTGCCATTCTGGTTGAGTGGCTGCCAATTTGAATGATTTAGGCTCAGTATGGACAGCTGTAGACATGACATACTTGAGGTATGGATCAGTCAATCTGGTAAAATTTAAATGATCAGACAATGGATAGAGAGAATCTTGGACAGGCAATGCATTATCATGTTGTTGTGCTTTCTGAATTAGATTGCATTGATAATCACTGAGATAACCTGGGGGTTTAGAATTTCTTCCTGTTCTTCTCATGGGAGCCATAGGAGATGGCTGAGCAGTAACATTAGTAGGAGTATGAGGGGCAGAATCAGAGACACTAATGTGATCATGTTCTGTGGTGTCAACAGGATCATGTTCTGATGATGTCACAACTTCCAATGGACTTGTTGGATCTGGAGGTGTTGAACTTACTTGTTCTGGAGGTAGAATAGTATTATCTTTGTTATTGTAATCAAACATATCAAAAGGTGTTGAATGTTGAGGTTCCTGAAACTGAGAATTGTCAACATCAGAATCATGAAATGGAAAGATATTTTCATAGAACCTTACATCTCTTGCAGTAATGAGAGTATGATGTTCCAGATCATACAAAATGTATCCTTTGATTCCCTTAGGATATCCTACAAGTATACACTTGTGAGCCCTTGCAGAAAACTTATCTTTCCTGGGGTCAGTATTAGTTGCAAAACAAAGACAACCAAAAGTCCTGATTGAGGACAAATCAGGTTCACTGCCATATAGAACTGAATAAGGGGTTTCATTGTGGATGACTTTTGAGGGTGTTCTGTTGATGAGATAAGTGGCAGTAAGGATACATTCTCCCCATAGTTCAAGTGGAACATTTGATTGGAATCTGAGTGCCCTTGCAACCTCAAGTATATGCCTATGCTTTCTTTCTACCACTGAATTCTGTTGAGGAGTATACACACAACTCTTCTGGTGTTCAATCCCATGAGTGTTAAAACACTCATGCATGTCAAATTCCTTTCCTTGATCACTCCTTATGGTTTTGATTTTGACTGAAAACTGAGTATTAACAGTTTGAATAAAATTCTCCAAGATTTTTCTCACTTCTGACTTGGAGTGCATTAAATATATCCAGGTAAATCTACTTTTGTGCTCAACAATTGTAAGGAAATACCTAGATCCATTATGGGAACTGGTTGAGAATGGTCCCCAAATATCAACATGAATCAATTCAAACAGAAGTACAGATTTTTCAATATGCTCAGGAAAAGGTAATCTTGTTTGTTTTGACTGATGACAGACTTCACAAGCTTGCTCAATGAACTTATCAGAAACCAAAGGAAAATCTTTATTAATTTTATGCATAAGCATCATTCTTTGTACAAAGGGATGTCCCATTCTCTTATGCCAAATATCAACTGAAATATTATTAATATAACTACTACTGCTATCTTCATGCTTTTCTGAACTTGTCTCAAACTGGTACAAGCCTCCAATTTCCCTAGCTTGCCCAATCACTTTGCAGTGTATATCCTGTATTGTACAATATCCATGAGAGAAAACCAATTGAGACTCAGTGTTGTTTAACAACTTACTAACTGAAATAAGATTAAACTGGAAAGATGGCACTAGGAGAACATTGGTGAGTGTAATGTGTTGATTAAGATTCACTGTCCCAATGTGTGTTACTATTGTACTTGAGCCATTTGGTAACTTCAAGGTTATAGGACTTGTTAATCTGATATCACTCATTTCCTTGGAACTATTTGTGATATGATCACTAGCTCCAGAATCCATAATCCATACACCTTTACTTAAGCTCAACATACAATGAGAAGCAAGTGTATAGGAATGATTACCTGCTACTTTCTTTTCTGCTGAGCCACCATTTATTCCTTGTAACAGGTTGCAAAGATGTTGATACTCTTTTGAAGACATCTTGACTCCTGTATCTTCTTCTTGCTTCTCAACTTGGTTGATACTGGATTTCTGAGAAGCATCTTTGTTCTTATCTGGATATCCATGTAGCTTGAAGCATTTATCCACAGTGTGATGAGGTTTTCCACAGTGGCTACAACTCACCTTTCCTCTACTCTGCCCTTGATTATCAGAATTTCTGGTAAAATATCCAGGTGGATATCCATAAATCAGGAAGCACTTATCCACAGTATGGTTGTTTCTTCCACACTTGGTGCATACTACTGTGTTTTGGTCAGATTGATTCCCACTTTTGTTCCAGTTTTGCTGTCCTACTCCCTTGTTATCCTGCCTTGCTGCCATTGCATTGGAATGAGTAATATTTGATCCCAGATTTTTGAGTTCAAGATTGGACTCCTCTTGGGACACTAGGCTGAAGATTTGGTCAAGTGAAGGCAGTGGATCCTGAAGGAGAATTTGATTTCTGAGGTTCATGTAATCATCATTGAGCCCCATCAAGAATTGCAAGACTCTCCTTTTGTTGGCTTTCTGATAATTATCAACCATAGCTGGACAGTTGCTCACAGAACATATGGATGAGGGTTCATGGGCAGCTATTTCATCCCAGATACCCTTGAGTTTGGCATAGTATATACTCACCATATCTCCCTCTTGTTTTGTACCAATTAATTTTTGTTCAAGCATATAAACAATATTGTTATTAGCTTTTGAAAATTTTGTATGGAGTTCTTTCCATACCTGTCTTGCTGAGGTTGAATACGCAGTAAAACTTGCTAATTCTGGGGATAGATTGGATGATATCCATGTTAGAACCATGATGTTGCATCTCCTCCAGTCACCATAGAGAGGATCATCAAGCGCAGGTTCAGGCAGAGAGCCATCAACAAAGCCATGCTTATTCTTTGTCATGAGGGCGTTCAATATGTTTCTGCTCCAGGTTTGGTAATTCTTTGCATGCAGCGGCTCACTAACCAACTTCTGACTTGGTGATTCCCCATAGTGCAAGAAATAGGGACTAGACGGCTTGGTTGGATCCATAGGGTTTTCGCCTCCAGACGAACTACTCTCCTTCCTCTTTTCTTCTTCTGGATTAACCATGTCGCGCGCGGATTATTGCTCTGATACCATGTAGAATTATAGAACACAGAAAACGGGAGAGGAAGAAATCCTCTCTATAGATCAAAATATATGTATGTATTGATTGAATAATGATAATGATAATGTCGTATACATCATAAGGTGCAGCTATATATAAGAATCAAAATAAAACCCTAATTGTATAAAAGGAATAAAATCAAGACTCCTATTAGGAATAGAATTGTGATAAATATGGAGAGTATCTTCTCCATGGGATAAGCTGCATGCATGCAGCAGCTTGGTCAATAGATGTATCGTAGAAGAGGAAGATCTTCGAGTCCTGCGGTAATTTCAAGATCAGTATATCCTTTTTTACTAACTTGAATACTTCCGTCACCGTCGATAATTCCAGCTAACCACTCACAGAAGGATTTGGGATAAGCTGTTGAGAGCGAAATTTCTGAGGATCCTACAAGACTGCTTTTATGTCGTCGGTTACCATTAGAACCGAAGAGCCGCCGGAATATTAATTGGCCTCCTCCTCCAAGCGATTGATTCCTTCCGCGTGTAATCTCACCGGCCGGAATCTTCTGCAAAAACGACGTCGTTGTTGTGCTGAAATCGGGTGTCAATCGGGATCGGATGTTAGAGTAACCTTGATTGGGCCTCTGCGGCGGAGAGTGCTGGAAAATCCGAGATCGGGTCGGGAAATCGTGGAGGAACCGTGAGACCCCACGTTTCCCGGCGGCGCCGGTGATGTTCGTGGCCATGTAAGCGACGGTGAACTGTAAAGCCATAAAAGTGAATTGTAAGAAACTGACGAACAAGTAGATGAAAATTTCGGGATGTGACTGAATAAAGCAGGGGGAATCGAAAAGAAGTTTCAAATCGGAGGCTGGCAGAGGAGGTGCAAGACGATCAGCGTGGAAAATTTAAGAAAAGTAAAACCCTCGCGGCGGCGGTAAGGCAGAGACCTTCCTTCCGGAGACCGGCGGATGGGCTCAAGACGGCGTTTAATAAAAGTGACCCAAATTTGATAGTAGAAATTAATGTTAAACCTGTACCCTTGGTTCGATTTTTAATTACGAAAAGACCATTTAACAATGTTCATGGAAGGTATTATAGTAATTTACAGATTAATTGAAATTAGGGCTGGGACCGTATTCCCAAACCAATACGGTACCGAAATTTTCGGTATCGAAAAAAAAATCATATGAATACTGAAATTTCGGTATGGAAAAAATTCATATCGATATCGTACCGAACTTTCGATATACCGAAAATATCGTTATACCAAATCATATCAAAAAAATTATTATCGAATTATACCGAAAATATCGATATATCGAATCATAACAATTTTTTTTTTGCATACCGAAATATCGAATTGTACCGAAATTGATCGGTATATCAGTATATACCAAAATATTAACAATTTCATATCGATATCGTACCGGAAATTATCGATACAGTATCATATCGTACCGAAAATTTAATAATACCAAAAATTCGATATTTTTTAACATTTGTCGGTACGGTAACTTCGATATTTCAATATTTTTTCCAACTCCTTATTGAAATTGTTTGTGTACTGCTTCCCATCTTCATTTGATAAAACTAACTCAACTATTGAATTAACACACTAGTATTACCAATTTACCGTACACACTTTCCTTTTTTTATGTAGAAATAATTTTATTTTCATTTTCATTTTAAAATAATTTTTTACAATTACTATTTAAATTTTACTAATAACCGTTTTACTTTTTAATTTAAAAATATTAATACATTTTTAATTTTAGTTTTTTTTTTATCAAAAATAAGTATTTATTTAATTGGTATAAAAATAGTTGACCAAATCCTCTGCTTAGGCCTTAGACCATAACTACGGTCTACGGCATCCGGTGCTATTTTGCCTCGCTCCAGCTTAAAAAAGCAATTGCATTTGAGTCCACTTACCTATACATAAAAATTTCATTAATTGGTATAAATGATAAATTTTGCATATATATCAATATAATCTGATACTTGTTATAAATTAGAAAATGAAAATTATAAATACCTTAGACTCAAATCAAACAAATATAGTAAATCATTAAATATGCTCGATCAATGGAATATATGTAAATTTATTTATTTAAATAACAAAACTGTAAAAATAAAATAAAATGAGCTGAGTGTCATGTATAAATAGAACCTCCATAGTATTGTTTGTTACACCAAATACAAACGATCTCGTGCAGTGTTTGTTTTCGAGTTTTGAAATAACTATACATGAATACGATGAATAGAGCTTTCTTTACCTTTGTGTTGATGATCTTAGCATTCGATTTAGTGCCTCGTGCGGTTGTGGCTTATGAGCCGTGCAGCATCTTCTCTTCTAATATTGCATGTTTCAATGATCACAACTGCAGAGAAGAGTGCGCCGCAAGAGGCTTCTCCTTCGGTTACTGCGAGCTTAGGGCACCTAGACCGCGTGGATGCGTATGTCGTAGGCGATGCTATTAATCATGATCATGTGTAAACGATGTCTTAAATCATGATCATATGTAATAATTATCCACATTTTATGAGAAAAAAAATCGAGTTAATGTTGACGCTGCGCGGTTTTTGTTGATTGCGAATTGATTTACGACTGTAGATCGGGTTGAACATTAAGAACATGTTTTTTAAAGTATTTTTTGGGATGGAGTAATATTATATATGAAAATGTTTAATTAATTACAACTTATGAGTTATGATCATCTTTAAAAAAAAAAAAAAAAAGAATAAAAACCTTTTAATTTAGCTAGGAAAAAGTCAAGGAGATGAGATATATTTGACTATGTACCCAAAAAGCCTTAATTAATAATTTCATATCGCCCCACCTAAATAAAGCAATTGCGTTTGAGTCCACTTAATTACCTCCAAAATATAGAAAATTTCATTAAATGTGTAACTTTTTTTTTCACATATAAATAAGCACACCAGGTTTCTCTCTATACACTACAACATACTCTACACATAATACATTCAAATTAACCCCGGTTTTTGTATAGCAACTTAGCAAGCATATATATATGGCCAATATCATGTTCGGGTTCGTTTTCGCGTTGTATCTTCTAACAGCACGTAAACGAACAATTTCTTTATTTTTTTTTTTAATTTTTTTTTATGGTCAATAGATAACAACACGCGTTTAATTGATTCCGTTTTCGTTTCGCAGAAAACAAAGTGACTCGCGTCGAGGCATCATTGTGCCAGGCGCCGAGCAAGTTGTTCCATGGCCTCTGCATCAGAGACAGCAACTGCGGCGGGATATGCGAGTCAGAAGGCTTCATTTCGGGCAATTGCAAGGGATTTCGGCTGAGATGCATTTGCTATAAAGACTGCAACGAAGACGGGCAGGATGAGCCTCTGCCCGAAAGCCCTCCGGTCACACCCAGCCTGCCCGAGCCCCCGGTTTGCCCATGCCCCTTTCCTCCTCCTCCTCCTCCGTGTAGTACTTGTCCTCCACCTCCGTGCGGTTGTCCTAATAAATCCTCCCGCCTATCGCGTATAATACCTAAGACTAACTTGTCCTAATTATTTAATTAGTTCGTGGTTTTATTTATGCTACATATTAAATGACGAAATACATTAGTGAATGTATTTTTGATTCTAATAGGAATATATAAATCGTATTGTTTTCGGGTAACATTCGCTGCGTCGTGTGATCGTGGTCGTGATGCAAAAGAGCAATCAAACTAAAAAATAAAAATGATGAAAGGAATGTCTATAATAATTAGTACGTGACAATACATTATCCTAACTTTTTTGACAATATACTAAAAAAGATTTAAAAGATAACGAGAGCGCTACCCACAAAGTAAAATGTTTTACCTAATTTGCCATTTAGAATAAAGACGAAAATGACCACTCGGGGCCTCTTGCCGATTGGTTCATTCTTACTTTCCAATTTTTTTTTTTTATCATGATACAAACAATAGACACTTGTGTTCAAACACAAAACTAAAAAAAAATCTATTTATCGATTTTTATTGAAAAAAAATCAAAATATAAAATTTTATTTTGAAATCAATAAATTATTTTTTTGTGTGTAAAATTTAAGAAACCGATAAAAATGTAAATGCATAAATGTATTTTACAAAAACACTTATTTTATTTATTTTTTTATTAAAAATTAAAGATAAAAATGTACTTTGAAATTAATAAATTAAATTGTTGCGTATAAAATTTAAAAAATAGAATTAATGTAAATGTATAAGTGTATTTTACAATGAAAATGTGAGATATAAAAAATATTTTTTTTTAGTTGTTAAAAATATAGTTTTATATTTATATTTTCATAAACCTAATAAAAATAATAATTTAATAAATTTATGTGTCCAACGTGAGAATATTATCGAACAAATCAAGAAATTCATTATATATTTGAATGTCAATAATTTAATTTACTTTAACTTAATTTACTTTCAGAGAGAAACTCAATTTTAAATTCTTTTAAATTTTTAGGAAAAAAATCAATGCAAGCAAAACCCAACCACATTTCTGCCGGACCCGTTCAAGCGCGCGATGGGTCCGTCCCGGCCCTAGTCCCGATAAAGCAGCAAATAATCATGCGCCACGTGTCACCATTTCTCCTTACAATCACACAGTATAGTGGCTCTACCCAACCACCCATGCTTATATCAAGGGGGTAAAATGTGTACTATCCGGGGTAGGTTTTCTCACGCTCTGCATTTGCATTTTTATTTATTAATTATTTTTCCTAATAATAAAGGAAATGGAAATCGAAAATACCGGCTGCGCTAGTGAAAGCCGCCGGGAGTTGCTGGGCGGCGGTGCGGCAGAGGAGATCGAGGACGAACAGTCGTCGTGGAGACTCAACATAGATGAGTTCCGGTTGCCGGAGCGCGGCGCCGATCATCGTCATCAGTCCTTCAGTATCCGACGCCTCCTACGAAATAAAAGTATGTGAGATTTCGTTTTTGTTTATACATGTGTGTATTTGTAGTACGCGGTGGCCGGTGTGTGTATGTATATGTGTATGTACGTGCGAGACTCCGTATCTGAATGAGTATTATTTTAGTGTGATTTATTCTTCAGAATCGGTTTTGATTTTTTTTTTTGTTTGTTTGAACTTTGTGAATCGCATGTCAGATCAGGGAATATTGTGAACGGTATTAGGGTGACAACTTGTATAAAAAAAACAAAACAAAAAAAATCCTCTGTTTTGAAAGGGGTAAATAATTAATAACGGTCAAGGGGGAATTAGGTATGTGATTCTTATTTTGGAATGATACTGTAAAATTTCTTGTGCTTATATGTATATGTATATATATAGCTCAGATTACAATTTCTAAAGCATAATTTTCTTAATCATTTCGAGTCGACGATATAAGTGTTGTGCATCCGAGCAGCAATTACTGTGTGGACTGAAGTTTCATACAAGTAATGAATTGAAAGAATTTGAAAAATATCAGGGTACTGATGTCAGAGATTTTCATTTTATGTGAAAGTGAATAAAATTAGAATTTAGAACTTCAAAACTCACTTTTATTGCTCAAGATTGAATGTTTTGAAAGTAGTACTATCGAAGTTTGCAGAAAATAATTTGAGGTGGTTCCTCAATTAATTGTATCTGACTTCGTTAAAGGCCATTGCACTTTTTCTGAAAAACAACGGCACCATTTTCCGAGTTGAATTAATATGGTCTTTTTGATGGGTGAAGCATGTATGAACTGCCCAATTGGTTCACTAATCTTAATGGACTACTGAACAAGTTGTACATCTACAAGCATCTATGATCTGAGCAAGTTTCCTTGTTACGCATGGCAACTTTGTCTGGTGTTGTGTGATAACAATCCCAGCATAAGTTGTATAAAGCATTTTTTTCTTGTAATCTTGTTTATGTGACTGATGTTCTTCAAAATGTAACTTCTTCCAGAAAAACAACGAAAGGTTGCTGAGTATTACAAAAAGCAGGAGATGCTCTTGGAAGGATTCAATGAAATGGAGAATATTCATGAATCTGGTGGTTTACCAGGTGCTCTGACAGAGGTTAGTTGTTTTACATTTTCTATTTCATTAGCAAAAAAATAGTACTAGATTCTATTCATTTTGTGAACAAGAAAACATATTTTATTTTGGCTTGGTCTCAAATGTATGCTTGAATATCTGTCTGGAGATGTACCAGGCAATACAAATCTTTTTCTTAATCTGCTCAAATATCTTTCAGGATGAACTGAAACAGCTTGCTAAGAGCGAAAGGATGGCTATCCACGTATCGAATATAGCTAATTTGTTCCTTTTCATGGCAAAAGTGTATGCCTCAGTTGAGAGCAGATCTTTGGCTGTCATTGCATCAACAATGGATTCTTTCCTAGACCTGTTATCTGGTCTAATCCTCTGGTTTACTTCCCATGCCATGAGACACCCAAACCAGTATCACTACCCAATTGGAAAGAAACGGATGCAACCCGTGGTAAGGTCTTTCTTACTGTATTCCTCTCCAGCAAATAGGTAGACTTTTTTTCATATATTATATTATTCCAAGGCTATATACAATTTACCCTCCAAAGTCCAAACTATAGCCTGTTGCACACTTTACCTTATAAACTTTATTTTTTACAAACAATCATACCAGCTGAACAATAGAGGGTAACATATACAATGGGCGTTGGTGGATAAGGGTAACTAACAAATCATACCAAACTACGGTAGTATAAATCGTCTGTAGTTTGGGGGTAAGTTGTATTCTACCCTTATTCTAAGGTATTTAGGAAAGGATGGAATTTTCACTTTTTCTTCCAGTTTAGAAGATAATAGTGCATTTGTTTTAGTTTAACAAATCCATTATTCTCACAGGGAATTATTGTGTTCGCATCTGTAATGGCAACTCTGGGACTGCAAATAATACTGGAGTCTGTTCGGCAACTCATTGCAAAGGTATATTTTATTGTCAAATACAACCAAATGCCCTCTAAAACACTTCGTTGTTGCTAAAAGTTGTGTTTTAAACAACAATTTCCTCCTTGTGGACAGTCGGGCCCTGATGTGAGCCATGAGAAGGAGATGTGGATGATAGGTATCATGGTGTCTGTGACTGTAGTCAAGTTTTTGCTTATGCTTTATTGCCGCAGATTTAAGAATGAAATAGTCAGAGCATATGCTCAAGACCATTTCTTTGACGTCATCACCAACTCAATCGGCTTAGTCACTGCTGTTTTAGCAATTCGGTTCTATTGGTGGATTGATCCCACAGGGGCTATAATTGTGAGTATCATTATATTCTTTTACTTCTGCGTATGACTTTTTAGTAACATATAGTAAATGATTGTACCTTTTAAGAAAAAGGAAAAATTACAAATCTTGTGATGAATGGTGATATTTGCAGATAGCTATCTACACTATCAACACCTGGGCAAAGACGGTGGTTGAAAACGTGTGGTCTCTTATTGGAAGAACTGCACCACCCGATTTCCTTGCGAAATTAACGTATCTCATATGGAACCATCATAAAGAGATCAAGCACATAGACACAGTGAGAGCATATACTTTTGGTTCTCATTACTTTGTGGAGGTGGACATTGTGTTGCCTGAGAATATGCTGCTGAACCAAGCCCATAACATAGGCGAGACGTTACAGGAGAAGCTGGAGCAGCTCCCTGAGGTCGAACGAGCTTTCGTTCATATTGACTTTGAGTTTACTCACAGGCCAGAGCACAAGAGCAAAGTATGATGTGTTTGGTGGTGGTGGTGGCATAGAACTATTGACACCAACTTTAGCAGAGCAGCTTCTGCCCTGTTGATACGACTGATTAGGTATCTCGTCGCGACTGTTATAATTATGTTTGCATCTGGATTAGAGGATTTTGATTTGGTTGAAAAGTCAAAATAACTTGGAAATTGGTGTGCAATGATTTTGTAACAAACAACATCTGTGTATTGGTATTAGACTATTAGCCATAGTAGTGCTTTGGAAGTGTAATGTAAATTTAGCTTTAGTAACTGGAAATAAATTCAAAAGAGTGAGAACTCATGTTTGGATGAATGCCAACCTTTTTGAGTTTGCACCCTCAAATAATCTTACTAATTAAACTATGTTTTCTTTCAAATAAAATAATCTTAGTAATTACTGCTATCTTTCCAATGAAATAATCTTAGTAATTACTACTATAATCTTACTAATTAAACTATGTTTTCTTTCGAATGAAATAATCTTAGTAATTACTGCTATCTTTCCAATGAAATAATCTTAGTAATTACTACTATGTTTCATTATAAATAGATTAAGTTCATTTTTTGTAATGAGAAAATATTTTTTTATAACTTAAATAATTATAATATTCATTATGTTTTGTTTTATTATAGTATATTATAACATATATGAGTGAAAGAGTAACTAATATAGTAGCGTTTGAATCTATTGCCATTTTATCACTTGGAAAATGGAGTAATTATACAATTATGTATCTGAACATGAAGAACCAAACAATCTTTACCCATACACTTCCTCTATCATGAATGTTACAGCCACGGATTTCTACGAGACGAAATACACACTGAATGTTACAGCCACAGATTTCAACGAGACGAAATACACACGCGTGCACACACACTTCACTTACATTAAATCCTGCAAAATGAAAATCAAAATTAGATAGGTGGGGTGAGGGTATGTTAGTAAATGTTAACAGAAACAAAGATTGTAATAGAAGGCAGTAATGGATTACTGGCCTCATCCAGGAAGCTTGTCCAGCGGCTTTATAGTCCCAACTCGACTAAAATCTCCCTTCGAATATTTCTCATAACTGACTTTCAAAATACTTGTTTTGGCAGCAGCTTTGTGAAACTTCAAAATCATCTCCGCGCAACTCCTTCAAAAACAAAGTCTATAAATCTACGAAACAGTAAGCTCCAACAAAAAGCAAAATATACGTCCAACACAACACAAACCGTATCTGAGACTCTTCATAGCGTGCATGTTTTGATAGAAGTGGGGTCCATGGTGGAGTCATTCGCAATGTGCAACGTGCGACATAGACAGCTGATGCACATAGCATTGAGGGCTTGTAGTTCAAAGCTTCATATTCAACTAAGCATAACTCAATGAGGTAAAAGGCCAAGTGTTCAAACTGAAAAGGAATGCAATGAAAAGAGAGTAAGGTTGATGACATAATATTAATTTGTCTATTTTTTTTTCCTTTTCAAAAAGGATCTGAGGAGACATCGGTCGTACACTCGCACTAGGTCAACCCACTTTGTCTTAATGTCTCAATTATTTCATAAGAAATTACACTTTGAAATCAAAAATATTATGATCTTATTTACGACTCAAGTGTTTCAGTTCCGATTTCATAAAAATGTGAATAAAAAAAAAATGTTACGAAATTTATCAGCACCTTCATGTCTGACTGCGCAGCCTTGAGAAATCTGAGCATAAAGACATAGGGAGTTGGCTCGTTAAGTCGGAACTTCAATTTCTTTAAGAATGCCTTCTCCTGAAATTCAATCAATAAACGCCTAATATTTAGTCCAGCACCACACACCTTACATGTACCAGTAAATTCTTGTCTTGTCAGTTGATCAATTTAAAAGTAAACCTTAATTTAGCATAAAATTGAAAAGAAAAAATAACGATGCACCCACCATTTTAAGCATTTGATCCCTAGTGTACGACTCAGCTGAAATGCTTATTAAGTCTGTAACCTGTTATTATTGCCAACAGATTACAGTAGAACAATAACGAAAACTTACAACTACTGATGACAACTCATCATTTAAAAAGATGCATCAAAAGATTTGAATGCCTGGAAATCTTTACCCGAGGATGCCAAAAGTCTTCATACTTGGATGCCAATAGGAGAGCAGTAAGGCCGACTAACTGCATTTCATTCTTCTTGATGCTCTCAAGGGACAGATACCGGTCTAAGAGTGTGACAGTGAGAAAAAGAGTTTCTTCCATCAAATCAAATTTTAAATGAACCTGTAACCAACACGATAGGTAGTAATGAAAAGAAAATTAAAGCGGTTGAAGCTAAAAGATATACAATAAACAATTGAAGAATACCTCAACAAGCCAATTGATCAATAAGCCACGCATTTGTGGGGTAATATCCCTCTGTTTTTCCATGTAGTTCTTCAATAGTGGATTCTGTCCCTGAAATTGAAAAATGAAAAATGTCAAAAGTGCCAGGCTAAAACGTCGTCGAACCCAATGCTACCAAAAATAGTAGAAAAGTGCAGCATGACAACTGGTCAAATGTCAGGCTAAAAATGGTGATAACTGGAAGGAATAAACGAACCTCCATGACCCAGTAATACTGATATATATCATCAACATATTCAAAAACTTCAAGATGATTGCGATCGTCGTAGATAATGGGCAAAATTTCCTCGGAAGTAATTCCACCACGTTCCTTCAGCAACTGCAGAACTAGGTCAGTGATTAGCATCAAGACAAGGTGAAGGCAACGGAAGTTTAGAGAGAGGAGTTATGAGATTACAACCTTTGATCTGGACATGAGGGAACAAGTATACGAATTCCTGCGATCGGATTTTCTCCTTGCAATAATAGTACCACCAGAAATATCCCCCTCTGGAGCTAGTATTTCATGGGACTCGAGGGAAGGAATACTTTCGGATGTAATAGAAGCCCTGTCCTGTTTTATCTTGGATAAATCAACAGGTCTAGGCCTAAATTTTTTGGTAGTGAACATATGGCTTGATTTTGAGTTTTTCTGAGTGGTGACATATGTAGCTGCAGTTTTCACAGATGGCTGGACATTGGATGAAAGAATTGTTTAATAGAGAGCATTATCAAGAGAATTAATACCTACTATCAACGGTCATGAGCATTTTAATACTAAGAACATATATACATGAATAACAAGAAAACTACGTCAGACAAACAGTTTAGTTCATAGTGTTCGTTTGTTATCAAATAAAAAATAATATTAAAATTACAAGAAAATAAGATTGTTTTTTGGAATAATCATTTTATAGCATCTCACTAACAAGGCTAGACATAAGTGGACTTGCGTCGGTAAATATCTAACTACAGAGGAAGAGACATGTATGTAGTAGAAAACAACCCAGACGTGAAGTACGAGACATGGGTTTATCTATCTCTCTTAACATCTGGTGTCAGAGTGTCCCAATTAGCATTCCTAGCAAGACAGGAGACCGAGAAACATACTCACAAAATGCACAAGTCATATGTATATGATCAAAATACTCACTCTAGTTGATTTTCTTGATAATACTCCTCCAGCATCCAGCTTAGTTTGAGCTCTTGATGACCTATCAACAATGAAATTATGAAACACAGACTGCAATTCATGAAGAATTTCATTAACCAAAGTCTACATAATCTATAATACTTTCCCTAGTGAATTTATACTGCTTTACTCAATAAATAATTTTTCCATTAAAATTAAGCAGTCTGATATATTGATGTTGGCAGCTCAATAACTTTCAGGCAGTAAGAAATAAGGACCTAGCTGGTAGTTGGTACAAAAAGAAGATGACATTGAATACTGTGTAACTGAGATAAATGAGTCATTCAAGGTTTCAAATCCGTACATATTGAAGACTTCAAGTTATTCTTTACTAACAACTGACAACCCAGGTCCAAGAAACGATCATAATTAGGTTGAATCTTATACTCCACACTAGCGAATCAGTACGAGCTAAGAAACGTGAACAAAATTATACAATAGCTCCCAAAAGGAACTGTTGGCAATCTGTGTGACATGCTAATGTAATCTACTAATCTCCGATAATGAGGGTTATTAAATCAATAAATGATCCCTAACCTCCCATGATCTATGATTTTACATTTACATGTTCACACTGAAACTCATACATAGATCATTCTGTGCGGACATAACTTATCTTTCTATAGGCATCAAGAAGTATGCAACTACATGTGTGAAGATGGTATTGTTGGTGAGAAACACATACTTAAAGATTAGAGCAATAGGTTTTTCTAGTAAATAGAAGTTGTCACATCTTATATGACTTACATCATTACAAAGCCATCACTAACTCTATTCCCTGGAGGGCGGCTCAAAGTGCTTGGCTTTGGTACATTACTCCTCACAGTAGGCTTCACTGAGAAATAAATTTTAGTAGCAAAGATTAGCATCACCTCCATGAATTTCTCTGGATGGAAGTAAATAACTAAATATGGAGGATTACTCCTTGAGAGAATAGCTTACCAGAGAGTCCATGTTTCCCCCTAAACTTATCTGACTTCTCAGAGCTATTCTGGAGTAACACATAAAAGAAACATGTCAAACTCAAAACAAATTAATAGGATCCCATTATTATATAGTTAGATGTGGGATTATCAAACCCTTGCCTTGCCACTTCCACTTGTTTCCATTCGGCTGACCTGCTTTAGAACTGGTAAAGATTTCCTTCAATAAACAACGAAAAGGCATGTCATGCACATATACTAAACAATCAACAAATCAGCAGGAAAATAAAATGTCAAATCCCTTAACCTTGTCAGATGGAGAGGTATCCTAGCGGATTTCCTGGAACCAATAGAAAGCATTAAAAAAATCATAAATAACATATACAAGGAAAAGAGAAAAAAAAATGGAAATCTGGCAAACATGAGAAGTAAATTCAGATGACTTGAGAGCATACCTTGCAGTAGCAACTACAGAGCTACGGCCTTCAAATATCGTCCTCATCTCATCGGACGTAGCCTTAGTATTTTTGTTGACAGATGCTATTCAATCAAAGGAATACATAAGGGAGAGAAAACATAACATAAATATCTATTTATCTGTAGGGATATGAAAACTAAAAAGATTACTCTTCTTTGAAGTTTGATTGTCTTCGGTAGCTTGAATCTGGTCTAGTCTCACACTGTCCTGTTTCATAGGCAATTTCAGATGATCAGATCCTAATCCTAAAAAACGAATTGCTTAATATATAGATATATATATATATGTAAATATCTAATGATGATGAAACGATTCTAAGAGAGAATTTAATGATGATGAAAGAATTCTAAGAGATACTTAGGACCAATGAAGTTGATGATTTCATGATTCATTTTTCTTACTATAATTTTACCAAGTCAAGGGAAATACTCTCCACACAAAATCACCAATATATTTTTCTTTACTTTGTGGAACACATATCTTGAAGTGTATACACACTTCCATTAATTCAAACATTCTGCCCAATAGTGCATGTAAGCTTCAGAGAATGTTTATTTTTTGGATGAGCAACATCTTTAATTTTATATCAATTTGTATCATGGGTTATAAATCACAAAAATCTTATTGGTGTACCTAAAAGGCTGAAATTTTACATAGAAGTACTGCTACAAATCTTTCTTTGAGAATAGAAAGAAAAAGAAGGTGAACTATAGGTGTAACTAGGACCTATGTACATCTTATATATGCAGTAACTTGGAAAATTTCAAGTTGCATACCCTTATATGTTTGTCTGATGAAGTGTTGCCCAAATCCACTGCATTTCTGTGACAAAGGACCATCAGGGAAATAAAAATATATAGATAGAGAGAGGGAGAGAGAAAAAAAAATTAAACCCACACGGCCACACCAATAAGTAAAGAAAAATAAAAGCAACAAACTGACTAACATCCCATAAAAAAAATAAGCCAAATGGAACCACGTGCAACAATTTGAAACATAGCTCTAGTAATTTACGTCCTAGATACCAAATCAACAGATACCTTCCTCGAAACAACATAATATCACTTTTACCCCTCCTGCAGTAAGGTGATAGCATCAGAGAACAATAAAAAAAACTTGAAAACCAATGTTATTTGAAAACACATAAAGCTTACCTCTGTTGATTCATCACCGTATCCTGTTTGCCCTTCCTGCATTTGGGTGAACCATTGGAACGATCGAAACTGAATAGTAACAAATACGTCAAAAAAAATATGTACTTCTTTATTAGAGTGACAAAAAATTCTATTAGAATAGGAGAAAATCTCAAAGATTTCTTCTACCTATTCCTTCAACCTGTAAGTATTACATAAGAAGTCTACAACAGGAGCTGAAATTTTCATTATCACTTACCCCAATCTGGATTTTTTTAGGTCTTCTGTTTTGGAAAAGCTGCGTTTTACATTACCAATATCAGCCAGAACTTTTCGTCCTGCATTTCCATTCACTGAGACGAGTAGTTTGCAAAATAAGACACTCAAACTTATAACTATTGTTGTATATTAGTATCTTAGTATCTTACATAATCACTTGCACTTACAAGATTTGTCTGGCTTGATTTTGTTCTTGTCCAAATTATTGATAATGTTCTAGACATAATAACATGAAATGGAAAAGGTCAAACGAATCATTTATCCACGCAAAAATCACATGAAGTCAACGGTACAAAATTGAGAACAAAAGCTAAACTTAAACTAACCTTTATGTCATTGGTACTGCGTAGATAACGCCCACTGTTATGTTGAATAGGTATTCCTCTGTAATTAATAAAAACAATGTAATTAATAAGTTGAAAGGCTAAATCAAACAACACCCACATGTTGTGTCCATACAATGCATAAAGTTGTCGGGGCAGAAAACCCAACTATAACTATTTTAATAAAACAAAGAACAATAAAAAAAAAGTCCGGCTGGTTTCTGACAAGTTTGTTAAACGAGAACTGATGACACTTACTTGGTACCATTGTTGAGAGTATCGCGCTTTCTCGGTCTGTCAGCTTCCACATAAATCTTGAAATCCTTCACTTGGACTACATTGAAATGGGGTACATACAATTAAAATTCACTGAACAACGAACAAGATAGTCTAACTGCCGATCAAATAACTTACCGATGTTACTCGTTTTCGGTTCTTGGACCACTCTACCCTTCAGCGGATTCAACCTCTCCTGAAATTTCAAGGATGTTGAGAATCAGGATTTTCTCTCGATTGTCAATAAAAATAAAATGCAAAATAGAAGAAGCATCGAACAAAATAAAACGAATTATTGGTTCCCCCAAATTGAGATCGTCAATTAATCTTCCGCGAGGAAGAAAAAAAAAACACAGATGCCGAAAGTAGAAATTAGGGTTTTCAGCAGTTGTACCTTAACAGCCACCATATTCTCTCGAGCTCGATGCGAACAGGCAGTTTCCTTTTCCGACCCTCCCCGATTAGGGTTTTCAATTTGCAGAGACTGATATTTTCATTCACAGGTAGGGTTCCGAACAAGTGTACGGATTACGGAATGCGTGAGCACCTGATATTGAGCGGGAAATGGAAATAGAAATGGAGTTCGATTCTGACAGAGGGATTTGAAAATCAAAGATAATTTGACCGTTGGCTGTAGGCCCAATAAGGACCATGGGCCTAATATTCTTAAATCATGGTTGAGCCTTTTGGGCTTGAACATAATAAGGCCCATTCAGTATACATATTCAAACCCTTAATGGGCTATTGTTGCTTGAATAAATAATTAGTAGTCGATTATTAATTTATTACTATCTTTGAGAACATTATGTTTGTTATAGTTCCATCTTAACTAATTATACACACTTTCTTGTTTGGATGTCTCAAGTCTGAACTCTCAACTAATTATGAACATCTGAAAAAAAAAGTTTATATTTCGTTTTAAAATATAATTTTATTTTACTTTTTAATTTAAAAATATATTTTTACTATTTACTATATAATCAAAATATATAATCAAAAGTAACATTTTTCTTAATTTAGGTCTCCTATCAACCTGTGCATATAAATTTGAGATGAAATTAGTAGTACTTGATACTCCGGTCCTATATTAATATTGATTTTATATATTTTTGTTAGTTTCAAATATAATTATATCTCCAAATAATTATACATATATTTTATTTTTAAAAATATTAAGTATTTTTTTTTCAATTTTTATAAATTGAATTAACAATTATTTTAATTATTCTTAGTTAAAAAATTGAAGAAAATCTCATCTACCTTCTTGTTTCATTATTTATTTTTATAAGTAATTATGTTTTATCAAATTTCGTTTTATAAAATAAATAACTTTTCAAACTTAGTACAAATGATAAATTCAAAACAAATAAAACGTAGTAATAAAATAAAAATAACTTTCCAATTTCTTATAACAACTCGTACCATTATGGGTAAAATCTGGCATGATCTGAAAACAACTTCAACCGAGAAAAATAAGTAAAAGAAAAAGAAAAGTAACGCAATAAAGGACGAACACTTTAATGTTACGACATTTTGAGGCCATTGTGGTTAGGGTACACTTCATTTCGATGAAATGTACGTTCAAAACGGTGTCGTTATGGGACTGTATGACAACATCGTGTGCCCATAATTCATCATCCACCAAATAAAATAAAGCTACACACATGCGTCAATTTGGAAAATCATTATTGTCAATAATTTGTCACATTTTGAGTTTGTTTTTTGCTTGAATTAATTGATGGTGACTCACCTAATCTATCAATTAATTAATGTGTAGTACTACTCTATCCCTTAAAACAGTGCACAGTTTCTTTGTAATACAAAGGAACTGTGCACTGTTTTAAGGGAAGGAGGGAGTATTTCACTATTTTGTAGTACAAGTATGCTTTCATCTTCAGACTTTTTACTTTTGTTGCTATTTAAATAACTTGACATTTATTTTATATTAATGGATCGAATCTGTTTTAAAGGAAGGAGGGAGTATTTCACTATTTTGTAGTACAAGTATGCTTTCATCTTCAGACTTTTTACTTTTGTTGCTATTTAAATAACTTGACATTTATTTTATATTAATGGATCGAATTTATTTTTCGATACATCATCTCATCTCATAAAATAACATAAAACAATTATTTTTATTTTTCATTTTAAAAATAAATTTTACTCTTATTGTTGTAAATACATATTAACAACTATTTAATTTGTAGTTAATATTTCATATTATATACAATTGTTATATTAAAAAAATCTTTTAATTTCGACCCTCAAAGTAAAATAAAATAACCTTACAACTTAAAATGAAGCCATTTGTAATCAAACGAACATTTTGCATGATAAAATTTTGTTTTATTTTAGCATAATTCATGACTATTTTGTTGTAATCAAAACAACATTAATACATTTATGAGGAGCTAGAATTAAAGAAAGTCATCAAAACTAAAGAAAAAAAAAAGTAGGAATAGTTTAATTATGATCATCTATTCATCATCTTCACGCCCATTTGGCCAGGCAAGACATACACCCTGCCCCGAGGAGAAGCGCGACGTGGGCCCCTACCTGGAGCCGCACGTTGGCTTGCATCCTCGGGCTCATAAAATCTGCGGCCAACAAATCCACAAGTGCCATATAAATCAGAATTCCAGCCGAGGCCGAGTTGAAAATCCCCTCGACTATAAGTGCCTCTGAGCTGTTCTCCTTGTAAACGCTCGAGATCCCAATCCCCACCCCTATCCCTATCGGCGTGGTGAGGGAGAAAAACATCATCATAATCACCGTCGTCACGGACTTGAATTTGGCCTAATTAATCAAAATAAATAAATAAATCATCAGACTCATTCAGTTCAGTTCATCGAACCATACAACATAAAAAATAGAAAAATAAAATAAATAATTACATTAAATGTAATTATTTTTTTTGTTTTTTTTGTCAACATCTGACTTTTTCCTTAATTTTTGCGCTAGTAGTGAAAGATGGTGGGGACTCGGAACAAATACCAAAAGCATAAATGACAACATTATGTCAACAAAAAAATTAAATTCTTGATTCCATGAGCAAATAATTTAAAGTGTCACACAATATATATGTCCAAATTGTACCTGGGAAATGCACCCCCCAAGCCCCATCCCTTCAAAGAACTGATGAAAGGAGAGTGCAGCTAAAAGAGGCTTGATTGTGTCCAAGCTCTGAGAAGCCCCTAAAGAAATTCCGATGACCACCGAGTGTACGACGATCCCGAGCTCCAAAACCTGCGAGATTATCCGACGTCTGACGAGGTCAGACGTCCTCACGGTCTCATCATCGTGAGACGGGCCCGAAGCTCCGTGGGCGTGCCCGTGGGTGGCGTGAGTGTGCACGTGCACGTGGCCCGCGTGCTCCTCGTCGACGACTGAATTGACCGTTTTGCCCTTGTCGAAGTGGGTGTTCTTGTAGAAGGAGGTGGCGAGCGTGTCGACCGTGAGGGTCCCGATGGAGGCGAGCATCGCGACGAAGCCAGCGAAGGGGAATTTGCCCCACGGGTTTCGGTCGAGGCAGGGGGAAGAAAGTGTGGTGAAGGCCTCGGGGAGTATGTGGACGAATCCTGTGGCTAGGATTACTCCGGCTGCAAAGGCTTTGATCAGGAAGAACATGTCGTTTTCAGGCCGGAGGGCCGGAAGTTTCCGGCCGAGGATCGGGAGGGAGATTCCGATGGCTCCACAAACGAGGATAGAAGCGATCGCGACTAGTTTGTACTTGAGGGCCCCACTGGATTTGTTGTGCTCATCTTGGCAGAGTGGAGAGGATGAAGAGGAAAGTGTTGGTGTTGGGAGTATGAGAATGATAAGGGATGATAGGAGGATGAAGTTGGTGGTGGTGAACATGGTTGGTTTTTGAGAAATTATTTGATGAAATTAAGGTTTTTTTTTTCTTCTTTTTGTTGTGTAAGAAAGGGCTGAATGTCTTTTGAGGCAATGGTATTGAATGCTCTTCTTGTGTGTGTGTATATATATGCTCTCCATATGCATATGGATGGTCATGGTCTAACTAGAAAACAATGGACTGTACTTATTTTGACTTTCTGTAATTCCAAATATCAGAGATATTTTGTATTTTCAGAATTTTGAATTTTTTTAATTGACACACATATATATAACAATAAGAAAAAACTTAGCCTGATTGTTTACAAAATTTACTGCTAAGATCACCTGTGTTAAATTTGTGCTGCATCTTTTGTTTCTGTTAGGACTACTTTCTTATGTAAAAACAAAGCATATCAAGACTGACATATGAAATAGACTTATATGTGACGAGATTTACCGATTCCCGGTTAGAGCTGAATTGAACCAGTGGTTCCCCCATTTTGGGGGGCCGAGAATCTGAATAGTAGTAACAAATAAGTCAAAAGGAATTTACTTGTACTTCTTTATTAGAGTGACGAAAAAATACATATGAATAGAAGAACTTCTCAACGATTTCCTCTATATATCCTTCAACCCTTAAGTATTACATATGCAGTCAACAACAGGGGCTGAAATTTTCATTGTCAATTACCAATATCAGCCAAAACTTTTCACCCTGCATTTCCATTCACTTAGACGAGTAGTTTTCAAAATACGACGCCAAAGTTATAACTATTGCTCTATATTGGTATCCTGCTATCTTACATATTCACTTACACTCACAAGATTTATCTGGCTAGATTTTGATCTTGTCCAAATTATTGATAATGCTCTAGACATAATAACATGAAATGGAAAATGGAAAACGAATCATTCCACGCAAAAATCACAGCAAGTTAACAATCTACAGTTGAGTACAAAAACTAAAGTTAAACTAACCTTTATGTCACTAGTACCGAGTAGATAACGGCCACTGTTATTTCCTCTGCAATTTGATAAAAGAAATTGTAAATTTAGAGACATCAACTGGAAAGACTTGATCAAATAACACCCACTTACTGTGTCCATGCAATGTATAAAGCAGTCGAGACAGAAAACCCAATTACACCTATTGTATCAAAGCAGAGAACAATCAAAACAAAGCCTAACTAGTTTCGGACAAGTTTATTAAACGGGAACTGATGAACACTTACTTGGTACCATTGTTGACAGAATCGCGCTTTCTTGCTTTCTCAGCTTCCACATAAATCTTGAAATAATTTACTTGGACTACACTGAAATGAGGTACATGCAACTAAAATTCACCGTTCAAAAAACAATGCACAAGATAGTTTACTGCCAATTAAAGAATTTACCGATGTTACTCGTTTTTGGTTCTTGGACCACTCTACCCTTAAGCGGATTCAAACTCTCCTAAATTTTCAAGGATGTGGAGAATCAGGGTTTTATCTCGATTGTCGGTAAAAAAAAAACATAAAATGCGAATTAGAATAAATACCGAACAAACTAAAATGAATTCGGGTTCTCCCCAAATTGCGATCGGCAATAAAAAAACACAGATGCCGAAAGCAGAAATTAGGGTTTTCAGTAGTTGTACCTTAACAGCCATCATATCTTTCTCGAGCCGATGCGAGCAAACGGCCTCCTTCTCCGATCCTCCCCCATTAGGGTTTTCAATTCGCATAGATTGGTATTTTCATTCAGAGTTAGGTTTCCGAACAATGCGAGAGCACCTGATATTGAGCGGGAAATGAAAATGGAGTTCGATTTCTAAAAGAGGAATTTGAAAATAAAAGAACTTCTGACCGCGGCTGCAAGCCCAACAAGAAAACGGCCCATTAAATAATAAACTTCGCCCATGTTCAAACAACTTATTAAAACCTTTAATGGGCTATGTCTATTGTTACTTAACAAAACCAAATAAGAGTAACGATCCTCTTTAATTTAATTTAATCTTAATTCGATTCCATTTAGTATCGTTGATAGTTTTTTTATAATACTAATATATTAATAATATATAAAATTTATTATTATTATAAAAATTCAATCCAGTTCATTTCATTTTAAACATACTCGATCGATTTTATATTTTACTTTACGTTTGTCATATTTTTTTCACACTAATTTATTTTATTTAAACTTAATTTATGTTTTTTCAATAAAATTGAATGGATTATGTTCTCATCGTACTTTATTTCATTTAATATTTTAATAATATCAAATTACGGGTACATATAGACTTTCTCGTCGTACTTTATCATTTGATATTTTAATAGCATTAAATTACGAGTACATATAAATATAGTCCATTTAATTGTACTTAAAAAATAAACATTATCTATTTAAACGACCATTTTTAAGAGAGAGAACAATTGTTTTCTTTTTAATATAAGTGAAGCATTTATGTATTTTTATGTAGTCTTGCTTTACTACTTTCAGCCTTCTTGACTCAAGACCCTCAAGCCCGAGTCAATATGCGAATTTTAAAACTACTAACTCAATTATACACGTACTTAAAAAAAATAACATTTTTAATATACTTAAAAATATTTTTTTAATTACTAACAATTATTTATTTATAAATTTAAAAATATATTTTTATTTCATACATTTTATTAATTAAATCAAAAAATAATGTTTTTATTAATATACTACTCTCGCAAATAAAATTTTTGTTTGGCATGCGTGGTGTCAAATCTTTTGACGTATAAATGTTAAATTTGATACGTCCTCGCTTACGTTTTGTTAGTTAGTACTCCTTTCAATTTATTTGAATGATCACAGTTATTTTGTAATTTATAAGTAAATGTGACTATTAAAAAAGTTGAAAAGATTATTTATTAATAATTTGATACATCGTCGCTCACGTGAATTCTACTATTTATTAGTAATTTTATTCTTATTTTAAAAATAAATTTACTTCTTTTAGTCGTAAAATCAGTACGAATGAATCAAGTTCAAGACCGAATCCATTCGTATCTTATACTGTTTAAAAATAATTAATATTATTTTGTTTGCTGCTTTTGAATGTCTAATCCTATCAACACGTTAAAAACTTAATAAATGTAATACGTTTTAAAATAAACCATACTTTTTACATAAAATTAATTATTTATGTAAATATAAAAAAATAAATGAAATTAATCGAAATTAAGTGAACTTACTGAATCGAGTTGAAATGAAGTTAAAAATGGGATTTTACAAGTCTTTCAAAATTTATACTAAGTATACCAATAATGCTATTTGCACGTTAAACTAACTGACGAGACGTTTTGCATTTTCTTTTTATTTATTTTAATTATTTAATTAAAAATATATTTTTCGATAATATTAATTAAAATTCTTTTTACGAAACATAAATATTTTTACATTTTTAAAATTTATAAAATGCGAACTGCTATGAATATTATTATTTAGTGAATGACTAGTTTCTTTTTACGAAACATAAATATTTTTACATTTTTAAAATTTATAAAATGCGAACTGTTATGAATATTATTATTTAGTGAATGACTAGTTTACCCTATATTGGTGAACAAGACAAAAACCCTACTTTGTATCCTATATAAAGGGGTCTCCCATATGAATGAGATAACAATTCATAACAATTATATTCTCCTCTCATATTGTCTCTCTTTCTACTATATTATTCTCTCTCAATTCTCTTGAGTTTATAACACGTTATCAGCACGAAAGTTCAACATCGTTCTTTATCGAAGTTCTACTCATCCAAGATCCGAACTCCAAGGCAAGAATTTATATATTTGTTTATATTCATTAATAATTATAAATATCTACTTCTTCTCCCTTCTTCTTAATATCATATGTTCCCAAAGAACATTATAATATGATATTCTAAAAGTAATATCAAATTAATTATCCTGAGTAAATCAATTAAATTTTTAATATTTCTGAAGAACATGATATGATATTCCCGAAAAAATATCAAAATTAAATGTTTCTGAAGAACATCGTGCGAGTCTTTCGTGGTCAATTCATGTATGTGCGAAGTCGACCCATGAATCAATTGATGTATTTCTTGAATTCCAAAGTGGGTGAAACTTTAGGAAAAGTTAATCCAAACCTTATTGAATAGCCCGATGATTATTTGCTTGGATATTGGGATAGCACATGAGTTTGAATCCCCACGAAAATTTGATATTCCTGAAGTAATATCAAATCAATTATTGTTAATATATTAATTAAATTGAATGTTCCTGAAGAACATAAACTTTGGTTTAAATATTATATTGATCGTTCTGGAAGAACATCATGATTTATATTATAGAGAAAATATCAAATTAAATTGCTCCCCATAGTAGCAATAAGTTTTGAATGTTCATGAAGAACATTATGATATTCCCGCAGAAATATCAAATCAATGGCTTATGATGTAACAATTATTTTTATTGATTGCTCCCGAAGAAGCAAAATTCAAAATATTATATGTTTCGGAATAAAGTTATATCGTGATACTCATAGTGAAACGTCAAATCGATTGTTCTTTTGTAACAATGATTATATGAATTATCCATGAAGGATATATTTTGAAAATCGAGAATAAATGTATTGTGTAACGTGTTATTCCTAAAGAATATACAATTGATTTATTAAATTTGATAAATATTCCTGAAAAATATTTTATTCGTCAATAAAGTTTGAATGACACAAATATTTTGATCCCCGAAGGATCATCGGTAATGATATTTTGATCCCCGAAGGATCATTGATAAAACCTAATATTTTGATCCGAATGATCACTGATAAAGATATTGTATCCCCGAAGGATTATTGGTAAAAATATTGTTATGCAAATGATGGCATGTTAAGAGTGGTTCCCGAAGAGCTTTACTAATTATCTCCGGAAGAGCTTTACTAATTATCCCCACGAGTACTACAAATGTACTTTAAACTGAAAATGATGCATATTATGATCATTATTAAGTGCGTGAAAATTGTTATTTCCCGAATTAATATGCAACTTATATTCATATCACCACTAGAGCGTAATTTCATGAATGGGCATATTAGAGAATAAGGTATATTAAATATCTCGAGCCCTTGATCCAGAAGATCACGATCCAGAAGATCGGTTTAAAGCAATTACGCTGAGTTGCATATTTAACAAAGATCATTTCTCGGCATTAGGGGGAGATAAGTATATAAAAGATATAAATGCCGAGAAATTTCATTGAATGAAAACGATCTTTAATTATAGATTCACGCACCAATCAATTGAACATGAAGTTCATGAAAATAAGTGACTTGCAATATTCAGCAAGTAATCTGCCAAAGTCATTTACATATTAATGAAGGTGTGACAAAATCACAAAAATTTGTGATAAATTGAACTATAAGAGTTTAAATACCAAAGAGATCAACTCAAATGTTGATTCTAATATACGCCTGAAGCGTAGTAGATCGATCTCAAGATATAAAATAAATCTGCGGTAATAAAATTTAGTCACCCTCAAAATCTCCTGAAGAGAGTTGGATAGAAATCCCATTGAAAAAACATGTGCACATGATGATAGAAAATCGTGGGATTGCGGAACAACCAAATTAAATATGTTGGGAAATGATGAATGATTTGGTTGATAGAATGAATTGTCATCAACATGGAAAAAGTCGTCAACGACATATTTGCTCAAGAGTTGCTCTAGAAAATTTGGATCCAAAACCTATTTCTTTGAGTACTGCTAGCACACTATCATTGATTTAGGTTTTGACTCGCTATTTTGACTCTATAGTACACACCTTAAATATTATCCCAGAAGGATATACGTGGGTGTTCGTACGAAAACGAATAATAATGTGGTGAGATATAAAAGCGAGATTAGTTGCTCAAGAGTTTTTCGCAGAAACTCGATGTTAATCAAATATTTTGAAAGATGACATTAAGTTCCGCTACTTTGTACTTCTGGCAGCAACAACGATAAATATAGATATGCACAAATGTATGATTTGACTATGTAGAAGTCATTAGAAAGATACATGCATGAAAATCCTATATGGATTTTAAAATTTCTGATTTGAAAGGAAATGAAATCAGAACATGTATAGTATCATATTACATATGTCATTATGGACAAAAATGATATTGAGACAAGGTCCCGAAGACCAGTGATTGCACTCTTTTTCCCTCTACTAAGTTTTTCCCACAGGGTTTTCTTAGTTAAAGGTTTTTAACGAGACAATCACCAAAATATAAATGTGAATGTCATGTACTCTTTTCCTCGAGTATTTTTTCCTATAAGGTTTTATAACGAGGTTTTTAACGAGGCATGCACATCACTCGATAATAATTAATGAGGACATCAGAATGTTCCATATGAGTTTGTTTTCGAGATAAAGTGAGATATTGAACCTGAAGTTCAAATGATTGTGAATTGAAGTTCACATTATTGTTCATTTGTCAAGAAATGTATATTGAACACTAGATGCATCTCAAATACTCCAGAAGAGTTACCGGCCGGTTATAGCAATTGCGAATGCTCTAGTCAATATAGATGTCTGGTAAAGGCATGTCCCTGAAGGACGAAAAATATACAATAATACAAATGAATGTGAAACTCGAAAATTCAAAGTTTGTGTCCTGAAGACCAAAATGTATACTTGAATAACTAAGTTTTTCCTATATGGTTTTATTAGTTACAGGTTTTAATGAGACTGATTGATCACAAAGTCAAAGATCTTCGGTGATTACAATCAGGGGGAGCAAGCTGTACTTTTTTTCCTTCGCTCAGGTTTTGTCCCACTGGATTTTCCTGACAAGGTTTTAACGAGGCAGCAAATCCTGTAAATAGTCATTCAAGGGGGAGTGTTATGAATATTATTATTTAGTGAATGACTAGTTTACTTTATCTTGGTGAACAAGACAGAAACCCTACTTTGTATCCTATATAAAGGGGTCTCCCCATATGAATGAGATAACAATTCATAACAATTATATTCTCCTCTCATATTGTCTCTCTTTCTACTATATTATTCTCTCTCAATTCTCTTGAGTTTATAACACGAACTTAATATAAATATAAATATCAATTAAATTAATTAATAAATACCATAATTATCCTTTTAAAATTTCTAAATAAATTTAATTTGAATTATAAAAATTGTTTTATATGGGCAATAATTGCATATTATTCTCTCTCAATTCTCTTGAGTTTATAACACGAACTTAATATAAATATAAATATCAATTAAATTAATTAATAAATACCATAATTATCCTTTTAAAATTTCTAAATAAATTTAATTTGAATTATAAAAATTGTTTTATATGGGCAATAATTGCGCATTAACTGCTATTATACGTGATTTTATTAATTTAAATAATTAAAATAAACATTAATTTGCTACTACGTGATTTTATTAATATAAATAATTTAAATAAATATTAATTTTAATTATAATTGCAATAATTGCGCATTAACTGTTATACATCAATTCTATTAATTTAAATAGTTAAAAATTTAAATTATTAAAAATAAATATTAATTTTAATTATAATTTTAATCGTAATTTTTATTTTGAAAATTTTAATTGTAATCTTAATTAAAACATATTTTAATTTTAATTTTAATTTTCATTTTCAAAATAAATATTAATTTTATAAATTTTAATTTAAATGTTCAAAACTAGTTTATATTTGTTAATGTAAATTAATTTATTAATTATAATTTTTACGTTTTTACCATAAGGTTATTATAGTCTTTCTATAATTAAAAAATTACATTTCACTGTAATTAAAAATATCTTAACACCCTATTCTTTAACAAAGTTAAAAATATATAATACTTTTTTAAAAAAAAAAAAACATTAACAAAGTTAAAAATATATAATACTTTTTTTTTTTTTAAAAACATGGGAACTTGTTGATAATTTGTAAATCCATTATACCTCTTTTTCCCAATAATATTTTAACAGACTTAAATATAAATTAAAAATAAAAATGTTTCTTAAATCATTAAATTTGATATATTAAGAAAAAATGTTTTAAATTTTATATTTATTTTATAAATAATAATACAATGAAATCAATTGATTGATTAGAAATGATGACATAAATAACTTAAATTATATTTACAGGCTATAATAAATTAAAGTTTTAATTGAACCAATTTTTTTTACTTTTTAGTTTTTACTTCACAATTGTTTAAATAAAATTTTTTTTCTTAATTTTATTTTTACTCAATTACTCATAATTTATATTATTCAACACAAAATAATTTTTTTTAAACTGAAGAAATTTTCTTTTACGAGATGGAAGGAATACAAAAACAAACGGTGATAGTAATATACAACGTGATTCAAAGCAAACATTTTTTTTTTTTTTGATAAGGAGGAGAGACGAGAAACTCCACCCCCACCCGATCGGAGGTCCCTCGATCGGGTAGGATGTAAATCGAGGGATGTGCCCGAGTAGCAGACACCTGTGCGAGAGAGCCAACAGGTCGAACCCCAGGACAAACCTTCATAATATTTCAATGAAAATTTGCCCCACCTGAGGTTCGAACCCTGCGTCGCCGGGGAATTTCACCCACATCATCACAGGTCTTACCACTCGGCTATGCCCCTGGGGACGATTCAAAGCAAACATTACTAGTGTTTATTGTAAAACTTGGTAAATCAAAGGCTTGTTGAATAAATGAAGGTAATAACATTTATGAACTAAGACTGGGAAAAAAAAAACAGAAGAGAGTAGGATTAGTTTTTATGATCTTCAATTCACGCCCATTTGGCCAGGCAAGACATACAACCTGCCCCGAGGAAAAGCGCGATGTGGGCCCCCACCTGGAGCCGCAAGTTGGCTTGCATCCTCGGGCTCATGAAATCTGCGGCTAACAAATCTACAAGTGCCATGTAAATCAATATCCCAGCCGAGGCCGAGTTGAAAGTTCCTTCGACTATAAGTGCCCTCTGGCTGTTCTCATCGTAGACACTCGAGATCCCGATCCCTATCCCGATCCCTATCGGTGTGGTGAGGGAGAAAAACATCATCATAATCACCGTCGTCACAGACTTGAATTTGGCCTAATAACGAAAATAAAAATAAAAAATATCACTCTTGCTTTCAACTTGGATTCGTCTGACTATTTGCGGACAACTGTTGTGGGACAGAGTAGTATCACTTTCTTTAAATAAACATTGTCACAATAATAAAATTTTCTAAAAAATATTCTTATTTTTTTCATATTAAAATACAATTTTACCTGTACTTATTTATTATTTATTCAACTTCACTTTTGTGTGGAAAGTGCGACTAGTGTTGTGAGACAAGATGAGTATAGTCCAAGATGGTGGGGACTCGGAATATATACGAAAAGCATAAATGACAACATTATGTGTAACAAAATTAAATTCCAGATTCCATTAGCAATTGTGACATTAGTACTATATAGTATATGATACTCATGATGATACACACTACTTAGTACGTACCTGGGAAATGCACCCCCCAAGCCCCATCCCTTCAAAGAACTGATGAAAAGAGAGTGCAGCCAACAGAGGCTTGATTGTGTCGATGCTCTGAGAAGCCCCTAACGAAATTCCGATGATCACCGAGTGTACAACGATCCCAAGCTCCAAAACCTTCCACACAAAATTTCGAAAGAGAAAGAAATGAGATTGTTTTTCTTAAATTTTAGATATTAATTGTTACGTAATTAATTTTCTTATAATATACTTGCGAGATTATGCGCTGCCTGAAGAGGTGATCAGACGGGGCCGCTGCTCCGTGGGCGTGCCCGTGGGTGGCGTGCGTGTGCACGTGCACGTGCCCATCGTGCTCTCCGCCGCCAGCTGTCGCCTCCTCGTCGTCGTCGACGACTGAATTGACCGTTTTGCCCTTGTCGAAGTGGATGTTCTTGTAGAAGGAGGCGGCGAGCGTGTCGACCGTGAGGGTCCCGATGGCTGCGAGCATCGAGACGAAGCCCACGAAGGGGAATTTCCCCCACGGGTTTTCGTCGAGGCAGGGGGAGGTCAGGGCGGTGAAGGCGTCGGGGAGTATGTGGACGAATCCTGTGGCTAGGATTACTCCGGCTGCAAAGGCTTTGATCAGGAAGAACATGTCGTTTTCAGGCCGGAGGGCCGGAAGTTTCCGGCCGAGGATCGGGAGGGAGATTCCGATGGCTCCACAAACGAGGATAGAAGCGATCGCGACTAGTTTGTACTTGAGGGCCCCACTGGATTTGTTGTGCTCATCTTGGCAGAGTGGAGAGGAGGAAGAGGAAAGTGTTGGTGTTGGGAGTATGAGAATGATAAGGGATGATAGGAGGATGAAGTTGGTGGTGGTGAACATGGTTGGTTTTTGAGAAATTATTTGATGAAATTAAGGTTTTTTTTCTTCTTCTTTTTGTAGTGTGAGAAGGGGCTTAATGGTTTTTAAGGCAATGGTATTGAATGGTATGTGTAGTAGTGTATATATATCTCTCAACTATAAATTACAAGAGTATTTCAATATTTTGTTTTTTATGCACTGTACTTATTTTGACTTACTGTAATTCCAAATATCACAAGTATTTGGTATTTTCAGAATTTTGAATTTTTGACTTGCCATTTTTTGAACACGCACACGCATACGGTACGCATACGGATTATATACAGTATACTATAAGAAAAGACATAGCCTGATTTTTTTTCAAAATTTAATACTAAGGATTATCTTGAATTGGATCATCTTATGTTTCTGTTAGGACTACTTTCTTATGTAAAAACAAAAATATAAAAGCTGACAGACTGACTTATGAAATAGACTTGCACAAGAGTTACCGATTCCAGGTTAGAGCTGAATTGTTGAACCTGCGGTTCCCCCATTTTCGGGGCCGAGAACCTGACCAAACAATTTATGTCCTGATTTTTTGAACCACAGTTCGATTCTGGTTATGTTTGGTAAGGTCCAAGTTTGAGCAAAGATATATACAAAAAAATAAAAATGATTCCCAAATGTACATGAATACATACCTCTTTCAACATAAAGTATAGAAGAGTATCACAAAGTATTACGAAGAACCTGCACTGAACTTGAGATGCTCCATTCTGTGAAAGGGCCGAGGTAGCCGGTCAAAATGGAACAGATACCACTTTGAATGGAGGGAAGGAAATCGAGCGGGCCCCATAGACATCATATTCTCTTGTGCAAGTGCACTCTATAATAATGGGGGTACATTCACCTCTTTCGCCTGCAAAAACCCGAGTTGAAAAGAATGCCTTTTTCAGATAGGACACAGAATACACAGTCGAAATGCACATGCAGGTTGTTTCTTCGCCACAAAGATACTATGGGAGTATTTATGAATACTAACAATCAAATAATGAAAGAACAAGTGATTCATCTTCTTGTTTCTCGTGGACTAAGTTGAACCCATGCCTCTGGAAAATTATCATAACGCGTCGCATATCACATAACCAACAAAAGAATCAGATTATGAAAATTTGCAAATTCAGCTTCTTACAGAAGGGGCTGATGAATTGAATAGCTTGTGCGTGCGTGCGTGCGAATACTTGATATTGGTAAAGTACAATTGACTCGAAAAAGTGAAAATGTTACGCGTAGTTTCATCAGTATAGTAAAACATTACTGGCATCAACTATCACTATATTCATCAGCATTATACTAGCGAAAAAAGAAAAAAAAAACTAAGAAATATTTTGTACCATGGTTTTTTACGAGTTAAACAAAGGTAATTACCTTGAAAAACTTCTCGTAGTTACATCCTCCTTCCACCAACAAGAGGTTTCAAAGGCGACAAGGATCTGATCTCAGGGGCTGAACTAGGAAAAAGCGTATTGAGCTTATGCATCAGAATATCCGATCTCGATGGAATCTCGTTCAAAAGGAACTGCTGGACAATTGGTTTCTTAAACCACTCCAACACAGACTCCCCCGGGGCCCGCAAGACAACCTTACTGACCTCAAACGGTGATTCCATCGAGCCCAACATCTGCGCCACCACTATCCTCAGAGTTGGCCCTGTAACCAGTTTGATCCGTCTAGGGACAACACCGTAATATAACATGCGCTTTCTGAATCTATGTAGTGTGTGCACGACCGCTATAAGAGCTGCACCCACGGACAAATTTCTAACATCGAGGGACCAAGCAATGTGTTGATCGAACACGATTGCCTTAGGGAAGAGTTTGTTCTCATATGAAACTTTCCACACACACCGAGCCCGGTTTATTTGTCCCATTAGGACTAGATAGTTAAGGAGGACATTGACAAAGTACCGAGTAGCTCCCTCTTCCAATTCGTAGTCGATTCCCTGGAAAAAATCCCTCACGAAAGACAAAACAGGTTGTTTCCTCCGTTCGGGCCCGGTGAAGAGTCCACACAAGAAAGCATGAGCCTTGTGCTTAGTAGCACCCAAGATCGACATCAGATGCCTTTCATTGATCTCTTCTTGGCATCTCACGAGATGGGCTAAAATCGACGTGTAAAGTATGAGGTCGACTTTAGAAGACGCGTTAATGTATGTTTCAAGAAGAGGCTTAGCAGCTTCATAGAGGCCATTCTTCATGCATGACTCAAAAAGCTGCCTTATGATGAAGTTGTTCGTTCGGACGCCAGTGGAGCCCATGAACCGAAGCCACCTTAAGGCGAGATCAACAGACCCATCCTTTATGTAAACCATGAGAACATCACTAGCATTCAGTTCGACCGAGTAACCCATGTTCTTCATCTCGAGCAATATCTTCGCGGCCACATCCACGAGCTTCTTCTTCGCCAGCAGAGTCAAAAGTGACGTGTAAGTGCTGAGACCAGGCCTCAAGCCTGCATTCGTCATTGAATTGTACAGTTTCATAGCAGCATCCACCTGTCCAGAAGCCGAATGCATTTCCAAGAGAGAAGAGTACGTAGACGGGGTGGGTAAAAATCCAGCCTTCTCCATATCCGAGAAAATTGACATTGCAGTCTCGAGCTTCCCAGATTTAGCATGTGCCTCAACAATCATAGTGTAAAGCCCGTAATTAGGCCTGAACCCAGCTTTCTTCATCTCGTCCCAGAGCTTAAGCGCTGTCTCCAACTTCCCAGCCTTCACGAACGACTCTGTTAGAGAGACAAACATGCCCCCAGAGGGCCTTAGTCCGAAACCTTGCATTTCCATGTACACTTTCATAGCCGTATCCAATCTCCCAGCCCTCCCCATGGTATCCACAAGAGATACGAAAATTCCAGAACTCGGCCGACAATTCTTTTCCTTCATCTCCTTAAAAAGCTTCATGGCAGCATCTAGTCGCCCTGACTTAGCCAGGCTAGGTATCATCATGTCGTAAGTCGAAGAGTCTAAAGAACACCCTTCTTTTTCCATGCTTTCGTAAATCTCAAAGGCTTTATAAGGCAGCCCTTTGGTCAGAAACAGAGTGATGAGGGAATTGTAAGTCTGAGTATCGAGTTTGCACTCCATTTCCTGGACTTTCTTGAAACAACAGAAAGTGACCTCTAGTTTCTCGGCTCTGGCCAAGTACTGAAGCACCCTGTTATACGGGCCGAACGAGGAGACCCCTTCGTCACCTCCCGAATTAGAAACCATTTCCTCGAAAACCGACTGGATCCCTTCGAAATCTCTACTCAAATTCAACTTATCGAACAGCATAATATAACAATCGTCACCTGGCACATACCAGGGTTGCCTCTTGGCCCATCGGAACAGACTCAGCAACGCATCGCTGTCGTCGATTATCTTCAGCGCCTGAGTGACGTGAGTCATGGTCGGCACGAACTGGAGCTTATCCAGCTGGATCTCCATCTCCGGGCCCCACCGCCACCTCTTGACGACCTCGACTATCTTCGCCACGGCCGACACGTTCGAAATGGGCTTCCTCACTCCGCCCACCATCACGTGGTCGTCTAATCCGGGCTCGACCGATCTTATTCCCTTGCCGGAGTAAATGACGCTGCCCGACTCGTCTAAATACTCGACTTCTTCGGTCCATTCTCGGGGATCTCCCCCGCCGCTCTTTCCCGAACAGTAATCCCTGATGGAATTTGACGCGGGAAATGCGGTGATTTTACTGTGACCGAATATTTTTCTCGATTGTCTGAGACTTTTGGAGAGCGAAAGGGTGCGCAGTATCATCTTCTTCCAAAATTAAATGGTATGGTGAAAATGCGGAATGGTGACAATGCGTAAGAGGTTTGAATTTCGAACCAGGTTGATAATCTCGAGAAGAAGAAGAAAATTTCAGCTCGCATAAACCCTAAACCCTGATTTCTGCAATTGATTTTGCGAACTTTTGAGTTTGACCCGTTATCTCGATTCAGGTCGACCCGAGATTATTCGGGACGAAAGATATGGGCTGGGCTTTTGTTTTTGTTGAGACATTCGGATTTGGGCCTCGAATATTTCGATCCCGGTCAGACTAATTTAATTTGTGAAGAAAGGATGACATTTGGCGTCAGATAGAAAGAGTATAAAAGAGGAGTGCATAATTTTTTGTTGACAAAATGTAGCACTCCCTCTGTGACTCTGTCTCACATTAACAAAGAGCTTTAGAACCGAGATAGTCTTAACTTGATCAAACATTTTAAGAATTACTCTAATTGACATATGATCATTTTTGTTCAATAAAATTGTATTTTAAAGGTTAATGAACAAATGATATACTCTCTTAGTCATATGAACAAATGTATTTTTAGGGTACGAAGATCAAGCAAACAATATTTTAATTATAGGGTGAGTGTGGTGATTTATGTTTTTAGTATTTAATTTTTATTTAATAAATAAAGTGAGTGAATTTTAAGAATAGTATAATAAAAAATTAATGTTATTTTTTGCTATTTAAAAAACGCATATATATGCGGTAATACTTTCAAAATGAAAAACATGACATTTACAAATTACATACATAATATATATGAGAGTATTTAAATTTAATGAAATAATATTTTTTTCATTAGACTAAAAAACGATTGAAAAAGTTTTGATCAGTGATTGTAAGGGGGCTTTGAGTGGAAAGCAAGCAAAAGACAAACAGAGCCTAAAAACTCAACTTTATTTAGATAATTAAATTTGTTCTTACCTATGTGAAGGCAAGCATATATGCATGCACACATGCAAATTCTTGATCCGTATAATACGCCTCCTAAAACATTCACTCACACAACTTACTTTTTCCTACTCTCATTTTACATTTCTTCTAATACACATTTTCTAAGCATCAAAGTGTGACACAAGAATCATCTTTAATTTGGTTGGTTTCCATGCTATATATACATATATAGCCATTGATTTCGTTTGTGGTGAGGTTTTTGTTTTGGATATTCGATTCATTGATTTCGTTTTCGCCAAATGGGAAAAAATGGAGTTGTTCGACTCTGTCTCTGCGTGTGTTTTGCGGCCGCTTGGCTTTTGCAATGTGGTGAGTTTTGTTTCATTACATCGTTCTTATCCATTTTTTATGTTGTTTCGTCAATTAGAACTTAGCGGCAACTTTTTTTTTTCATCGGTAGATGCTTCAAGAACAAGAGTCGGAAAGCATTTCGCAACTTCAAACACGAAACCACAAAGTAAAACTCGTTTCCTCCACAAAAAACTCGTCACTTACGTTCAATGGGATTCATCAAACAACGGCCCATATGTGAGTCCACCATTCTCCATGGCACCGTACGACTCAGTTCCTCCAACATCTCTACCGGAGAACGCAACTCCGAATTGTCTCTATCCACCACCAACCCCAATGGGCTCCTCACCAGCACCACCCGGGCCCATGTTACCCGGCCCAACCCAAATTCCACCTTCAAGCCCAACTCCACCAACCCAACCCGCGATCAGCCCACCAAGCTCTGACCCCATGCTACCCGGCCCAAACCCACCCACAAACGTTCCCACGCCAACCCAACCCGTGATCAGCCCACCGAGCTCTGACCCCATGTTACCCGGCCCAAACCCACCAACCCAACCCGTGATCGGCCCACCAACATCCGAGCCCGGCCCACCTCACAACATACCGTCCCCTTCTGGATCATCCATTAATCCTAGCCCAAGGTTCCTGCCTCCAGTCGTCTACCCACCACCAATGGTCCCGCCGCCTCCGAGCCGGGCTCCGGCCACGACCCTGTGGTGCGTGGCTAAGGCCTCAGTTCCTGAGCCCATAATCCAGGAAGCAATGAACTACGCATGTGGGTCGGGGGCTGACTGCGACGGGATTCAGCCCAATGGGCCGTGTTTTCAGCCCAACACTTTATTTGCCCATGCATCATATGCATTCAATAGCTACTGGCAGAGGACTAAACTGACGGGCGGGGGCACTTGTGATTTTGGGGGCACCGCCGTGCTTGTCACCGTCGATCCAAGTACGTCGCAAATTTCTTATTATTAATTAATCATTGTTATATGTAATTTTATACATGTAATTTTAGTTTGGGTTGATTAATTGAATCTTATTTTTCATGTGCAGGTTACGATGGGTGTCAATTTGTTTACTTCTAAAAATTTTGGGTTCCATATTATTTTATTTGAATTTAGTTTTAATACACTTATTATTAATAAAATTAATTTAACATTTTTTTTTCAATTATTATTTATGGTATTTGAATTTAGTTTATTACGTTTATTATTAATAAAATTAATTTAACAAATTTTTTTCAATTATTATTTATGTTTTTTTTTTTCAATTATTATTTATGGTTTGTAATCTTTTGAGTGTTGTGTATTAATGTGATATGAGTTAATATTGAATTATGGGTTACTTTTTGATTAGTTATAATATTGAAATATAGGAATATGAGAGATTGATAAGTTTTTATATTATTAAGTTGTATAATTTTGAACACATTTCATACTTTACCCGTTAGATAATAATCTTTATAAATGTTGATGTATTTTATTTTATTTTTGAATGTTCTATGGTTCTATTAGGAAGTTATGCCTATATCTATATATATAGTATAATACCTACAATTTTAGAGTTTTTTTTTTAGAAAATTTTGTAAATGTTCAATAGATATTTCTATATATATACATCCTAAATAAATAACAATGATCTTTAGCACCAATTTTTTTATAAAATGTTATTTTTGATGAAGGAATTACTTAATCGACATAAGCAATTCGATAAAAATAAATTAAAAGACTTACTTGTCTTCGAAGCGGAAACGTAAATCGAACGGACCGAATCCTCTTGTTGCGTGTTGCTCCTCGTGCTACGTAGTGTCTACAACACTCTCCCGATTGGAGTGTTGAATTGTTCTTCACGATCTAAGAACTATAATGAATATTGTTTATATCTGTTTATTTTGTCTGTCTTTACGTGAATCTATATCTGTATAATTTATTTTTAATATAAATTAGACAGATAATTGCTCACATTTAACAGCAACGGGAGTTTTGAATATTTATATTTATAATATATATTATATTACAAAAAATAATATATATATAAGGGTCGAGCCCACCGCGATCCTAATCCCAACATTTGAAAATTAGAGTATTACTCAATCCATTTATCTAAATAAATAATAATGATTTTTAGCACCAAATTTTTTATAAAATGTTATTTTTGAAAATTAGAGTATTACTCAATCCATTTAAAAATTGATTTCACGTTCTTTAGAGTTTAAGAAAAATATTATTATTTTTAAATAAAAAGTAAATTCGTTGTGAAGAAAATTTTAAAATGAAGTTAATAAAATTAAATAAAATTGTATTTTTAATATTAAAAAATTAGAATAATCATTTTATTTTTTTAGAGTGCGTCAACTATTTGTTGGACACCCGAAAAAGAAAGTATACCAACTGTATATGAGTACTATTTTTTAGAACAAAATAAGAGATAAAAATATATATTTAAGTTAAAAAGTAAAATAATTTTAAATAAAAATTTATAAAATAATTAGTTGATAAATTATGAATAAAATTGTATTAAAATGTTATTTTTTTTATAAATCTTAATTAAAGCACACCAATTATTTTTATTAAAAAATTTAAAGATAATATAGTGAATCAGAAAAAAAATGACAAATCGGTCGAGAAGCCTGAGTTTCAGCTAAAGAACGCGTAAGCGAGCTACACCATATAACAATCAACTATGGGCACAAATACACACAAAGCTCTGTTCATTATCTTCTCGGCTCGGCTCACTAGCTTGCTCATAACTCCACTTCTGTGGGGCTGAGCTGATAAGCGAAATGCTGCTCGGAGGTCGCTCTCTCGTTTCCAAAACGCTCGCTCGGGCCGCCGCCGCGCCAAGGATAGCCACCGCGCTTCAGGAAATCGCTTCCAGTTATCCCAAAGGTATTTTCGGTTCGAATGCATTCCGCAAATCGAGTTTATACTGCGAATTCTTTGTTTGTTTCTCCGAGTTGAATGTGTTAGTGATTTTCAATCGGTTCGCTTTCAATGAATTTTGTTTAATATCGAAATCTATTAGGTTTCATCTTCAATTTGATTTGCTTTTTTAATTTTTTTTTTTTTTAAATCAAGATAGTTTGGGGAATTGATTTACAGTTGCTAAGGTCGTGCTGAAAAAGGGGAAAACTCAGTTGTTCAAAGATGGTAGCCCAATGGTGTACAGTGGAGCTGTTGATAGAATAATCAGTAGGCCACCGCCGGTGACCGAAGACGTGGTCCTCGTCACTGATGGGGCAGAGAAACCGATCGGTTGGGGATTATACAATTCAGTTTCGATGTTTTGTGTTCGTCTCATGCAACTCGAAGATGAAGCATCACAGTATGTATATTTGTTTCAGAAACACTGTTATTTTTAATTGTATTAAAATGCAAGAAACCTCAGTGTCTTCGTCGTTGTTATGGTACAGAGATCCTTCTTGTGCGCTGAATGTGGAGAGATTGCTTGAAAATAGAATCAATGATGCTTTTGCATTAAGAGAGGGGCTTGGGCTTCCTTCGACTAAAACAACTGCATATCGTCTGGTTAATAGTGAAGGAGATAGGTAATATTTCACTAGACTTCTCATTTTGAATGTATATTAATCGACTGTCAAGCTTATGCAATAAACACACTCGCCCCGTGGTATCCAGTGCAGGTTGTCTGGCCTTATTGTAGATATTTTCGGACATGAAGCGGTGATTGCCTCCTCTGCTGCTTGGGTCGAAAAGTACAAGCAACAAATAAAATATTGCGTAAAAAAAATAAGCAATGTCAGTGACATAACTTGGAGACCATCCGTTGATATTTTGAAGGAAGAAGGGTTGGATTTGTCTGATTCGGGAGATGAAGCTTTATCAACTTCTCCCAGAATGACCAAGGTAAAAATAAAATAAAAATTTCACGTGGTAACTTGCTAGTCATTTTTTCATTAAAAATTTAAAACCCAGAATCTCAGTTTTCTAATGACCTTGAACAGAATCTTGTTCCAAATTATATTATTACAGAGTAATTGTGCCCATAATGTGTGTGTGTGTGTCTCAAAACTAGGTTATGGAGAATGGCATTTCCTATTTAGTCTCGATGGAGGGACAAAAAACTGGCTTCTATGCTGATCAGCGTGAGAATCGCCAATATATATCATCAATTTCCGAGGGCCGGAAAGTGCTTGATATTTGCTGTTATACCGGAGGCTTTGCTCTCAATGCAGCAAGTGGCGGTGCTCTAAGTGTAACTGGTATATTCATGTCTTCCTATAAATCTTTACCATCAGCTTTATTGGTAGCTGTCAGACAAAGCAAAAAAAGAAATATGGGCCACGAATTGATAGCCTTCATAAATGTTTCCACCTATTAAAGTGTTAGGTCATATGAACTATTTTACCTATACTATGTTTTATTCTGGAAGGTGTCGATTCATCTGCTCTTGCTCTTGACATTGCCAAGGAGAATATTATTCTCAACAGCTTTGATTCTGAAACTATATCATTTTTCAAAGAAGACGCTACACATTTTATGAAGAATGCTCTCTCAAAAGGTAATTCATGGGATATAGTTATTCTGGACCCACCAAAACTAGCTCCGCGTAAAAAGGTACATCGTCGCTTTTCGTTTCATCTTCTTGATACTTTATTGTTTCCGACATTATATTTCTTCAACATCTGGAGCATTTAAACGAGCCTTTTGATCATTTGACACCATATGCAATTTTCTGAGCTCAAATGTTCTTTAGTTAATTATCACTTACCGCTAAGGAATCTTTTACGTGTATAGGTATTACAAAGTGCATCTGGGATGTATAGGAACTTGAATTCCTTGGCTATGCAAATAACAAAAAGGGGTGGACTGTTGATGACTTGCTCGTGTTCCGGAGCAATGACCCAAAGTGGAATGTTCCTACGTATTTTACAGGCAAGTTTTAATCCCACTTCTATATATAGTTATTTTTATTCCCCTTCCAGGTGCTCTACTTCTTCACACATTTGTAGTTATTTACTAGAAGGTGATCTTGAGCTTATGTCCGTTTGCAATATTCAAAAGAACTCAACTATACAAATATTATCCTCTAATACGTGTTCTATTTTACAAATGACATCTTTAATTAAGGACCTATTTCTTAAGCAAATACAAAATCCGATTGGATATTTGTTTACCTTAAAGGCGATGTTTGTAATATCAGAGTTTTTTTTTTTAATTCATGTAATCAAACTAAACCTCAATTGTCAAATTCTAATACCCTAAATTCTTATTAATATATAGATTCTCATATATGAAAAAATATAAAGTGATTTTTTAACCCCGAAAGACTCATTCATTTTGCCTTGTTCAGGGCGCTGCATCCATGGCCGGTCGAAAGATTACAGTTGTACGTCAAGCTGGGGCAGGCTGTGACCATCCCGTGGACCCTTCGTATCCGGAGGGGGAATACCTCTCCAATGTTTTACTAAGAGTGCTATGATGCTCGATTTTTCTTCACCTATTAATGTAAAGTTAACAAATCTTGCAGGCATCAAATTGCTCTTGCTAATGGAAAGCAAGAAAAAGGACTCCTAAAATAGTTTGGGAGAGGTATTTTGATGAGAGCAAATGTTAGTGAAAACCATCAGAGTTTCTGGGATGTTGGTATAATTTTAGGTTGGCTTTGCTCTTTGAGATAGATATGAGATAGTTTTGAATCTTTGATAAAATTATAAGTTTAAGAGTTCGAGTAACACATGAATAAGATGTTAGAGGGCTCGGCAGCTATTATTCATATGGCCATGCTGCCGTGTGATATGCCACACCCGCAGTTTTACGATTGTGCAAGTGCCTCTTATTTGAAACAAAGCACAACGCATTTAAAACCCCTACTTGGAAACAACACCCGTTGAGAATCATCAATACCACTTGAGCTACAAAACCTGCATTTTTTTTCAACAAAAATGTATATATCGACCTCACTGTAAAAATAGGGAATCAGAAGGATGTAAAAAAAGAGTCAAAAACACAAACTTTTTATAAGATATTAGACCATTACACTGAGTTTAAGAAATTGGGTATTAGATACTTAATAGGTAAATAAGTAGTCAAATATACATCTAACAACATTGAGACCTTTATATAATAGTACAAGCCCAGCACATTCAAAGCAAGATTGCAAATTTCAAGTCTAAATAGTCGAAAGCCCGTGACGAAGGTATACACACATCCTTCAAAACCAAACAAGAACCAACCAAGCTTCTATCCATACAATGGCACTCATTAGCTGGCATCAGTGACCACCCGGATTCCGGTTCCATGACAAATAAGATGGATCTCCAAGTTGCCTGAAACATAAAGCATTATATTGTCATACTTTATACCACTCTTGTGCAAAACGTGACTTGTAATTTCCAAATTTTGATCACTATAACATCGAAGGGTCAATTGTAATTTTTTATTTAAAAAAAGGAAAAACAATACTTATGAAATTTAGCTTAGTTAAAGAGAAACATTGGTTATCATTCAAAAATCAAAATTTTCTGAAGGTACAATATATATATATATATATATATATATATATATATATATAGAAATGGAGAAGCGAGCGAGAAAGAGAAACTATTGTTGGATCAATGGTTACGGATAAACAACTAACCATTAGTTTAACAAATAACGGTAAGCACAAAGAGACATACTTACTCGCGATAAAACACATAAAATAAAGCAATTACAGTACATACATCCTAGAAAACCACTAATAACCAGAGACAAAATAGCATACCTTGGTTTGATAAGATAGATAAGCATGAAACCCATGGCCAAGAAAAAGCACAGTCCACCCACTGTGAGATACGCAATACCCACGAAATCATTTTTTCCTCCTAGCCAGCTTGTCGTAGAAAGAACCAGTTTCTTCTCTCCATTAAAACTGTAAGTGTTATAATTGTTCAAAAATGTCACATCGATGACTTCACCCTGTTGCAGGTCAACTTCTATTTTCCCATACAATTTCCTGAAAGTTGGAAGGGCTGCCGTTCGCATCCAAACAATGAGGTCCTCTTGTTGATTCAGCTGTTTCACAACAAAATAATCATAAAACAGATTTTAAACTAGTCCTGAAAGCAAAAAAAAACATAGAAGCTAAGAATGATCTCCAAACATCTTTATTCAAAAGTGATATGAGGGAAGTAATATATTGAGAAAAGCTTTCATACAAACATACGATACATTATATTGAAGTAATGAACAAAATCACATATAAACTCCAAATCCAGTAAGATATAAATAAACGAGGGCAGTGGGCTTACTGGTATTGATGCATTAAGACTGGCACCACCTCTTAGGGTACCATTCTGGAAGTTACTAGGGAAGACATTAGCTCCGAACTTACGATCCCTGTCGCTCTTCCAGGAGATGCCTATCTTGTTTATGGACAATTGTTGGTTATTGCGTGCAAACCCATAAGTATCGTTAAACAAACTCCACGCTATAAGACCACAAGGAACAATAGGCTGCTGCCCTGGTGTCGAATCCTCGGGGCTACATGAACTTGTTTCACTTGCACTCCCAGCACTTCTCAGCTGCTGATCATTTCGGCTCCTCACGTATCTAATGACCATCGAATATTATAATAAGCGAACCAAGAAGATATATTTGGTCATCAAACAAGAATTTTCAATTCAATTATAGACACTCCTGAGAGAGAAATGTAAATTTTCTGCATGATTCAACTAGAAAACCAAAAGCATTTAGTGTGAGACTATTTTAAACCAATGAGATAACCACACTAATAATTGCATCCAAAAGGAGATTCGGAATTTAAAGACAAAAAATTGAAAATCAATACAACTATAGGCAAAATTTCAGACAAGAACAGGACAGAACTGCATTACAGCTACCTGCGGTGATTCTGATAGAAATTGTCGAGTTGGTAATACACATAGATTGGCTGTGCCATATTCTTGGGAACCTGAAATATACTGTAACCATTTAGTTTAAAAGCACTTATCGTGTTTTGTATCAAATGGGAAATGCTGAGAGAGACTCACCGTAAGAGTTCTATTGCAGGTTTTGTCTAGAGAACTTTGAATAAACGCAACTTTGTTGGTTGAGAAATTTGAAGGGATGCAATCAGAATCATATCTATAAACTATTTCAGCGACCTGGTGCACGAGACAGAATTTTCAGTTAGTGAAAATCTGGAAAAGGAAAATGGCAGACAAATGAATGAGTACAAATAGCAGTCGACTTATTGCATACATCGCGGGAAGCGATAAGGGATACGACTCCGATGGGTATGAAGACAACACTGACAAGCAAGAATGTCGAGATCACCTGCAGAGACGAAGCCATTATTATAAAATATTGACCATACATAGGGGTACGAAAGGAATTCGCAAAACAATATTGAAATATTTACCCATTTAGGCGTAAGAATCGGTTTGCAAGCGGGTAGTTCCTGCTGAGTGAACCTTGAATCTGAGGTAACAGAAATAGAAAACACCAACACTTTAGAATCATGAATTTATTCCTCCTGGATCTCTCTAAAGTGTCCCGAACGTTATATCCTCGTATATAAACATCTCGTGAAGTAATAAATCATCAACGTCCGATTCCAGAACTTAAATCAATGCTTTGGTTAAACATACCATGTATGGACATGATCAACAAAGCTCTCCATCTCAAAATAAGTCCAAATCAATAACTAGTTTTAGAACCTTTCGAAACAGTAAACACAACTCAATATACCTTAATCCCCCTATATATTCCATACCAAAAAACCCAAAATACAATAAAAACAATGCTAGCTGAAGAAATCATACATTTGGGCCTCTTGGAATTTCTTCTGGGCGCAGCCGATTCGGCCGATCCAGCGGCCCCTCCGGCGCTCGACGACGGAGTGCTCGGGTTCATAGCTTCACAACCTTCCTCAAACAACAGAGACCCCTTGAATCCCCAAAAAAAACGAACGGCGACGATAATTGAATCGCGATCAAACAGAAACCTAGATTCGGAACAACGGAATCGGAAAACGTGGAACTCAAAAACCTCCGAGATTTTGAGAAATCAAAGATAATGGCGGAGGTTTAGGTGATGATAAAATAGGGAAGAGGGGGGCGATGTGCTCGGGAAGCTCTTGCTATTTCTCGCAATACATATATTTTTCTTTTTTCCTTTGTTTGACTTTGAAATTTCTTCGCGTTGTAATTTTCACCCACGCGAAATTATTTAATTAATAAAAAATAAATTAGAAAAAAAAGGAGATACTGCGAAGCGTGTTTTTCTCCTGCTCGAAAGAACTCGATTAGGGCTGCGCCGATCCACTTCGATTTATCTCCTCCCGAGATATTTGTTTTTCTGAACGAACGAAGGGATTGAGAAGGTGGGGGAGGTTGACTGCAGGGGTAAAATGGAGAAGACGATCTGGTCAAATACGAGCGGCTTCAGACACGTTTTTCATTTTCTTTTGTTTCGATAGCGGTTCGGGTTCTTCTACCGGACCGGTCCGGTTCTTCTAGAAACACTATTTTTTGCTAAATATTTAACGTCTCATGTAATGCACATCCGTCTCCGCCCCTTATAATTGAGCTTTTTTTGTTCAGCGCCAAAATTAAAAAAAACAATAAGTACTCCCTTCTTTCCTTAACACTATGTATAGAGAAAATGACACGTAGATTAAGAAAAAGTAATTTTTTGTGTGTTTTATAATATAAAGTAGGGGTATAATAGGTATTGATGTGTAAGTAATAAAGTAGATAGTTGAAAAAGTAGTGGTATAAGAGTAAATAAATGTGTATTGGGAGGATGAAATTGTGAAAAGATATTCCATTTATAGAAGGTGCACTGTTTTAAGGGATGAACTAAAAAAGAAAGTATGCATTGTTTTAAGGAAAAAAATGAGTACTAAGTATATAATTAGAATTGATTGAGTATTTAATTATTTTGATATATGATAAAATTACTTTGTTACTTAAATAATTACACAATAATTACAACATTTAAACTATTTTTGTGCACTTCTGTATAATTCCAAAAATTAAATTAGGGAGTATTTTTAGTTTTTATTTATCCTTTAAAAAATCTGTTGTCCCTAAAAACTCAGTACATTAATTTGCAAAGTGAACATCATTTTGAAAGACTAAGTGAGCAATATTAAATTATTAATGAGTTAATGTTACAGCTTCAAACGAATTGAATGACTCACGGCATAATTGAGTGAGTCGAGCTCCGAAAAGAGCTATGTCCAATTCAAGCATATACTGTTTACTTATCATAAACGACTGCTAATTCATTAGCTCAAAATTAATCAATTTATTTATGGTCCGAATAAACATTATCTTACATATAAAATAGACCATTTGTAAATCCTTCGTAAATAAATACTACACAAAGATAAAAAAAATGTTTTGTTTCGTCGAAGGTCACCGCAAAGCGCAAAGAGTCGTAACGGAGTTCGCTATCGCGAAACCTTCGATTTTTTTATAGATATATAATTTGTCCCGATTCAAAAAAAGAATAAATAAAATAATCATGGAATATTTAATGGCGAAGCGAAAACCCCCAACAATAATTTCACCGAAAAATTGACGAGTGTACTTTGCTGAGCGAAATGAGGCTGACACTCGCGAAGCATATGGGGTGGACACGAACGGCCCTGGCGCTTCGCCGCGGCGTCATCTCCGGCTCCGCATCTATATCTTCTCGACAGGTCACCTCCGTCCTCCTCTCTCGTTTTTTTGAATCTGTTCAATTTCGTTTATTTGATCGGAAATCGAAATATCGTCTGTCTCTCTTTGCTGAATCTGGAATCTGGTATGTTAAAATTTCGGAATGCATTCGATTGATGAGTATATAGTTTGTTCAATTTTATGGAATCGATAAAATTTTCCACTCACATACTGAAAGTTTGGTATGATCGGTACATTATGAATTCATTTTGAGAATTGTGATGTGGGAACTTGGAGTTTTTTTTTTTCAATTATGGCAGATGAGTACGGACGCGCAGAGTGTTGCTGCTCGTTTAAGCGGTTCGGGATTTATCCGAAGTCAGGGGCTTATAGGAGGGAAATGGACCGATGCATATGATGGGAAGACTTTTGAGGTTTGGCAGTGTATGTTTTTTTTGTCAATGCGAGATGAATATAAGGTGTTTCTCGAAGCAATTGGTGGAGTAATATTTGTTGCCTATTATGGCAGGTTCGCAATCCTGCAACTGGTGAGGTTATAACTAATGTTTCGTGCATGGGTGGAAGGGAGACAAACGATGCAATTGCTTCAGCGCATGATGCATATCTCTGTGAGTTTTTTTTTTTAAGGCTAATAAATTCATCCGATGCCATTTTTTTTCCCTCTGATTTTTCGTTACTAGAATTATGGTTGTTAGATCTTCATCTCAATCAGTTGTACTGCTTGTAAATCAGTATGCCAAAGACATCAACAACTTGCGTTTTCATAGTAACCTTCTCCTCTGTTTAGGGATTTTTATCCTGTCTTTTCTGCTTGAATTTGTAATTACAGTATACTTGCTCGAATAATGTCACAGCTCATTTCTTCTGCTTTTGTTTTTGCCGTTTTTTTTAATTCTTCTTCGAACTTTGAGTTTTAATTTTTAATTCTTCTATGTGGTGGATTCAAGGGTGAAATGTAGTCTGACCAATTTACTCCTTTTAACGTTAAAAGCTTGGAGCAAGCTAACTGCTGCAGAAAGGAGCAAATATTTAAGAAAATGGTTTGATTTGTTATTGTCCCACAAAGAAGAGCTTGGGCAACTTATGACTTTAGAACAAGGAAAACCTCTGAAAGAGGCCATTGGGGAGGTACCTGATTCTCTATTGTTTTGTCACATTAATAGATTTTTGCTCTGCATTTCATTTCACGGAGCACATGTAAACTTGCAATTTACAGGTTAGTTATGGGGCGAGTTTTGTGGAATACTATGCAGAGGAGGCTAAACGAATATATGGTGACATTATTCCAGCCTCATTGCCAGATCGTCGTTTGTTTGTTTTAAAGCAGGTTAAGTGAGCTTTACCTCGAGTTTTAATCCCACTTCAAAATATTAGATATACTAGATTAAGCATTTTGCAGTGATATAATCTGATTCAATCTGTATAGTGTATACTATTATGCTACTAACCCACAGTTTTGTGGGTTTTGGCACAGTGGAACAAATCACAATTTGTTTTTTTGGGTCCGAGACTGAGACTGATATTGATGTAACAAATATTCTCTTGCAGCCAGTCGGTGTTGTTGGGGCAATTACGCCTTGGAATTTTCCTTTGGCCATGATTACACGCAAGGTGTTGAAAATGCCCTTTTATAATTCAGTGATGTCCAATTCGATTCTTTTTGTGACCGGGAGTAGCATTGGCATGATATAGATAATGGATCATTGATCTTGTTCAGGTTGCCCCGGCCCTTGCTTGTGGGTGCACGGTGGTCATAAAACCCTCGGAACTGACTCCATTGACCGCATTAGCAGCAGCTGAACTATCTATTCAAGCTGGGATACCACCTGTAATTTCTTACTCCTACCCTTTAATTCTATATAAATACTCGTACGACATTGTATACTCATACATGAACTGTTTCATTCTCTACCCAAGATGTTGTTTGTTTACAGTAAACTGAAAAAGTTATGATAACAAATAAACATGTATAGTCACTTTTTTGGGAGGCCTCAATTAGTATGAACTAAGAAGTGCTTTATGTTCACATTTATCCATTGCTTATCCCTTTATTTGGTTTTCTTCCAAGTTATAATTCATGCGGTTGGTATTTTGCAATTAGTGAAACAAATCTTGATTTTCAGTTAAAGCCATATGTCATCTGACTATCTGACTTTCTTTACCTCTTCATTTATATACTTATGCTTTCTGTGAGATAGGGTGCAGTAAATGTTGTAATGGGAAAAGCGCCTGAAATTGGAGATGCTCTAGTGGCGAGCCCCCAGGTTTCTGATGCATAATTTTTAGACATGGTTTCATTAAATTTGTGAACTCTTGAAGAAATTTATTTTTGTTGTTTCTGAAACATGTTTAGGTGAGAAAAATCACTTTCACTGGCTCAACAGCTGTTGGGAAAAAATTGATGGCAGGTGCTGCTAATACTGTTAAAAAGGTAGGAAAAAAATTGTTTGCATCCTCATAAATAGGGCTGCATACGAGCCGGGCCGAGTCAAGTTGAGCATTCACCTTATCTAGCATGCTTGATAAATATTTAAACGAGCTCGAGCTCGACAAGCTCATGAACCGAGTAGTACGGTGCTCGTGCTTGGATCGTTTATGAAAACGATCTGGTCAAGTTCGATCTAGATTGACTCGTGCAGCTCGTGAGCGCCCAACTTGTTTACAGCCCTACTCATAACTATAACTAGTGCTGTTACTAGCTGATTATGTGTTCTCGTGTGTAGGTGTCCCTCGAACTTGGTGGCAATGCACCCTGTATAATCTTTGATGATGCTGATCTTGACATTGCTATAAAGGGAGCGGTAAGAACGATATTTTTTTCTGATTAAAATGCACTGTTAAAATTTGACAACTGTGTAGGTGTCCTTACAGTAACACTTCTTCAATTTCAGCTGGCAACTAAATTCCGCAACAGTGGTCAAACATGTGTCTGTGCAAATAGAATTCTAGTGCAAGAAGGTATTTGGAAAATCCTGATAACTTTAACTTATTTTCTTTGTTTGAAAAATGAGTGAGAGTTGCTAAACTGACAAATGTATATTACATTTTCTATTAACGGAACTGTACAACTGAAAAGGTTAAGAGAAGTAAGCCATTTTAAGAAATTACTATTTCATATACTGATATGTTATTCACAAGTATATCTATTTAATCACCGTTTTGAGGAAGCTAAATGGATGATATATCCACTATTATATGTATTCCTTCTATTCCTTTTTTGCACTTTATATTTATGTGTTATTAAACTTTTTCATTCCATAAATTTTCATCACGTTTCTAGTATTTCCTGTCGTGATATTTATCCGGAAATTCTTGTTTTGATTATTTCACTCTCTTGTTCCAGGTATATATGAGAAGTTTGCAAATGCCTTTTCAAATGCTGTTGAAAGTATGAAAGTTGGGGATGGCTTTGGTGAAGGTGTGGTACAGGTAGTCACAGTCCTCTTTTCGAAAGTCATTACAAAGTTTTACTTACTGTTTGCATTATGTTTTTGCTATCATATCCCCATACATATTGATACTAGTTACTGTTCTTGTTGATTGAAAAAGTAATCAAATTAATGTTGCTTGAAGTTTATCTTGATTTGTCATGCAGGGACCTTTGATTAATGATGCTGCAGTGCAAAAGGTCAGTTTTGTGTTTCACATTCTCAATTTCTGTTATACAGCGAGTCTTGTACTGTTCTTGTAATCCACCATCTTGGAGTTGCCTTTCAGGTTGAGTCACTCGTGCAAGATGCCATCTCAAAGGTTTGTTTGTGTTTTTACTATTTGTAATTATATCTTCCTCTCAAATTTAAGTATATACATATATCTTTCATTCACATGGCTATTAGGGACATGTGAATATAGTTATTTGAAACCGATGTAACTCATATAGACACTATATCTGTGACAATGATTAAAATAGGGAACAGGGATGATTTCCATTTTGTCCATTTCCGCATGATTATTCACCTCAAACCCCAACCAAATAAGTTCCTGTATAATTTAATCAGCTTTCTCACCTGATTTTACCCAAATCCTAAGTGTCTTGAAAAATATGAATTGTGCTGTTAGTTGCATAGGTGTTGAATTGTTGTATCGCCAATGGCTCCAACCATTGTGCAGTTGATTAAACTAGACATAACATGGAAGAAGACGTGGCTTTGTATTGATCAATCATATAGTTTCGACTAACAAATTTACCATCTGCTTCAAGGGAGCTAAAGTCCGTATTGGGGGCAAGAGGCACAACCTTGGAATGACATTTTATGAGCCTACGGTGATAACCGATGTCAATAGTGAGATGCTTATATCAAGGTAACTTTCATGCCTGATGAAATAAGTGAATATTCAGATTTACATATATTCAATCCTGTACATATCCCAGTAGATATTTTAGGAGTTTGCAATTTTTAACTCTGCTATACTCCGAACCAATTTTCCATTTCCCAGTTTTTGAAGAACCTTTTTTTTTGCAATAAGATTTATCTTATAAAATACTCTGTTGGTAATGACTTCAATTTAATAAGCCACATTGTATAGTACTAATACCTCGATCGGCTACGAGAAATCCAAATTGACTTGTCAAATCTAGAAATAAAAAAATGTTTCTAGTCACAACAAAGTGATGTCGTTATTTCATCTCAAATACTGGGTATTCACACTAAAAAACAGAGAAGTTTCCAAACTAGAAAACCCCATTTATCCTGTTTCGTACGTGCCACTAGGAGGATATAACATTTCTTGGTGATTCGTATTTCAACTTTTCAATAAGATTTTTTAATAAATTTCCCCTATTTGATTTTTATATAATTCAGGGATGAAGTATTTGGACCCGTTGCACCTCTTTTGAAATTTAAGACTGAGGAGGAAGCTATCCGCATGGCCAACGATACTAATGCGGGTAATTCTTTCAAATTTGAATGTAGAAGAATTTGGATAAAAGCAAAAAAAAAAAATGGAGTTTGGGGATGATAAGCCCGTGAGTGCGGATGTTTTAGCAATTCCCCATCAAACCCTAAGATTAAGGCATAATTCGATTCTTTGATAATAATAATACTACGTAATATGTTTTAAATATATAATTTATAAGCATAATTGTCTCTTATTTCCTAGGTTTGGCTGCCTACCTCTTTACGACTAATATGCAACGTTCTTGGCGCGTCGCCGAGTCTCTTGAATATGGACTTGTAGGGATTAATGAAGGACTCATTTCAACAGAGGTAAATCTTATATTTGTATAATGACTACTGGAAATGAATTTAATCCATCTTTCATCAATCGTCGTTCTTTTGAAACTATAGGTTGCTCCATTCGGAGGCATGAAACAATCAGGTCTTGGCCGCGAAGGGTCAAAGTATGGGATAGATGACTACCTGGAGGTACCTAAAATACGAATTCTCTTATATTTGGGCAATTCCTAAGTATTTTCTCAGAAGAGTCGATGGCATGATATTATTTATCATCTTTTCCTCGCAGATCAAATATGTATGCTTGGGAAATATGAGTTGAGCTGAGCTGATTAAGGTTCGTATTCGTACACGATTTACTTCTCTGATCATTAGCTTTTGCTTACGTTGAATGTGTGATATAGAGAGAATGTAATTTGCTCCTGCTTTAATTTTTCACTAAAGCAGGTTGAGAGGTTGGCATGGTGTTGCATTGTGAAGGCCCGGGCCCGAGTCGGAGTCCAAGCATCAGCGACTCGCACGGGATTTGCCGCCATCTTTGTGTGATGGATGAACACTCTCACAATAGTCAATTGTATCTAAATAAGTGCCTGTTTGTACTATTCCCCAAAGACAAATGCTTTATGTTGTGTTTGTATTGTTTTATTGTATGGATTTTTGAGATAAAAAAAAGGGGGTGTGAGCCCCCACAACCCATTTTCATTTTGGATGATGTTGATTAGTTTTGAAGTGCTTTTTTCATTGAACTCAGTTTAAATTTTATTTCAATCTCTCCATCCCCACCTCCATGGAGTTTTTATTTATATATATAAACTTTTTTTCACAAAAAAATGCGCAAGATGAAATTATTTATAGAGAGATGCCAAGCAAAATGTCATTTTATACAAATACAAGTTGTGTCAATAGACTTCCTCACATAGCTCTTTTGAAGAATTAATACTCATCTTTTAATTAGAGTATCGATTTTTACTCGTTGTGTTACATTGTGCTATTCGGTTTATTGCGCTTACGGTTCACATTTTTTCGAATTTTTGTAATGCAATAGACGATTCAAAAAAAAATTGTTTATACAATATTTTAACAACCAAGATGAAAAATGGTTTGTATAATATTTAACAATTGTTTCAAGGTTACAAGTTGGGGAGGAATAAGGCTCCACCAGTTCACCCCCAAAAGAATATATTCAATTTTTGGAACAAATTCGCGAGAGCATATTTAGATGCTTGAGATTTAAGCAAACTTTTGCACTATATACCTAATTAATATATTAATTAAATTTTAATTGAAATTAAATCAAGAGAGTTACTAAAAGTTAAACCTAAACTTTTTTGGGGCATATGCTTTCACAAATCACAATGGGACAGCTACGTACTCTAACGTGACAGTCCAAACCAACTTATTAATTAAGAATTTAATTATTATTTAATTATAAGGCCATATATATGCTTAATTAATTAATTAACAACACCTAATTAATATAGGGTTTATAAATAATGAGAAATTTTAACATTTTGAGAATAGAATATTTGCTTTATTTCCCAACCAAGGAAGAATTTATTCCCTTTCGAGAAAGAAGAATACTATGATCTACTACTTTTATCCTTCCTTCTTTAGGTGTTTGTATTTATCTCTTTACATTGAATAGTTACTTTTTTAATCTTGTGTAATTTACATTATTTTACCTTAGAAAAATTGTGATGATTTTGACAACTAATAAATAAGCCCAATTTTTTATTTTATTTTTATCTTTTTTATGAGTAATACCGTTAATTTAAAATTATGTATGGGACTGGTTAATATTATTATCAACGATTAATTAAGTGATAATGTATGGTTACGGTAAACTAAATGTGTTACTTCATCCATTTGATGAAAAAATAATTTTATGTTAATTTTGAGCACAAAAATAATATATTCTCTATCTCAAAAAAGATGATTCATGCACTTATTTTGTAATTTATAAAAAAAATGAATCATTTTTTTAAACAAATTAAATAGAATGTATAATGCGATGAAAGGTATCACAATTTTTTTAGAAGTTTATAGTATTTTGTTTACATTTTTTAAAAAAATGTACAATGCGATGAGAGAGAGAGAGAGAGAGAGAGAGAGAGAGAGAGAGAGAGAGAGAGAGAGAGAGAGAGAGAGAGAGAGAGAGAGAGAGAGAGAGAGAGAGAGAGAGAGAGAGAGAGAGAGAGAGAGAGAGAGAGAGAGAGAGAGAGAGAGAGAGAGAGAGTTTATGGCAACTTATAACTTGCACTCGGGAGTAAAAGGAGAATTGTGTACCCACTTTCTTTTGGTGTTAATTATAATGATGATTTTATTGTTACTTAATGAATATTTTTTTAAAATGTTTTGTAATGATAATTTTAGTGTTACTTATGAATATTTTCTTGAAATGTTTTTGATGATGATTTATTTATTTTCGATGATGTTTTTGTATGTTTATAATGAAGATTTGGACTAGGTGCACAATAGATCATACACCTAGGTGCATGATATAGGTATTGAGAGTTTATAGTATATGGTATTGAGGGATGAGAATGGAAAGGAGTGAGGACAGGTGCATGACAATCTTGTATTCCACAAAAGCACTGTAATATCTATCTACTGAATTTCAGCTCCAAAAACTTTAGAGAAACTACCTCAAAATTAAAGTTCCCTTCCACATGATGTATGTAATATGTATCTCGCTTTATGCATTGATCTTCACGTCATTTTATTTTTACCATATATCCCAAAATTAATGATAGATTTGGGGATTCGAACTACAAGAACACATTTTTTCATGACTATTATATGTTTGTTAAAGCAAATAATATACTGTACTTATATTTTTGATGTCTCAGATGATTATAATTTTTTGAAAAAAATAATCATATATTTATTTTAGAACAGAAAGAGAATTTTTTTGAAGTAATATAATTTGATAACGAATAAAATAGTAAAATGTAATCTCATTAATTTAAAGTTAGGAAACAGAAATTGCGAGAATTATTTAAAAAATTGTAATGACAAATTTAAGAATTTGCAACGTCAGAATACATTGTATTCTCTGTATAATAAGTTATATACTCCATATATATGCATGCACTCTTGGTCCAAAAAGAAGAAAAATCAGTGGTGATGCGGTTAGTGATAATAACCCGAAAAGGCTTCGTACCACGAAAGAGAACAAAAGAACATCGCTTTAATGAAAGAAAACTATTGAACGGGTCCAATATACTACCTCTGTTCCAAAAAAATGATCATACTTTCTTTATAAATTATAAAGAATGTGTGACCACTTATACGGAACAAAATTAATATTTATTTTAATTTTCATTTCCATTTTTAGCTTTTGATTTGTAAAATAAACCTACATTTTGAATTAATCAATGAACCCAAAAGAAAAGATAGGAAGAATAAAAATTTTATTTCAGTTCATTTCAATTTAAAAGAAAACACTAAAATGTCAAGAGTACTATTTTGAAACGCACACAGTAGTGTTTAATCTTGTGTCCCGACCAAAACAGATCAACATACAGTTAATTTAATAAAGTTTACTTTGCTTTTTTACTACACACAAATATATATATTCCACTTTATCGGTTGTAATTTAATTAAATAACGGCCGCGATTTCATTCTTTGCAAAAAAGAAATGGAATAGCTTCTCGATAACACAATACCTTTTTTTCTCATAGATTTCATAAACCAGAACCCTTTTTTTCTCCTTTCAAAACCCTCATTGCCCTTCTAGTTTCTCTCTCATTTGTTCTTCAATCTCGGCAAGAAAAAAGAGAGAGAATCGTAAGAGATCGATCGATGTTCCACCCGAAGAAGCCATCTTCATCAACCATGATTAATTCTCACCACGACCGCCCTATGCCGATGAGCGTCCAACCCGACTCCGGCTTAGTCCTCACCACCGACCCTAAACCTCGTCTCCGTTGGACTGTCGAGCTCCACGAGCGCTTTGTCGATGCTGTCACACAACTCGGCGGGCCCGACAGTGCGTACATAAATATATAAAAAAAATTTATTTAATTATATATTATATTATTATTAATCGTTTTCTAATGTTCGTTGTAGAGGCGACGCCGAAGACTATCATGCGAGTTATGGGAGTCAAGGGTCTCACACTTTACCATCTCAAGAGCCATCTTCAGGTCAGATTTAATCGACTCGTCGATACTTTTGTTCGAATAATATTTTGATATAATTTTATTTTATTTTATTTACGAGATATTTATTCAATTCATTTCATCAGAAATTTCGACTCGGAAAACAGCCTCACAAGGACTTCCATGATCATCACTCAATCAAAGATGGTGAGAGAGCGAGGTTACCTTATAGAAATTACATATATTAATTGTAATGTACATATTCAATTCATCATGTAATTAACGAAATTATTCGTCACTCGTAACAGCTTCATCATTAGAACTCCAACGAAACAACGTGTCGTCTGGAATGATGGGTCGTAGCATGAACGAGTATGTTTTTTCCGCCTTTTTTTGTTTTTGTTTTTCGTCGATTTCGAGTTACTAAATTTTGTGTTACACACAAATTAGGATGCAAATGGAGGTCAACAGAAGGCTCCATGAACAATTGGAGGTACATGACATATTTAATTTATTTTTCTAAATTAAAATAATAAAAAAATTGTGTTTTCTGTAACATATTGATATATAATTTTCACACAAATTAAATTAAATTAAATTAAATTACATGCAGGTCCAGAGGCACTTCCAGCTGCGAATCGAAGCCCACGGAAAGTACATGCAGACGATCCTCGAGAAAGCGTGCCAAACCCTCGCCGGAGAAACCAACAACAACAACATGCCCGTCGCTGTGAATTTCCCGTCGTCCCTTCAAGATCTCAACATGTACGGCGGAGGTGGGGCCCACCATCAACCGCTCGATCTCCATGCGTACGAAAACAACGACAACGACGAAAACATTAATAATTTCTTACCCAAGAAAAGGCCTAATAATATTGCATACAACACCAACAATAATAATAATAATAACGGCAGGAGCCCTTTGATTTGGGCCGATGATTTTAGCCTCGACGGTGGTCAGATTCAGATCGGGCCTTTGTCGATGGATAGTATCGATGACTCGGTTTCGGATGTGTATGAGCCGAAGCCCATTAATTTATCTGTCGGGGAGGGTAATAAATCGAAGATTGATTTTTCCGGGAAGATGGAGAGGCAGTCGAGGACAGCGCTCAGCGTTGGCGGCATTCCGCAGGGACGGAGCTCGCCTTTCGGGTGACTATAAATTACTTTATAAATTAAATTTACATTTATTTGCTTCGATTTTATTTTTTAGTGTCATGTTCTTGGTTGATTAGTGTAACTTTTGTTGAGACAAGGGTTTTGGTTTTGGTGTTAAGGCTGTATTTTTCTTCTTAGAGGTACACTGCATGCATGTATATATAGTTGTGTAAAACAAAACAATAAACAATAAACAATAAACAATTTACACTCGGTTTTTTAAGGGCGAATTTGCAATGTTTTTTGAACTATGTTTTAGATACTATGTATAGTAATTAGTAGTAACTAGTGAGGAAAAAATATTTATGCATGACAATAAATTCTGGAAAAATGGGATATTTGTGTTTGAATTTTTTGATATGAATTTTAGAGGGAAAACGAGTTCAATGAAATTGTTAAATGAAAAAGGGGTAGTTTGAATTAAAGCCATACTAAGTACGATATTCGCTTTAGTATTTTCTGTTAAATATATAATGATTAATACTTAATGCTTTTAGTTAGTTAGTTGGTTAGTTAGTTAACATGAACATGTTCTTGGGAAATTAAAATTTATTATTAGTCAAATATATAAATTCATACAAAATATATACTCCATTGATTTTGAAAAGAGTAAATAAGTTATGTAGATGAAAATAAATTAAAGCACACGCCGACAAAGAGTATCCAATAACTTTTCTCTTCTTCTTCTTCTTTCTTTTACCATTTGGAATGTATTCCATTTGTTACATGATGTCATATGCGCGCGTGTCAGTGTGTGTATATATATACTTAGAGTGACTCCAAAGGGACGTTAATTAAGTAAGTCATGTTTTTAGAACTCGATTTTAATTGATCATTTCAGTCGATTAATATTATTTTATCGGCCAATTATATATACTGATACGTTTGTTTTTCGTTTATTACTATTGAATGAAATGTACGGATGACGTGAAAAAAGAATGGCGTTTATTACAAATGTGAAATGACGTGACGCGAAATATGTAAACAAATCTAAATAAAAACAAGAATTAATTAAAATGTTTTAAGATCGACAACCTTTATTTCCTATAAAGAGAGGATGTCATCACGTATAGTATAGGTAGATATCTCTAGGTTTAAAGAGAAGTGAAAAAAAGGAAAAGGGTGGTGGCCGGGGGAATAAAATGCAAAGATCGATGAAGCTTCTACCTTTAGTGAAGAGTACAATTGGTATCAAAAACACTATGTTTTAATTGGGAAGAGATTCACTAGGGACAGACTTCATACTACTATCATTTAACATGTTAAACAAATATATATTTGGACTTAAAATTCAATCATAATATAAATTGAACCTCTAATTAGAAGTTATTGTACGTGTAATTAGGTGAATCAAAAATTCTAAATGCGAAACATTTAACCACTCACCACCGTTGAAAATTTATTTTCTCTTTAATTATAATTACATATGACACTCAATTTCAACGAAACTCAACACGTTAATTTTTTTTCTCGATCTCCTTATTACACGAGATACTCAATCTCAAACAAATCATCACTTTTGAAATCTAATTTTCTCGATCTATTTCATAATTAAGTTGAATATCCGAAGTGAAAAACCATAATTCTTAAAAAACAATGAATATTAATTAAAAAACAATTCAGTCAAAATTAATTGATTGATTGATTGATAATGCGTGCTTAACGAACCTCATCAATCCATTAAAATCTAAATTTGGTCAAGTTATTTGATCACGTTCACACTGCGTACATTTAGAGCTTATCGATTTTTTATATATATATATATACAAGTAACTAAAACGTATATATAGTCATTAGTATTTGTACGTAGGGCTACAAATAAATATGGGTAGTTACATGAAACTTCTAGTTCTAGTAGCAATCTTCATGATCTCCTTTTTTATATTTGATTTTTCTCATTTCATCGTCAAATCTTCAATCCTTCACTCTCCTCCAGCAGGTTTATATTAATTTATTTTGTTATTCGATTATAATTTTTAATTCATTATAATAATAATTAATATTATGCCAAATGCATATAAATATTATTATATATATACAGGTGAGGGAAAAATTGATTCATCATCATCATCAACTCATTGTGGTGGAGGCAGTTCAAGGAAGCTCTATCTTGATGACTTTGCTGATTCTAAAAGGACAGGGGCCCCCCCGCCCCCGGCCCCCAAGCCTAATGATCCAGCTCCACATTGATGGTTCTCGACTTCTCGTCTCGTTATAAATAAATAATTTATGTACGTTGATTGTAGTACTCGATCTATCGGAATATTATATAACAGCGTTAATGCTTGTGATATATTATGATTAATTATGTTGATCAATAAAAACGAATTAAGTAACACATATTGGTAAGGCATTACAGTACGCAAAAGCAAAACTAATTAATTAAGCTAGCAATTGTCTGATCAAGATCCCGGAATTACTATACATATATATATATAATATTTTTCCGATTAAAAAAAAGAAATATGTATCAATAAGTCGGTTCATCGGGCCAACTTATAGGTCTCGACCCTTGGCCTCGATTTCCGGTCCACTCCAAGCTGAAGCCGTTGGTCTTGCGAGTTATTTCATCATGTTTGCTCAACAACATTTTCTCTCTCATTCTTCATGATAAAAATTTAATTGTCACAATTAAGTTCTTTATGAATCCTGAAAATGCATGAAAAAAACTATTGGAGAATATATTCGGCTCAACTTTCCGAGTGTCTAATTGCCACCGTTTGAGCATTCGAGTGTTTAGTTGCCCACTTCTCTAACCGTTCCGACAGTTGGATGAAGCGATGAAAATAATGCGATCGAATATTTATATGTGTCGACTCCTCCACTCCTCCTAGCTGAACCAGTGCCAACGTGCATGATTCTTGGTGATTTTTTTTATTCTCCTTTATAATTGGAATGTATAATTTTATTCAGTATATATTATAATATCATCGAACTTCTAGTATATGGTAAATATGTGACCAATTATCAACTGTTCCAATGTCAAAAAGTAAGTTTTGAAAATTCTTCCACAAGACACTCGATTCTAACGAAAATCTCAACACGCTGACGACTTTTCTCTAAATATCCATAATGAAAGATCCTAAAAACCAATTAATTCAAAAATAAATTGGTCAAAGTTTTAATTTATTGATCGCCTTGGCATTGTTTATTTGACTCATTTTAACGTACAATTTAATAGGTGACATCATTTTTTTTCTCTTATGACCTCACAACTTACGTACGCATATATTATATTATATATGTACATATTATTTTATAAGTATATAAATAAGTCATTTGTGTAGAGCTTTTTTTTTTGGTAAATGTCAATCAAATAGAAAAAAAAGTATGATGTATATAAATAAGTCATTTGTGTAGAGTTTTTTTTTGGTAAAATCAATCACATAGAAAAAAAAGTATGATACAGAACAATACATATAAATGAAAATCTCATCGAATCACCTAGCTAACAGATTAGCTCTCAAATCATCAAACCTAAACATATAGCACTAAAAACCAATTTGTCGGTTTGATCACCGACCGAATCAAATTATCTTAACCAATTTAAAAGCCAAATTAATTCGATCGGTCATCGAACCGATTAAATTATATTAAAATCAATAAAAAAATCAAATCAAAATTAATTTTCGGTCCGGTTTCGATTAATAACTAATAACCAAAACTATATAAAACAATTAAAAAAATCATGTCATTGACTAATAATCCAAAAATTCAAAGTTTCAAGAACTTAATTTATCAAAATAATCAATAAGGACCTGTTCTTTTGGACTTAATTTCAGTCCAATTCAGTTCAGTTCAGATCGCTTAAGTTCAGTTCAGTTCAGATCGCTTAAGTTCAGTTCAGTTCGCTTCAAAATAAATTGAAATAAAATAAAAAATATTAATAATTTCAATCTATAATTTTCAATATATTATTGTCATAATATTATTAATATTTTTTAAAAAATATTTAATAATTTATAATAATAATTATTATTTTTATAAAAAATCAATTCACTTCAGTTCAGATTCCTTAAGTTCGTTTAGTTCAGATCGCTTAAGTTCAGTTCTGTTCAGCCGGTTTAGTCCAAAAGAACATGTCCTAAGAAGTATATAAACTAAAGACAAATAAAATAAAACTTCCATGTCTCTCTCTCTCTCTCTCTCTATATATATATATATATATATATATATATATATTTGGTTTCGGTTATTCAATAGGTTATATCTGTAAAATAACCGAACCAAACCAAAAACCAGTATTTCTAAATTTTAAAACCATATCCAAACCGATGATAACCATTTAATCGAATCGAAATGCATATTTCGGTTTGGTTTGGTTCGTTCGATTATTTTGGTTATAACAGAAAAGTATTCACCCCTAATTACACCACCAAGAATTTACTAGTACCAATAATATTCATCTCCTTTTTTATATTTGCCTTTTCTCCAGCCACAGCTTCAATCTCTCAATCTCCACCGTGAGGTTTATAATTATTTATTTTCTTATTCAATTATATAATTTTTATTATAATAATTATGTATTAAATATTGTACGATACACATTATAGCCTTATAGGTGAGTTGGAGAAAATCGAGTCATCGAGGCATTAATTGTGGTGGAGACAGAAGTTCAAGGAAGCTTTACGTTGATGGCGGCTTTGCTGATTCCAAAAGAACCGGCCGCTCCCCGCTCTTGCCTCCCCAGAGCTGAGAGGGTTTCCTATACAAACTGTTGGAAAATATCGAAGAGGGCTTCGATTCGGTATTTCATTTACTCAAATCGTAGTATAAATGAATGAAAAATTAATTTTCAAACTTGTAACAAAACATGTGAATTGTAAGACAATTCTAAAAGGGACTTTTATCCCATATAAGGAAAACTTTGCAAGAGAGAGTGAGTGTATAACGAGAACTACCCTACTAACACTTACTTTGAATGTCTAATTATAATTGTGTGCGTGCCGACTTGTACTTGCAAAATAGAATAGACCGAAACCGACTTCTACATGTACTTGGCTTCTCGTAGTATCATTGAATTATGACGTATACAGATCATCGCATGAAGAATAAAAATCCATCGCATCACCGAGCTAACAGACTAGCTCTACGACCATTCAACCTAAACATATAACACTAAAAAATACAATCACCAAGCTATATGCCAAACTCTCTTCAGAGCACGTGTCTGAAGAGAATCAGGGAGTCGTAACGAACGAATCCTCTCCTGTATGATAGAAATCGCCTGAGATGCTACCACCCTAGGAGACAACGAACGAGCCTCATGAATTCTCGTGTTCCTCTCGAGCCAAATAAAGTAGATCAGAGCCGCGAGAAGTCCACGATACGCGCAAGATATCAAGTGTTTCCCACGCCATCGACTAGAAGCCCGTAAAACAGCAATATGCCAACTACCTCGTGGCCACAGAAATCCCACCTCCACCTTCAATCTCCTCAAGCAATCCCGTGAGAAGGGGCACTCAAAGAAAAGGTGTGAGTGTGTCTCTGCGCTCTCCCCACCACATAGCACACATGAATCATCCCCCCGACCAATCCAATGCTTATCCCTAGTCGGCAGCCGACCTCGGATAGCCATCCAAAGAATGAAGCAATGTCGTGGTATACGGCCTGGTCCAGTCAAAAGGGCAGCTCACGACACTCTAGTACCCTCCAGGCGGAAAAGAGTATATGCCGAATCAGAGGTGTAGGTCCCTGATCGATGGTGTGTCCACCGCACTGTATCTGTCCTCACATTTATACTCGGCAAGTCATCCATAATATCAACGAACTCCGCCACAAAGTCTGCAGGCCACCTCCACTCTCCATCAACAATAATCATACTCAGAGACGCAGCCCTAGGAAGCCTCCTAATCCACGGTCCCAACTGACAAACCTCCTCCAATCAACCAAGTGGATGGCAAGGGTCCCTCCAAAGGTAAAACTGTGATCCATCCTCGACCTGCATCTGTATAGCTGGTAACACAGCCGAGCGTAGCTTAAGAAGCTGCCGCCAACTCCAGGAGCAAGCCCTCGGCATCTTGGCACTCCAAAAAGAATGTCTCCTCAGTCGATTCTCCTGAATCCAACTGACCCAAACGGATTCCGGATCCTGACTCAGAATTGCCCAGATGTGTCTGGTCATAAAGGCCCGATTCTGAGCAGTGAGATCACAGATACCCAGACCACCCTCACTAGCAGGGCAGCAAATATCAACCCATACGACCTTGGCATACCCCCTTGTCACCCAATCCAAACCAAAGAAATTTTCTCAGTTGTATTAGTTGCTTTGCTTTGTTGACCAATAAGAATTAGTTGTATTTTTAATTTACATAGATAAATGTAAAATGGGCCTAGTTTATGTTGCTTTGAGTGGGCCTATTGATGGGTGTACAAAGCGTTCGGCCCATTAAATTTGACATATTGAAATAGTTTTAGGTTTGAGAAAAATCCCCAATTTCACGATCAGATCCAATGAATTAGTTCTAGCAATTGGCGGATCAAGATCCCGGATTTACGTACGTACACGATTGAAATATATTGTATAATTTTATTCAGTATATGTTATAATATATCATCGAAATATTACTAGTTGTATGGTAAATATGTGACCAATTATTAATGTCAAATAAAAGTGTTGAAATTTCTTCCACACGACACTCGATTCCAACGAAAATCTTAACATGACGATTTTTCTCTGAATATCCAAATTAAAATGAAAGATCCTAGTTCTTAAAAACCAATCCATTCAAAAATAAATTGGTCAAAGTTTAATTGATCGTCTTCACATTGTTTGTCTCATTTTAACGTACAATTTCATACGTGACATGCATTTTTTTTCTCTTATATATGATGACCTCACAACTTACGTACGCATATATTATATATATATATATATATATATATATATATATATATATAATTAAGGTACTGTATATATTCATTTATATGTATATAAATTAACATTTTTTTTCTCTTATATACGATGACCTCACAACTTACGTACGCATATATTATATATATATAATTAAGGTACTGTATATATTCTTTTATATGTATATAAATTAGTAAGTCATTTGTGTAGAGCTACGAATCATTAAACCATGAAGAATTTACTAGTAGCAATAATATTAATCTCCTTTTTTATATTTGCCTTTTCTCTTGTTACAGCTTCAATCTCTCAATCTCCCCCAGGTTATATATATATATATATATATATATATATATATATATATATATATATATATATATATATATATATATATATATATATATATATATATTTTATTTTGTTATTCAATTATATAATTTTTATTGTAATAATTATGTATTAAATATTGTACTACAATATAGGTGAGCTGGAGAAAATTGAGTCATCGAAGCATTGTTGTGGAGGCAGAAGTTCAAGGAAGCTTTATGCTGATGGCGGCTTTGCTGATTCCAAAAGAACCGGCGGCTCCCCGCCCCCGGCCCCCAGAGCTTCCGGTGGTTGAGAGGGTTTCGAATTCATTATAAACAAACTCGACGACTAATTATAATATATATAATCACGCAGTCGATTGTACTTGAATTATGATGTTGCTTACTTTGTTGATCAATAAGAATAAATAAACAAACAAATTAAAATAAGCATAGTACTGCTGCATACACTGATACCTTTACTTTTTATATATTTGAATATACTTTCGCCGGAATTAGATTTCCGATCAATCGGCGGTCTGTGAATAGAATTTGGATCGGATTGGTTTCTTTTTTGATGAATTAAGGGTAATATTGTATTTTTACATTGATGAATGTTATATGGGCCGGTAATTCTTATGTTGCTTGGACTGGGCCTATGGTGTGTTAGGCCCATTAGAGTTGACATTGAATGGTTTTAGGTTTGAGAAAAATCCCCAATTTCACGATCAGAGTAGACGAAGAAAGCGCGAAGAATCTGGAATGTCATTTCTGTTTGAGAAGAGCCAGACATGGCGGTGGCTGGTGGCGAAGACGAGGGACTCGAAGCCCTTCTTCTTCACCTTCGCCACCGTGTGCGGCGTCGTCCCGGGGGTCATCGGATACTGCGTCATGCAGCTCACCAACTCGAGTAACCCTGAGCTCGAAGCCAAGCTCCGTCAGACGGCCCGGCCCGACACCATGGTAATCTCTATGATTCCTTCCGATCCACTTCATTTTGTTAGTGTGTGTGATATAGGGAGAGAAACAGAGATGAATTCAATACATATTTAACTGCGCTCTGTGATCTGAAATGGGGATATCAAAGTTTTGCATTTCAGTCCGGAGGAATTGAGTGTGTGCCAATGTGCCATGATCTTGAGTTTTTCGAATCGGAGAATAATACGGTTTTTGATAGTGTAGTAGTTTAGGGTTTTGTATAACTGTATAAACACAGCTGTAATTAGGTCATATGATTGAAAAGTGAATTGAGCTGCAAATCGGTATGTGGATGTTTCATTTTCTTCATTCTGACTAATTTCTAAACTCCGGTCGTGCGAAATTTGGTATGTAGATAGAGCGAATGGTTGTTTCTAAAGCCAAAGAAAAAAATCTATTTTTTCATTCGAAAGGTGTTGCTGCTTGTTTAAAAGTTTTTTCTCTCCTTTCTCCCCTAGTTTCTCGATTATGCGGTTAGCTGTATCTACCTTTGTTTGAAGAAGTCCTGTTGAAGAAAAAATCTTGATACCTCATTTGCAACCAGCCACCATATCCAACTGCCTCGATGCCAGTAGCCCTTAAATGTGTATATCATGATTGTCTGATCCCCACATAAGAGTTTTCTTATATTATTATAATCTTCTCGTTGAAGAGATGTAGATTTTCTCTCTCTAAACGATAAGATTGATGTTTTGATGATTAGATGATGGGTAAAGTTAATCAAGAACGGCTAGCGGAGTATCTTGGGGAACTGAAGAGGAAAGAGGATACAAATGACAGATATGTTGCTGCTTTAAAGGGAGAGACACTCACCAGAAAACCATATGTGAGGATTCAACCAGTTCCGAATTCAAGTGACAGTGATGTTAAAAAGTAACCCCAAGTCTAATACTGTGACTGCGAGTGAGGCTTTCGGTTCTTTATGGATGGTTATAAACTTGGAAACAACCGTTTGTGTTGGTTTCAACTTTCATTAGTATCTACATTGTCAGTAATTGTTCGAATAAAGTGATTTTGTTTATATCGTAATCGCATGATTGTTAATTGTTTTGATTTTTTAAATACGAGCGAGTGTAATGAATGATCATACAATTAACAAAGGCCATATATATAGCCATCAAGGTAAATACTTGGAATCATTATATACATTTTAAAGGTTCTTCTTGCTCGCAGCAACACCTTCACTGGACAGTTTGAATAGAAAATAAGTTTATTACATATTTACATATATGTACAAATTAATATATCCAAATTAGATGTTTCTACCAAATATCTCTGAGAAGCTCACGCCGCGAATATTCAAGTTAAGCTTGAAATTATATGTCGACCTAAAGTTCGAAGGTTAGGCTGAGCTTGCCATCATCAAGTGTACAGCCTGAGTCGACTTGTGATACGTTTCCGACAAATAGGACACTCCGAAATTCTTGAGCTGCAATCTCTGCAAGTCTGCAAATCAACATTCATAGTTAATTTTAAGAGTGTTTATTTGCTGTCTAATTTGATGGCCAAGTAAAGGATTGTAGGTTACCATGTGTCCGCAGCCAAAAGCCATGTCTTTTCCATTGCTTAGGCAAATTGGACAGACCTTTTATCACATCAATCAAACAAAATCTATGAGAGTTAAGAATGGGTAATTACGAAATTACCCCAATGGTTTAAGCTAATTACAAGTAATGCTTGATAAGGTGTGGAATTTGTAAAACACTTTACTCCCTCTATAAGCAAAAATAATTGTGTTGGCTTGGCAACAGAAAAACATTATATACTTGCCTGATTTTGGTCCTCTTGCATAGAAGATGAGGGGTTGCTGAGCTCTCGTGCTGATAATCCAACTTGGCGAGTGAATTGTACTGGTGGATGTCGGGGGACTATTTTTTTTGCTTTCCCAGTCACTCGTCTTCAATCCATTATGCAGGTGGAGATATAATGGTATTTATCAAAACAAAAGAAAACGTGCTTAAATGTGATTCATGCTTTTGGTTCTTACGATGAGTAGACAATGCTACAACATACTTGAATTTTGAAATTGAACAATAAGTACGATTAGATAAATTTAGCATTTCAGAGAAAATGAGGGGCAAAAATGTAGAACTCTATCTTTCTCAAGTTCCATGGAAAGGCAATGAAAAAAATCTAAGAAAAGACACAGTACATACCCTAATATACCGAATTCTTTCGTTGCTTTATATTGGATAGGAATCTCCATGAGCGCAGCTAGAGCAAAGGCAGCCTCTTTTTCAGAAGATAATGTATGCTTGGACATGATTGCGGTAAAATTTACAAACTGTCAACACAGGTAAAAGATGACAAGCAAACCTATATTATGTTGCAGTATATGGTTAGTTTATGTTGGCCAATAAATTCTCTGTCAAATACCTGAAAATTGTCAAATTCACGTGCAGGGATTTTGTCATCAAATTTCTTCATCTCTTCCCAGGGACCATCACCAACACCAACTAGAACAATTGAGAGAGGATAAAAGCTGACAACAGAAGTGGAATGATAAGTAGTGTACCGAATGTGTTCCTATAGATCTTAGCAGTATGGATTCTGAATAATTGTTAAAGCGGAAAAAAATATCACTTATTTGTGTAGTTTTTCGTAGTATATTCATGATTAAATTATGAATTTCACTGGAAGTGTGACCACTTTCAACTTCAGGCTCCCATATTTTTTTTCTACAACCATTTGCATCTTTGTTTTAACAAGTCAAATTATAACAACATGGATTTGATTGAATAAAATCTAACCTCAAACAAAACCAATCATATAAGTTTTTCTGATAATTTTTATGTACCTTGCATTTACTATAGAGCTTATTGTTTTCTCTTCTTGGGGACTGAGTTCTGCATCACTTGTATTGACACTTCTTGTAACCTTTATGATTAATGAATAAGGTAATTCATAAGATATGTGTGTGTGTGAGAGAGAGAGAGTAAGAGTGTGGGATAGAAACCTGGCCATCAGCTATGATAACCAAAACATGGTATTGTCCACCACTTCTCTCCACTATATCTACTGCAGCATCAACTACTGGTCCATAAGATGTCGGTCCTAAGACATATTTTGACACAGAAAAAAGAGAGTATGAATCAGAGACAAAATAAAACAAAAAATGTTGGTGTCCCCTACAATAAAACATGACAAGCAGTTTGTAAACACTCCTAAAAGAGCTTACCAGATAATCGTAAATTTGGAGCTATTCTTTTGTAGCAGGTCAGAACTTCTTCAAATCCATGACAAGGAGAGTGATCATTGTGGAAGCTAAACACTTCCTGATCATGCGTGGTTGCTACAGGTAGAAAAGAGAAAGGTGTTGAACCTCTTGATAAGGGAGGAAACTCAGTGTAATCACAACATGAAGTTATTAACTAATGTCTAGGCAGTAGGCACCCTAAAATAAATCAACAATAACAAACTATAGCAATGAGCTCGTATTTGTTTGAATAAAACATACCATCACCAAACCCAAAACAAGGAATTAGATTGTCTTCATCAAATGGGGCCAAAGTCTTCCCAACGATGGATATTGCCTTTTCATATGGATTAGTCGTATCACCAATCGCGTGCAGGCTTCGGTTTTTGAATGACACTTTGCCTTCAGATATAAGATCTATTAGCTACCATAGCAGAAAAAATCCAAGTTCATCATATAACAGGAAGTCAAATTTACAGATAGGTGTCTGTGTTAGAAAAACACAAGAAAATATAAATGAAAGCCATCACCTAACGTATAATCCATATACAAAAGAAAAATATTAGTAAAACGGAAAATAGGCAGAGCATATTATTTTTCTTTTAGAAAAATATTAAAAATAGTACTACAAATGACATCATTTGGTTTCCTGCAGTGGATTGGGTAAAACTATTTCTCTAGTAGTGTAGACTATGTAGTGTGATTAATGAAAACAAAATACCAACTAAATTGGAATACGTTTATCATTACTTCAATCAGAAGGGTCATAAATAGTATCTATTTAACTATTTTCACATTTGCCAGCCTCTTATATAACACAATAATCATGCCACTAACCTGTCCATTCATTACTTTTTGTAAAATCAATTCCGAGAATTAGATTTGATGACTCTAGACCAGCTTCTTTCAAGGCTACTGTGACCTGCAATCATGAATTAATGTTTAAAAGACAAGGTTTAGCTAGGAATATAGGTCATGGATAAACCAAAATAATACTACTAGAAAAAATTACTACTACTATTACATAAGAATGTAAACACACACACTGATAGGAGCCAGAAAAGAGAAAGAGAATAGATAGGAAAAGAAAGAGAAAAATCAAACACGAACACCAGTTCGGTTTGCCCAATAGCCTCCAGGCTCCAATTTACCTTAATAATTCGATAATCATAATTCATCATACGCTGACCCTTTAAATAAAAATCCTAATAGCAAGAATAAGAAATAAACCTAACCCAGTAACCCTCCCAGTAACCCTAAAGCCCACACTTAACAAAACCTTAAAAGCCCATAAATAAACATAAAATAGAAATACTAATTAAATAATAAATGCTACTCCAGCTCGCTCTCTATCAATTTCATCCCTATGCAAATCAACCTTGTCCCCAAGGTTGAAAAACGTCTTCCTTTTTCTTGAGTTCTTCTGGGCCGGTGGGTTCGTAAAATTCATAAGTATTGAGGTCCACAACCTCATCCGGCTCAACTAGAAAAACCCGCAGCTCCCTAAGAGGACAAACTTTCCCATGGCCCGGTGTGTAAGTTTTGCGACACTTGAAGCACAATCCCTTACCTCGCAAGTCTGCCAGCTCGTTCGATGTGAGACGAGAGAAACTCGAGCGCGTAGTAGACTGCTCTGAGGTTGCTGATGTAGCAGCTGTTGAATGGTCGATCGGCCGAGTCACATGGTTGGCAGGAACACCCCCCGTTGGGCCTGTGACGGTGCTAGCTTGCGCATCGAACGGACGCGAAAAGCTAGAAAGGCGATTACCTGAATTATTCGATCCCCTGATCTCTCTATCACCTTCTGGCCACAACAAATTTTCCTCGATATCCCTCGATAGCTCCATCGCGGTCTCTAGATCCGCTGGCCGGAGCAAACGCAACGAGTTGCTAATTGGAGTTTTCAGTCCGGTCATGAAGTAACCCAAATAATGGGCGTCCGTAAGCCCAGGAACCTGTCCGACGTGTTGTACAAACACGTTCACATATTCCTCCACAGTCCCTGTCTGTCGAACTCTCGCCAATTTTTCGTACGGGCTCCCTTTGAACCGAGAATCAAATCTTCCCACCAGGGCTTGCGAAAACTCTCTCCACGTCACCGTGGGCTTCCGCCCTCGAAACCAGGTGATCCAATGCAGTGTCGAGCCGTCCATTGCTACCACAACGACGGTCAGTTTCAAACCTTCTGACGTGCCATGGAGTTCGAACTGTTGGTTGGCTCGAGCCAACCAGGCGATCGGGTCTACGCCCTCGAACGTTGGTAATTGCACTATCGCCGGTGTACCTCGCGAGGTATGGACATTGTGTGACAAAGAACCCTTCTCCTCCGAATATGGTGTCAAAAGCGGTTCCTCGTCGGACTTCAAAATTGCGCGGGAGAGCGCAACCAAGGTGGTCGACATCTCGTCAAGCTCGATTGCATCTCGGTGAGTTGTGTGGAATGTTCAGCCAGTTTGTTCCTCACATTAACCTGCTCGCGTTCAAGGTTCTCGAGTCTTTCGGCAGTAGTACGGGTCATCATAACGCTGGTTCAAAAAGGAAAAAAAATTTGGGAAGAACAAGTGAGAAGTCGAGATCCGGCAGGTCGGACCAATTTGATAGGAGCCAGAAAAGAGAAAGAAAATAGATAGGAAAAGAAAGAGAAAAATCAAACACGAATACCAGTTCGGTTTGCCCAATAGCCTCCAGGCTCCAATTCACCTTAATAATTCGATAATCATAATTCACCATATGCTCACCCTTTAAATAAAAATCCTAATAGCAAGAATAAGAAATAAACCTAACCCTAAAGCCGACACTTAACAAAACCTTAAAAGCCCATAAATAAACATAAAATAGAAATACTAATTAAATAATAAATGCTACTCCAGCTCGCTCTCTATCACACACACATATATAGTACAACTAGATGTTTCAAGTATTACAAGCATGCCACTAAAAATCCCGTGTTCTAGCCAAATGGTGTCAATATTATTAGGAACATTTGTAATTCAATTCTGGATAATTACAAAAACTAACCAACCCCTGGATTTTAGCCTAGTTAGAAAAGAACTTGTATATCTTTGAGAAATACAAGTGTTGTTTGAACTAGACAAAAACTCAGGGTAGTTTTGTCAATAACTATTATTTTTTTTTCCCATTGCAAGTGTTAAATTAACTTAACGACTTTACTGAACACTGAAAACGACATATAATTGTTCTTCGTCAACTAAAACTATCTAACTTTAATAATGAAATTAAAATAGGAAAACACACACATGGGATGTTAGTGGTCTGCAGCTGCAGCATTTGCAAGTTGAAACATGGAAATTGAAACAGCTATAATGATGTTTGATGTGGTCCCTTCAATTCACTAGATTATCCAATCTTTTGGGTACCAAAAGAAATAAGTGGGATCTGAAGTCAACCTTGACTTGGAATTCCCAAGTTCTTATGTCTTATATTTAATAAACTGATGAACTGTTTGAATAAAAAAAAAAGTTATACGAACTTATAAGCTGTTTTTAAATTTTATCGATGAATGAAAATTATGAAAATATTTAGATCTTTTTAATACAATATTCTCAAGGTTAATGCATAAATCAAAACCCTATTATGTTATTACAATTTTTATTAATCCAGTCGTTTAGGGTTGCAAACGAGTCAAGCATTGACTTTATCGAGCATGTTTGATAAAATTTTAAACAAGCTCAGTATCAAAGAGCTGAGCATTTTTGAGCTTGTGCTAGGCTTGTTTGAAGCCCTATAGTCGTTGCGTTGCGCCTATCAAATCCCATCTACACTAAATAAACCATTCAAGCACTAAAAAAACTACTAATAATTTTTCAATCTGAGCCGACACACACATAGATGCACATACAAGTCCAAAGAGAAATTAATGAAAATAAAAAAACTACTAATAATTAGTAGAGAACCTGATCGATGGAGGTGAAATTATCGGGGATGAATCCGTACTTTTTCTTCCAGTCACGCCCGCTGCCACCGGAGGAAGACACGCCACCTGCTCTGTTTGTAGCACCACTCCTCTTCGCACTATTGCTATAATCGAGCGTTGGCTTTCTCTGCGGCAATTTGTCGAACAGGTGGTCGTTGGTGGAGTACGAGGAAGACGACGACGAAGGTGATCGCTGCTGACCGCCGGTCACCGAACCGGAGCCGCTCCGCGCATCGGCGCCGCTGCTGGTTTCCCTCTTCCTGCGCTTGCGAGACCGAGACAATAGGTTTCCCATCTCATAATTCTTCTTCACTTCCCCGTCGATTGATCGATGCGTGTGAGTGTGTGTATATATATACACACCGACGGCGGTCGATCGAGGGAAATAACCACCGAGAGAAATGGTCACTGTAGGGAACGCAGTTTCGAGGAAACTGCGTCGAGATAAGTTAACGGTACGGTTTGATTCGCGGAGTTTCAGTTAGTGGTTCGGGAAAAGGAATGTGATTCTTGCCGTGCGACGTGGAGCGAATTATTTAAAATTTATTTTAATGAATATAAAAGATACTTAAATTATTTCAAAATTATTTTGAAACACTTTAAAATCTATAAAAATTATTGTAAATTACTTAAAAAAAGTATTAAAAAATAATATTAAAATATTTTTATAATGTATTTTTTATTATTTAAAATTAATTTTAACATAACTTAAAATGTAGTATAAAAATGCTCCTATATTGAAGCACTTCGAAATTATTTTTGAAACACATTAATATATTAAATAAGTATTTTAAATTACTTAAAAAGTATTTCAAGATACTTTCAAATATTTAAAAAATATTTTATATCATTTAATAATTATTAAAAGAAAATTTAAAATATTTCAAAAGTATTTTAAATAATTTAAAAATCATTTTAAATTCTTTTAAAAAGCATTTTCTATTACTTCAAAAGTATTATAAAACACGTTAAAATGTACTATAAAATAGATTTTTAATAACCTTCAAATTAGTTTTAAATACTTTAAAATATTTAAAAAGTAATTTAAATCACTTAAAACATATTTTTAGATACTTTCAAATATTTAAAAAATATTTTATTTTATTGAAAATGTATCAATTTTTTTTTTAAATTGTATCATTTTTTTTTTAAAATGTTACGAAAGTATTTTAAATCATTTAGAAAAATATTTTAAATTTTTTTTCTATTAGTTAAAATTTATTTTAACACACTTAAAATGTATAAACATGTTTTGAATCACTTAAAAATAATTTCAAATACTTTAAAATGTTTAAAAAGTAATTTAAATCACTTAAAAAACGTATTTTAGATAATTTCAAATGTTTAAACAATATTTTTTTTATCATTTAATAACTATTATAAAAAATTTTAAAATATTTAAAAAATATTTTAAATTATTTAAAAATTATTTTTAAAAAGTATGTTCTATTACTTGAAAATTAATTTAACAAACTTTAAGATCTATAAAAAATATTTTAAATCACCTAAAAATTATTTTAATTTACTTGTTTAAAAACGAATTTAAATCACTTAAAGTGTAGATTTAGATACTTTCAAATGTTTAAAAAATAGTTTATATAGTATCATTTAAAATGTATTATAAGAAATTTTAAAATGTTAAGAAAGTTTTTTAAAATAATAGTAAAAATTATTTTAAAGTAATTTTAAATTTAGTTTTAAAAAATTTAATAAGTACATACGGTAAATAAATTATTCAAAATTAAGAATTTCAAAAGTCATATTATATGTATTATTCCCATTTAGAAAAAAAGAAAGAAAAAAAAGGAGTCGTGTAGGTGACGTAATGGTTGAGTGACGTTCGAGCTTATGACGTCAGGGCGGGAGTCGGGTCCGTTCCGTTCGAGGCGGGCTCACATATTACGAAGCAACCCTGAGCGCCAAAACAAATCACATCTCGTCTACTTTGCCGCTCTCTCCTAAAACACTAACCCACACCCAAACCAAACCCTCTTCCACCGTTCCCCAAAATTTACCTAATTTCAAAATCCGAAAATCAAATTTCTTCTCTCCGATCCTCAGTCCGTTACCCTAAACGGATTTTGGCCGGTAATTATCGCCATCGAAAATGGGGCAGCCGTCATTGCCGGCCCCGCCGATTGCCCCTCCACCGCCTCAGCTCGGCGTCGCGGCCGCCGGCGGATGCCAGGTGCGATGCGCCGGTTGCAAGATGGTCCTGAACGTGTTGCCTGGGTTGACGGAGTTCGTTTGCCCTACGTGCCAGTTGCCGCAGATGCTGCCGCCCGAACTGATGCGGTCCGTCACGGCCCCGTCCCAACCCCAGACACAACCCCAGCTACAGAGGAGTGCTCCGGCGCTCGGCATTGATCCGACTAAGATCCAGCTCCCGTGCGCCAACTGCAAGGCCGTGCTCAACGTCCCTCATGGACTCTCACGCTTTAACTGCCCCCAGTGCCGCACTAGCCTCGCAATCGATCTCTCTAAGCTCGGGCAAGTTTTGCCTCCACCACCGCCTGTTGAGGAAGTGAACGAGGTATTTTCTCATTCGTTTCATGACCTTTTGTTTTGATTGATTTTGCTCGGAGTTTTTAGTAGTTAGAAACATGTCAATGTTGGTGTGATTTGTTAATCTTCACCTCTCGGGTTAGCTCGAGGTTTATGCTAGGAATCAGTTTGGTCCTAAACACAAAGTTGTACAAAGAATTGTAGTTAGATGATATTGTGAACTTAGAAGACAAAACTAGGAGCATGAATTGCTCAATAGTATCTTACAATGAATCGTCCAATTGATCTCACCTGACAGTTTTCTTGTTCACGGAGACATGTGGATATTATGTAATTTACAGCAGTATGCAAATTGTTGGTTGCTTCCCAAAATTAGATTCAGCATCAGATAGGAAAAAAAAAACCTATATCTCCCGAATTACAGTTAGTTACTTCACATTTTTCTTTAGATATATGATACAACTAAATAAGTTCACGTCAGTCCCACATTTGAATCATCCCAACAAGATCATGAAACTGCTGTGGGCAGTTCGTTGCACTAGCTTGGATAAACTGGTTGGGAAGCCTTTTTTTTTTTTTTTTTTTTAAAATTGTAAATGAATTTTAATTAGATTTTTTTTTATCTTAAAGTAAATAAAATGTCATTCCAGTCAAATTTTCAGACAACTAAGCGACTCAAAGTATTACAGAGTCAGATTTTTGCAGGATTACCTCAAATTATCGTAATTTACCCAACCTTTAATAAATTAATTGTGCACAATGGAATCTTCATTGGGAATATCAAATATTTATAATAATTCTGCTCTATAGCCTATGTTTCTTTCAAGATGTCTTCTTCGGCAGTTTTTTTTTAATGTCTAATTTTGAGACTATAAAAAATAAGAGCAATGATTAATAATAATTTTTCCTACTTATCAGGTGGCGATTGATGTGGAGCGTGAAGAAGATGAAGGTGGCTTGGCGGGAGAAACATTTATGGATTATGTATGGCTTCTCTTTCTTTTCTTTGAATTTATGGATTTATTTTCTCATATAAGTTCATTCTTTTTTTTTTTTTTTTTTTGTGTGCAGCGACCTTCTAAACTGTCCATTGGTGCACCACACCCAGATCCGATTGTGGAGACATCATCCTTATCAGCTGTGCAGCCTCCTGAACCTACTTATGATCTAAAGATTAAGGATGATCTAGAAAGTTCAAATGCATTGTCATGCTTACAGATTGAAACATTGGTTTATGCGTCTCAGGTGGCTTTAGAAATTTGACATGCAATATTCTTTGTGGATTTCCAAAATTATCGATTTAATATTGTTCTTGCATGACAGAGACATCTTCAGCACCTCCCAAGTGGTTCCAGAGCAGGGTTTTTTCTTGGAGATGGTGCTGGTGTGGGTAAAGGAAGGACAATCGCTGGGTTAATATGGGAGAACTGGCATCATGGTAGAAGAAAAGCATTGTAAGTTTTGACTGAGAGATGTGCTTGTCACGTGCATTTGTTTTGGCCTGGGGTTCTTCTTATTTAACTAGTGACTAGTCCATGGTGTTGTGTTACGACATATACATTAATTGACTGAGTGTATTTCTATTCTTTAAATATATTTTTCTAATGGTATTGTGCAGGTGGATTTCTGTTGGTTCAGACCTGAAATTTGACTCTAGAAGGGACTTGGATGATGTTGGTGCAACATGTGTAGAAGGTAATTTCAGCTCAACCTTATGGATGATTGAAATATGAGTTTATCCATCTGTTTTGCATGCGATGAATGTTTTATCTCCCAAGTTAATGATGCTCCATTTCTTAGATTAATATCTGAAACTTTAGTCACCCACTGTACTTATTGGCCTCATTGTTGGAGTTCTTTACGTTGCTAACATTCATTTGGGTCCTATGATAATTCCTTTGTAGTGCATGCTCTGAACAAGCTTCCGTACTCTAAGCTTGATTCTAAGTCTGTTGGTGTTAAAGAGGGAGTCGTTTTCTTGACCTATAGCAGCCTCATTGCGTCTTCTGAGAAAGGCCGTTCACGTATACAACAGCTTGTGCAGTGGTGTGGTGCACAGTTTGATGGACTTATTGTATTTGATGAGGTGGATTATTCTTTGTAACAAATGTCTTGTTTTGAATTCTATTAGCTAGACTTAATTTGATGGTTGATGTATTTTTCATTTGAGGAGCAATGCTCTAATTTGATGTGTTGCAGTGTCACAAAGCAAAAAATCTTGTTCCTGAGTCAGGAGGGCAGCCAACAAAGACAGGCGAAGCTGTTCTTGATATTCAGGTGATGCTCCTTTACTCTGTGCTCTATTGTCTCTTAATTATGCTTGTTGCTATTAGTTCTCTTCTATTCTTAATTAACTCCTCTGCTTGGATTCCTGCTTCTTCTCCCGAAATTCCAATTCTTGCATCTTAAGTTCATTATGCTGTCCTCAATTACTCGATCATCAAGAATGTAGTACTACGAACAATAATTGGAACCATTTATGCAGTACTTCTATTAATTCCTAGTATTCTGAACTTTCTCCCGTCTACGCGTTTCCCAGTCTTCTCACTTTTTGCACTACTAAAGTTTACTGGACCTCTTTGTTTGTTATATTTTTTATGGTGCTGTGTTCCCATTGTACCTTGCATGTTTCTGACTGTTAGGGGTTCCCAAAGTAGCAGATAGAAATTGATGCTTGTGCTTATTAGCGGCAGTAGTTGTTGGTACCAGTTATCAATCTTTGGTGTGAGTACATGGAACACTTTTTCCTTTTTAATTGGCCGTTGTTAGTTGTTACACTTTAGGCTAAGACTTGTATACCATATTGTTTTCATGTCTTAAAGAATGTTTTTCTGTTCTTTAAATTCTTGTAATGTAGGCCAAACTTCCTGAAGCTCGCATCATGTACTGCTCTGCAACTGGCGCATCTGAACCGCGCAATATGGGCTATATGGTTCGCCTTGGTCTTTGGGGAGCTGGAACTTCTTTTGATGACTTCGGAAAATTTCTAGGTGCTATGCTCTTTTGAGGTGTTGTGAAATTTGTATTTATTCTTTTTGACATTTTGTTCTCCTGAAATTCAAGATGCACTCTTTTATCATAATAATGCGTTCTACTTGAAACATTCAAAGATTGCTTGCTTAGTAATATCAATCAGCTGCTACTTAGGATCTCCTTTTGTAACCTATCATGCACTCCCCCACCTCACTTCCCAGTTCAAATGGATCATTTTCTTTCTAGACATCACACTCTGTTTTTGGGAGACCAATTGTAATGGGGTAATAAACATCCCTAATTCCAAGGTTTAGAATGACTATTATAATAGATGTGTGGTTCAGTGATGGCCAGTTCATTGAATTATATGCTTGATGGATTTCGCCAATTTAGTTGTCTTTGCTATTCTGTTTAATATCGGTCTACTCATGGATACTTCATGGATACTCAACTTCTATGGCCCCTCAAGGGTTCTGGTGGCTCATTTATTTGGTATTCAGTATTATATTATTGGATCTATTTTACTTTTCAGTGATGGATGTGCTTCTAAATGTAGTGGGCTGCTTCTTGTTTTTAGTCCACCTTAGATAATTTTGCATGTTTGAAGTGTTTTACTTGGCTAACAACAATCTTGTCTTCTTTGCAGGCACAATGGATAAAGGGGGTGTTGGAGCCTTGGAACTGGTTGCTATGGATATGAAAGCAAGGTTATTAACTTATTACTTAGTGTATATTTCCGGAATAAATATGTGAATCGTCGTATTATAATTAAAATAACACTTGACTTGTAGGGGGATGTATGTTTGTCGGACACTGAGCTACAAAGGTGCAGAATTTGAAGTTGTTGAAGTTCCGCTGGAGGATAACATGATGGTTGATGCCTTTTATTTTTCTCTCGTTTTTTTACCAGGAAATAACCATTTTAAAATTTGATAATCTAAAACATTATGTTTTCCTTCACTTTTTTATTTATTTTATTTTTATTTTTATATATGTATAGTTATTTTTATCAGTGTTGCACTTGAATTAATTATTAACTCATTGTACACTTGGAAATGTTCCACAAAAGTCATGTATATGCTCTTATATATTATTTTATTTAATTCTGGTATCTGTTGGCCAAGAACTCTGTTATTAAATGTTTTGTCTGGACCAGTCCTTCACATTGACATACACTGATAGTAGTAGTTTGACCACATTTATAAGTAATTCTAATACTATGCGGAAACCTACCGATCTTGAGTTATAAGGACTTTATTTTCTCGACTTTTTTTGATAAACCTTGATATTATTAATTGTCATTTTTCATTTTTATATTTTATGCAGTACCATCAATTTTTTTTTTCCTTTGTTGTGTGGTATATCTCATCCTGTTTGTTGAGGTTCGTATATAGCCATTTCGTTCTTACTAGCCCTTTTGTGCTTCTCAGGACATGTATGGAAAAGCAGCAGAATTCTGGGCCGAGTTAAGAGTAGAACTGCTATCAGCTAGCACGTTTCTCGCCGCTGAGAAGCCTAATCCAAGTCAATTGTGGAGATTGTACTGGGCCAGCCATCAGGTTTCGCAGTTTAAAATCATACCTTGGAATCCTATAACCTTTTTCTCAGTATCTCACATTTCATTACATGTTTGGTCTTTGGATGCATTATTTAGCGCTTCTTTAGACACATGTGCATGTCTGCTAAAGTACCTGCAGTGATCAGACTTTCTAAAAAAGCATTGATGGAAAATAAGTGTGTGGTCGTAGGCCTACAGAGCACGGGAGAAGCGAGAACTGAGGAAGCTGTGACAAAATATGTAAGCCTGTTTTCCAAAATTTCTTTTAGTGTCTGTGTTTGCAAATCATTAGTTTACATAACGAATGCTTACGTTGCTTCAATGTTTATTGTGGCATAATTGTTTTAAAGATGAAAAAAAATGCATCAACATTATGTTTAAGCTTTGTCTACCTATTTTGATTCTTGATTTTTCCGAACACATATTACTAGAATATTTTATTGGGATAGCTTTGAATAACATCTTGAACATCTCATTTTATTGATACAGGGTGCGGAGCTTGATGATTTTATTTCTGGGCCTCGTGAGTTATTGCTGAAATTTGTTGAGGAAAACTATCCCCTTCCAGATAAGCCTGAGCCACTCCCCGGTACTTATTTATTGTATGAGGTGTAATGTTGCAGCTTCTCTTTGTGCATGATATTGTATTAACTATACCCTTTTGTGCTTAGAGGATAGTGTAAAAGAGCTTCAGAGAAAGAGGCACCATGCTACACCTGATGTTTCATTTGCAGGGAGAGTGAGGAAAGCTGCTAAATGGGAAGAAGAAAGCGAGGAAGAAGAAAGCGAGTGGGAGTCTGGAAGTAATTTCATAAATTTCATTTCATAAGTCCTTTTGAAACAATGTTGAGTAGCATATCTTCGCTTCACATATAATATTGACATCTTAGCAGTACAAAAAATACAATTGGGCACTCACAGAATCCACATACACATATCTGTCTTGTTTACTCAGTCATCTATCTTCCTGAATAAGTAATTCCTTTTCCAAAATGAGAAATTTGAAAAATCAGGCCCAAATTAAGTCATTGTTGAATTCTGATTATTAGCCGAACTCATTATTTATTAATAGATTATAGATTCTCTTTAATATGAAAATTATTTCATTTGGGGTTATATTTTTCAGTTTTTTTCCTTTTGTTGCACTAAGACTTAGTAGTCACATTAATGCGTTTCTTTTACTTGCTATTGAACCTTCTGACAAATGCAGCTGACACTGAACCTGAGTCTGATGATGAGTTTCAGATCTGCCACATATGCAATTCCGAAGAGGTATGTTTCCTTTCCATTTCCCTATTACTTGGTGGCCATGGAAGGTTTGCATAGCTATTTTTCTCCAATTTTTTGTTCCTAAACGTTTTCTATTTTTACCTGCTGATGTAGGAAAGGAAGAAACTGCTTCAATGTTCCTGTTGCAGCCATCTTCTTCATCCTGCATGCGTGGTTCCACCAGTTTTAGAAGTAATTTCTGGGGATTGGTCTTGTCACTCGTGCAAGGAAAAAACAGAAGAATATCTTCGAGATAGACAAGCTTATTATGATGAACTTATGAAGAGGTGACATTATTATGAAAAATTGCGGACTTTTCTTTCTTTATTTATGCAGGATACTTTATTCATCCGTCTTGTCTTATTTTTTTTATGGCGCTCTCATTACCTAATTAGTGCGACTTTGAAACCTGATTAGATATGAAGCAGCCCTGGAACGTAAATTGAAAATTCTTGAGATAATACGCTCCTTGGATCTTCCTAATAATCCATTGGATGATATTATTGATCAGGTAATGCCAATGTAGTATTGCAAAACTAGCTTGTATGATTGTAATATATTTGTATTTCTCTTTTTGCTATTGATCTTGACGTTGGAGCAGCTTGGAGGCCCTGATAAAGTAGCAGAAATAACAGGGAGGCGAGGCATGCTTGTCAGAGCGTCCGGAGGGAAAGGTGTTACATATCAGGCTCGAAACACGTGAGTTTGGACTTGTATATATTCTCATTTCTAGTTATGCTTGCTTATTCATGTGTTGCACTCTATAGGAAGGATGTGACCATGGAAATGGTCAATATGCATGAAAAGCAGCTATTCATGGATGGTAAAAAATTCGTAGCTATCATTTCAGAGGCTGGATCTGCTGGTGTTTCTCTACAAGCAGATAGAAGAGCAATAAATCAGGTGATCATATTTATATATATTTTCTCATTGAAGTGCTGGATCATTATTTAAGTTTATATAATGATTTTCATGCAATTAAGTTGGATTCTGTTAATCTTTCAACAGAAAAGAAGAGTTCATTTAACGCTAGAACTACCTTGGAGTGCAGACCGAGCAATTCAACAGTTTGGAAGAACTCATCGATCAAACCAAGCCTCAGCACCGGAGTACAGGTGATAATAATTTTCTGCGCTTGTTTCAAGTTCTTTATGATTTTTTATAGTAATTCCTGCAACCATTGTGCATAAGTAGTCTCAAATAATATATACAGTGTTTAAATGTTTGAGAACTGTCCTGGCATGCAAGTTATAAAAATCCATTTTGTATGATTTTCATTTGAGAAGTTTGGGGTGTTGAGATACTTAGACTGGCAACACAATATTGTTATGTTATGCATTGACATAAAAGTCTGAGTAGTTATTGATATGTGGAAAAACTATTGATATGTGGAAAAACTATTACAAGTTAAGTCTGATTGAAAGTTGTTCCCTTGAAAAGGAAATCTCAAATCTATCATCTGGTTGCAGATGGGCTTGGAGTTAAGCCAGTTTCTTTTTATTTTTAGCATGCTACTGATTGTTAGTTACATTACAATCAGAAGATGAGAAGCGGTCAGGTTGACAGGTTCTTTTAATCAATCAAATAATTTATTATTCTTTTCTCAGGCTGCTCTTCACAAATCTTGGTGGTGAACGTCGGTTTGCCTCTATTGTTGCCAAGAGGCTTGAATCTCTTGGTGCATTAACGCAGGGGGACCGCAGGTAACATTTTAAATATAGCAGAGATTTTATCAAGAAGCTTTTCTAAAGTTATTTTATGACCCATGTTTAGTCAAGTTAGCCCGAGAATATGATGTATTGCAGGGCTGGACCATCTCTCAGTGCTTATAATTATGATAGCGCCTATGGGAAGAAGGCACTGGTGTTTCTGTATAGAGGAATCATGGAACAGGTGCTTCTACTTTAGATTCCCTCTCATTATAATGAAACTGACCAAACCATATACTTTAGTTAAGTGCTTATAATGTCTTTTTATTTTTTTAATTATCAGGATCCTTTGCCCATTGTCCCACCAGGGTGCTCAGTGGAGAAACCTGAAACAATTCCAGATTTCATTCTGAAGGCAAAAGCTGCACTTGTGTCTGTTGGGATAATTAGAGATTCAGTTCTTGGTAAGAGTTTAGCTATATTGTCAAATTTATTATTACTATTTTTTGCTTCATTGCCATTTTCATTTTTTCCGCTCATTATTCAACTTGTACAAGTGCACAATGTTTGGATTGGAGTTTCTTACAATGTTATGAACTTTCACCCATAGCGTGTCCTCATTTTTATTTGATGTTGATGACCCAAATTAATTCCAGCAAGTTAAATGGGATGCTTTGTCTTCACTGATTGTTAAGAGTTATGAGTTAGGTTTAATGATTTATGTCGTCATTTTTTCTCTTTCAGGTAATGGAAAGGAGGCTGGAAAGATTTCTGGGCGTATAGTTGATTCAGACATGCAAGATGTTGGGCGTTTCCTCAACCGGCTTTTAGGGCTCCCTCCTGAGATTCAAAATAGGTTTGGGTTTATTACACAATAGTGTTTGCTTTTTTGAAGTTCACGAATAACAGGAGATGCTGATGGTGTTTGCAGGCTGTTTGAATTGTTTGTTGGCATCCTTGACCTTCTTGTTCAAAAAGCACGCATTGAAGGGCATATTGATTCTGGTATTGTTGATATGAAGGCTAACACCATCAGGCTTCAGGGAACACCAAAGGTTACAACCATACTCCTCTATGAATTAGTGGGTTAAAAATCATATATAGTTATCAATAACCATCTTTATTTTGCAGACTGTTTTTGTCGACAGCATGTCTGGGGCTTCCACTGTGTTGTTTACTTTCACTTTGGATCGAGGAATTACATGGGAGGTATTTTTTCCCTATATAATATGATTTTTGATATTCATATTTATCATAGTGACTGATGCGGAATATATTTCACTTTGTGTAGGCTGCTTCCACATTGCTTGAGGAGAAGCAAAAGGACGAGCCTGGGTCAAGTAACAATGGATTCTATGAGTCAAAGAGAGAATGGATGGGAAAACGACACTTTATATTAGCATTTGAAAGGTACATATATTGCATATCTTAGTAAAACACGCTCATTTTACAACATGTGTTTGCACGCACACTGTACATTTGTGTGTGTGTGTGTGTGTTTCTATTACAATGTTTATACAGTGCCACATGTTTTTGTTTTTTATATATATTTTACGTGGTGACTGTTTTACTTTAGTTTTAATATTATGACTACTTAATACTCTGATGTTAATGTTTTATGCAATCTCTTATCTTAATCTTGCTTATCTGTTTGGCTATCACTGTGTCGACATTTAGTTCTGCTCCTGGAATGTACAAAATATACCGACCAGCCATTGGGGAATCTATCAGGTACCCAATTATCACCGTCAGGATTCCTCGTGATTGCTTTCCTTATTTGTTTATGTTCAAGTCTTCCTGACATCATTTTCAATGCCCAGGGAGATGCCTCTAGCAGAACTAAAAGACAAATATAGAAAACTTTCATCTTCGGAGAGGGCTCATAATGGCTGGGAAGATGAATTCGGAGCTTCGTCCAAGCAGGTAAACACACTTTTTAGGTTAATAAGTTATTGAACCAAATGTGCATGTGTTATTATATTTTGGTATAATCATTATGTATTATGAATGCCTTTAGAAATGCTTGAAAAAAGTTGAGAACATAATGCTTCATTGACCACATTAGACATACAGTTCTTTCTATGGGAAAATACATATAATTCATTCTGGCATACCATTTAGCAAAGAGATAAAAAAATGTTTTCACCGCAAAGTGTTGATATCTTTTCGGATTGGCTTAATGGATGAGTGCTTAGTTATGCAATTAATACTAATCAAAATCAGACAGGGTTTAAATGTCTGTTGTGCGTATTAGATCAGTTTGATTGTGTTGTATAAGATTGTTTTGTGTTTATGATACAACACTTACAATATTACTGCATTGTATCTTTTGGGTTTTAATGCATGTTGTGCGTATTAGATTAGTTTGATTGTGTTGTACAAGACTGTTTTGTGTTTATTATACAACACTTACTATATTCTGCATTGTATCTTTCATTAACTGAAGGTAGCAGTTATCTGATGAAAATACTTGTTAAAGTCGATTTACTGCCAAATTATGCGTATGTACTGTTGGTTGAATTTGAAAATAATCACGTATCAGGCTAATGTCTCCGTTTATAAATCAAGTTTTGCTTCATTCGGATTTGGCTTTTTAGTATCTGTTTTGTTTGTTTTATTCCCATTATGTTGCCATTTGTCTTATTTGAGCTATCACGTGCAGTGCATGCATGGTCCTAAATGTAAGCTGGGCAATTTCTGCACCACAGGCAGAAGGCTACAAGAAGCGAATGTTTTGGGTGGCCTGATTCTGCCCGTCTGGGGAACTATTGAAAAAGCACTTTCGAAGCAGGTAAGTTTTTTTTCTTTCCGGTTTTCAGTTGTATGATTTTCATTTCATATTTTTAAGGCGGTTATTGAATGGTTGAAGTGATCAATTACCTGTAATTGTTTCTGTAGACTTTAGTAAGTGTCTTGAACTCTACTTGTATTGGGGGTTCACTGGCATTGAGATTCAGTTAATCTTTGTCCACATGGATTGTTTTCAACTTTAATTTTTCTTTGTGAGCATATTGTTGGTTTGATTGATAATGTAAAAACACTTTATTTCCTGTGGTATACTATATGTTAAGACGTATATTTTTCTTGTTATTTGATGTAATTCTTTTCTGACATTGGATCTTGTGAAAAAAAAAATTCCTTATCAAAACATTTCACATCCTTAATCTTTACAGGCTCGCCAAAGCCATAAAAGACTCCGGGTTGTGCGTATAGAGACCACTTCAGACAATCAACGAATTGTGGGATTGCTCATACCAAATGCAGCGGTAGAAGCGGTGCTTCAAGGTTTAATTCTGCCACTTAATCTGTCTTTCAGGATAAAGTACACGTGTGAAACTCTTTTATGGTCACCTATATATATTGCCTTGCCACCCAATCATGAAACGATCAATTATTGGTAAGCAATGTTTCAATATGTTTAATCACAATTTACAAATTTTGTTTTTGACAGATCTGGCATGGGTTCAAGACGTTGACGAAGAAGAAGAGTGATGAACCAGAACCAGAATTATTTCAAGCCAAACGTGATTTTGTATGGTGGAAGACATGGCTTCATTTTTCAAATTTTAGGCCCCAATTATGTATAAACAAAAATAGCAGTCTTGTTCATAAACTATTGTTTCTCGGCTCAAGCGTTTCTCTATTTTTGTATATCACCTCAGCCCTTGTTGCAACAGAGTAACCTACTCTGTAATCTTGAAAATATAATTTGAATGCAAATATCCTTTTTGTTTCTCATTACATATCAAACAATAGCTTACATAATATGATTGTACACAGATTGTTCCATATAAGTGTTGAAAAAAGAACCATATCACACCACACAAGCAATGTCCTTATTGAAATAACAATCAAACCCAAGAAATATACGAAAAAATTTGGAAAAAAACATAAAACCCATATAATTGCATCATCAGCAAACGAAAGGCGCATCCACATGATGATCACTGCAGTAAAGCCCGGGACGCTGAGTGTAACCTTGCTTCTTCAACAGCTTCCTCGCCTTAAGAACCAACTCTTGGTTACTAATCTTGCCATCTGACTCTGCAATGATAGTCTGTATTGCATTGCTTAAGGCCCCATAAGCCTTGCTGGCATCCCCCGACGGGCTAGCATCTGCCGATGTCTGATCCGTCTGGCAGCCACTTATCAGGATGCCGCTATCTGGAAGCCCCCTTGTAGCTGCCCCAGCATAAGCTTCTTGTTTACTCCCGACACTCGTCTCTAGGGCCGGTTTTGCATAGCCCTCGTCATTTTCTTGGAGCTTCTGCTGCAAGAACTGCTGAGCCAATCCCCCCACCATACCCAAGAACCCACCTCCCTCACCATCTCCACCTTGGCCCTGACCTTGAAGTTTGCTAAAGATGACGTTCATGAATTTCTTGACCTTAGGGCTCGAATCATCCCCAAACACGTCAAAAAGGGTCGGGCGGAGCTGACCCACTTCGATATTTTCCTTGCCTGTTTTTTGCTGGAGTAGCTCGATGAGTGTGGAGAGTGGTAAAGATTTGTTCTTCACATAGCCTCCTTCCCCGTCTTGATTTGTTTCTTCGGCTTCTTCTTCTTCGTCATCTTTGTGGCGGCCAAATTTGAATTCGGAGGGAATGTGAATCCCGCGAGACTCGATCGCGTCTTCGACTTTTCTATGGAGGAATTTCTTGAACCCGAAGCCAGATCCGCCGCCGTCCTCTTCGTCTTCTTCAGCGTCTTGCTTTGTGCTCTCTCCGATTTGTTCCTTGGCCTCGTCGATTAGGCCTCCGCTGTGACAAGAGTCGGAGACGATTGTGATCTGGCATCCCTCGGGCACTTTGTCAACAAGATCTCTGAAATCATCATCTGGTCACAAGCAAAAATCAACCAAAGTACAACACAACATTCAATTCAGTGAATTCACAGCTAAAAATGGTTGTACCTTGATCTCAAAACCTAACAATCGAATCACCCCCAAATTGAAAAATCAACATCATAAGATAGAGAGAGTGAGAGAAAGGGCGGGTGGCTGACCTGTGATGAGATTCATGTCCGTCGGAACAATACACTCGTCGTAGCCGGTGTCGTCGTCCTCTCCGGTCTCCGCCGGGAGGCGGGTGCCGTGGCCGCTGTAGTGGACGAACAGGAAGTCGCCGGGGCGGGCGGAATCCACCAGATCGGCCAGCGCGGCGCGGATATTTCGGCCAGTGGGCTGGGTGGAAGAGTCGTCGGTGTCTATGAGAACGGTGATGTCGTCCTCGGAGAAACCGAATCGGTCGACGAGGCAGGCGTACATTCGTCGAACATCGTTGATGCATCCCTTAAGCTCCGCCTTCGTCCCCGGGTAGTTGCAGCCGATCAGCACCGCCCTTCTCGCCATGGATTCTTCTTCACTGATTGCTGCTTCAAAAAGTATGTGGATTTTCTGGTTGGTTTCTGAGCTCAGAGCTGATCTGCTTATTCGATCTTCTATGAAGAGGTTGGAAAAACGCCTTTATCTCATTTACTTCTCGATCGCTAAGATTAATTTAATTTAATTAATTTAATTTAATTTCTTAATGAGTATTTTTATTATAAATCCTGTCGGCAAAGTAGTAGAGAGCGTGGGCGCGACGTGGGTGCGCCTTTTTTTTAATTAAAATATACTGGTATTATCTTTCAGCAGCTTCGGTTACTATTTTAATATAAGAATATTAATAGAAAAGTTTTAATGAAATTATTTATACAAAAATATTTTTTATTATGTTGATTAAAAAATTGTATACAAAATTACTTTCTATAGTTTCATACTTCCATCCACATAATTTTGATTTTGATCACCGTATACAAATTGAGTAAGATTCTCAGAAGTCGAAATTATTTTATATTAAATTATCGATATTTTTATGAAATATTGAACATGATAAATAACGTAAATAATATCTTAATTATGTATAGTCAACGGTTAACTCAACAACGTGGACGCAAAACAAAAAGGATATTTGGGGCCAAAATGTAATTTATCGAAAAATAACTCCGACCACGATTTCAGAGAGAATACCGGCGATCCTTGCGTCTTCCATCAGTTCCATGACCGCTGCTCTCACTTTCCTCAAAAAAACGTTTTCCATTCAAACAGCATACAAATGTATTCTCCATTTCTATTTTTATTCATATTTATTTTCCTCCTTCCCCACACAATTTCCTTTCATCCTCTGCTTTCTCCCACCTGCAATTCTTATGGCGGCGACTGTAACACCGGCGGCGGTGTTGGCGACGGCGAAAACAAAAGCGAGTACCGATTACGCATTCTCGCGAGAGATTTGATCGAATGAAATCAATTTTGATCCTATTTAGTCGAATGATCGATCGCTTCGTGGGATTGTTTCGAAAGCGAATTTCCCAAGGTGATGTATTTTAAAGGAAATACTATCATAGTGTGTGCGTTCTTTTATGTATGGAATTGCGTTTACGTTTTTTCGCATGGAGAATGATCGCTTAATGTTATGCACGTAAGGTGTTTGATAATATGTCTGCTGTAGGCATGATCGTTTCTTTCATACTAAGGTTGAGAATTCGTCTCGAATGTCGAGTTAGAAACTTAGAATGAATGATGGTGATCTATTTTGCATCGTTGGTTCGGTTTGGGCGGGTTGTAATTGGTTCTTGGTATTCGATCGTTGACGTTGATGACGTTGATGAAGAACGATGATGGTTTTTGTTTTAAAATGCAGATTAACTACCCACCGATGATGGAAGAAAACAGAAGTGAGCTCGATAAGATTCCTTACTCAGCTCACAAACTCCCTCCCACTGACTCCACAAGAAACGATCACCCGAACCCAGAACCGAGCCCGTACCAGTCCATGAATGACAGCCTATCACCCGCCTCACCCAGCACGAAAACGAGCAGTGCCAAGAGCAGCATATCAGCCCTCAGCCAGGGCTGGGCCAGCGCCAGTACCCACCGGAGTGACAGTCTAGACAGCACGTGTGGTGGGGCCCCTCTCAGGCCCCACACGGGCGGAGACGTCAGGTGGGATGCAATCACTTCGGCTTCCTCAAAAGATTCTCCGCTCGGCCTCACGAATTTCCGGCTCCTGAAGAGGCTCGGTTATGGAGATATCGGGAGTGTCTATCTTGTTGAATTAAGAGGAACTTCAGCATTCTTTGCCATGAAGGTTATGGATAAGGGCTCTCTAGCTAGCAGGAATAAGCTGCTTCGAGCCCAGACAGAGAGGGAGATTCTCGGGCTCCTCGACCATCCCTTCTTGCCTACTCTGTATACTTATTTCGAGACTGAGAAATTCTATTGCTTGGTCATGGAGTTCTGCAGCGGAGGTAACCTTCATACGCTTCGGCAAAAGCAGCCCAGCAAGTTTTTCACCGAGGAAGCGGCTAGGTTATTATCATTGCCTACTTTACTTTGATTGATCTCTGCAAACCTTTCTAATATTTATGTGCCTTTAAACTCGATATTATTTCTCTGAATGTGCGTTGTTGATGGACTGGTGCATGCTTTGGTAAGGCGGTCATATCTTTTCAAAATATGATTATTGATTGTAAAACGATGAATCTTGATTCACGAAATATGACTGTCTATACGCCCACTGAAACCAAAAAATTGACTTGCTATTACCTATATTTATTTTTTTATTTTTATTCAGATTTTACTCATCAGAGATCTTGCTTGCTCTCGAGTACCTTCACATGCTCGGCATAGTTTACCGTGACCTGAAGCCCGAGAATGTCCTTGTCCGAGACGAGGGCCACATTATGCTTTCCGACTTCGATCTCTCTCTCCGCTGCTCCGTTTTTCCGACCCTCGTGAAGTCCTCCTCTGTCCACAACAACTCTTCCGAGCCAGCCCTCCTCACTGATGAGAACGCAGTTCGAGGCTGCATACAGCCCTCTTCCTTCTTCCCCCGCCTCCTCCCAAAAAAGAACCGCAAGTCAAAGTCAGACTTCGGCCTCGGGAACAGCATCAGCACAAGCGCTCTCCCCGAGCTTATGGCGGAGCCCACCAACGTACGATCCATGTCATTTGTTGGGACCCACGAGTACCTTGCACCTGAGATCATCCGAGGGGAGGGCCATGGGAGCGCGGTTGATTGGTGGACCTTCGGAATATTCCTGTATGAACTCCTTACTGGGACAACCCCTTTCAAGGGCTCTGGTAATCGAGCTACACTGTGTAATGTGGTGGGCCAGCCTCTGAAGTTCCCTGACTCTCCCCAGGTGAGCTCGACGGCTCGAGACCTGATTAAGGGTTTGCTGGTGAAAGAGCCTCACAAGAGGATAGCGTATAAACGAGGGGCCACAGAGATCAAGCAGCACCCGTTTTTCGAGGGAGTGAATTGGGCGCTGGTGAGGTGCACGGCCCCGCCTCACGTGCCGGATGTAGTCGACTTTTCGCAGTTTGCGAGCAAGGATCAGGGGCAGTCGGAAAAGAAGATTCCGGAGATTGCGGGGCAGGATAAGAAGAAGAGTGGTTCTAGTATTGATTCTTCTTATGTAGACTTTGAGTATTTCTAATGTGATTGTGGGTGTTCTGTTGTACATCTTTTTTTTGTGTGTGTGTTTATGAGGTTTTGTGTAGGGGAATGTAATGAAAAGGGTGTGTTCACTGTGTTGAGTTTCTGAGGCAGTTGTTTTTGCCTTAGTTTTTTTAGCTTGTAAGTTGTTGAGTTTTAATCTAATAGCAATGGGAATGTTGTAAACTGAGTTTTTGTCCAATTTAAAGTCACTTCAATTCTTGTCATCTTGTGTTTATTAGTCCTCGAAAAAAAATATATACTACCAATTATCTAGAAAGTTATTTTTATACTAACAATATTTACAAAAAAATACATTTTCTAATTTGTACTCGTGTCTTCAAAAATTACAAAAAGTTGAAATCCAGTATATACAGTAGTACACTTTATATAATGTGTATTCAGAAATTAAATTTTAAATGATTATAAATTTTCAGAAAAGTGAGCGAATTACCTAAAAAAAAATGAATAATATATTTATCTTATCTGCCTTTTGTGTGTATTATTTAAATTTAATTTACAGGAATTATAAAATCAACAGCTGGAATAGCTCAGTTGGTTAGAGCGTGTGGCTGTTAACCACAAGGTCGGAGGTTCGACCCCTCCTTCTAGCGAATCAAACTTTTATTGAAATTTTTTATTTAAAAACACTTGGAATGCTGTGGATGAGAATTTCATTCATTTCATTTCTACATATTGATTTTATTTAAAAACACGTGGAATGCTGTGGATAAGCCACGGAAATTCGACGCCACGTCCCACATAGTTGATAAACTTTGCCGACTCCAAAAGCTCACCTATATATATATTTGCTCGTCTTCAAACTAAAGCATATACACAAGAAACATAAAATGTCGGGAGCACAAGGAGCACAGCCGCCGGAATCATTCACGGCGACAACGTACAGGTCGGTCGGAGGCGGAGAGAACAAGACGCATCTAGACATCCGCTCCAAGGACGATGAAGGCGGAATTCAAGTAGATAAACTTCAGGATAAGGTGGAGGATGCTGCAGGCCTCGGCGGCCCTGTTTTTGGAGCTGGCAAGGACGACGACAAAAATGATCTAGGCGTTACAGGAACTGCCTCCGCCTAGGCCTAGCCATGATGTTTTTCCTTTTGTGTTCTTTGTAAATTAACGTTTGTGGTAAAATATGCATATCAAGTTAATAAATAAATTTAATTAAATCACTCAATTTTTTAAACTTCAAATATTTTATTTATAATACTTAGACAAAAAATTGCAAACAAAACATTGAAAAAAAAAAGTAAAAACACATGGTACTGCCCCCAAACATAGCCTAAGAAACTACTATGGGATTATTGTAATAATAATCTTAAAGAGAGTTGAACCTAGTTCATCATGAGCATAAATGTTCTTAAAAGAGTGTTTGGACATGTATTGGTATTTGTCCCAATACATGGAATGAGTCTCTTCCCTAAACAAATGTTTAGTACAACAAACAACATTCCACAGAAGAAGAGTCGAGATAAGTACGGAATCGAATGTGATGTGAAATAATACTCTTGTTGCCCTGTCCCATTGATTATTTATCAACCATCACCCTTCTCGAGTTACTCTTCACCAGCTGCAGAAGATGAGGCCCCCATCACCTCCCCAGGGGGTGGGTGGTCGAACTTGCACGTTGCCGTATATTTGCACGTTCCCGTTTTCATGTAATACGGGCAGTGTATGGCACCCTATGACCACAACAAATATATAGGGTGAATTACAAATAATTCACCAAGGTTTGCCTTTGCTCCATTCATAATAAAAAATCAAACTTCGTTTGGTAATTTTAAAGGTAGAGTAGCTTCAGGTTGTTGAACCATGATAAATGAAGTTTCGAGACATTTCAAAAAGTTAATATCTAATAGGATGGACAAAATACCTCTCTTCTGGGCAGGCCTGCAAGAGTAAGCTTCACATTTTCATGCTGAGACTCTGTAGCCGATACTTGGGGGTTCGAACGATCAAGAGGATGGTTGAACTTGCAGGTAATTCCAAACTTGCATATCCCAGTTTTCATGTAAAACTGGAAGAAAAATGTAAAAGGGAATGAGATTGCAAAAACAGACGAAGACAAGAGGACAAGACCAAAGCTGTCAAAAAGTGGGACATTATAAATACAGTCATAAACATAGACACGATACACTAACTATATGACTCGCAAGACGTGCTTAATACATTAAATATGCCAAGAACTTAAAAAGGACAAGCAAAAACATCAAGTTTCAGACTAAGGAACACTAAAGGATTAATAGATTTCCTAAGAAAAAAATGCAAAAGTAGAAATACGCACATCACATTCTGCCTGTCCAGGTCGTTGAGGGTAAACAGTTGCGCCGTACCCAAGCTGCAACCACAAAATTAAGCAAAATCTATGAGAAGGTAAAATGAAAACTCAGAAAGCTCTGAATAATCATAAAATCGCTGAAAATTTTAGGCAAGCAACGTGAACCATAGCCTTAGATTTCAAATAGGTATTTAACATTTTACTGTCCTATAACTCAAATAGATACACATCTCTGTGTGTGAAGTTATGAGTAAAGAGTAAAAAACAATCAAGACAATACGATGAATTATGAAACATATAATAGTGAGATCCACAACAAAAAAAAAGGCAAATTCAAGTATACCGTTGGCAGAAGAGACGCGGTCGACCCAACAAGACCAATATTGAAATGTGCTGACGGAGAGGTTAGCAAGGTAGGGGCAATAGCTGCTGCATATGGATTCATGATAACATGGAAAATGTAAAATTATTGATAAAAACGGGTCAACAGATAGATAATGATAAATAATGGGATGAGGAATGAGGATGATGAAATGAAACTACGAGAAATAACTCCCATATGGTAAGTTCACTTACAATATCTATCTGGATGATTGTAGCGGCAAGTGACCCCATATTTGCAGCTAAAAATGAATAAAGCAAGATATTAGAAAAGCATCATTACTTGTTATTTATATTAAGATACAAATAGAGATAGGAAAGAGTGGAGTGTTCCAGAAGAAAAATGAACAGAACAACCCACCTGCCAGTTTTCAGATAAAATGGGCAATCTTCTTCGCCCTGTGAAAATAATAGCAAGTTGGTCATAATTGAGAGCAAGCCAAAAACAAAATAAATGTGCCAATGATAAAAGCATAAAAATTGACTGAATGTAGCAAAACCAATTTGCGGCACAAAGTTATTGGCGTAACAAGTAGGTATTAATGTATGAAGCAGGTATTTCCAGTTTTTCTATATTCTTATTTTGGTCAGCATGTTCGGTACAATACTGGAATTTCGTTATACCGAAAATCCGATACAGTATTAGCAAGTCATTTTTCATATTAAGTGTTTTAGTACACCAAAGACAATATACTCAAGTCTTCAGTATGGTACAATATATGTCGTGGGCTAAACTGTTCAGTTCAGTACAGTATAACCGCCCTAAGTGACACATAAATAGAACATCTCTGACCAATTCAATTTACGAGTATCAAGTATAGTGATATTAATCTCTTTTAAATAAACATACTGGTCTGATGGGAAGGCCTTTGGTGTTATGCAGCAAAGCTAAAGATGTCTGCAGTGTCATTGAATCTGCATATACTTTGTTCTGCAACTCAGACCCATCTCCTTCTCCGGATAATATCTGCACATCTTTGGGGTGGTGAAATTTGCAAGTCATACCATATTTACATGTCCCAGTCTTCATGTAGAACTGCATAAATCACAGAAGTTATATACTAATCTGCCAGCTCAAAGAGCAAGCAATGCCCATCAGAAAATTATCTTACAGTACACGGAGGCTCCGATGGCCTCTCGGGTAGGACAGAGAGATCACCACTATCGAGAGCACCCTGAAATCAACTCACGAAGAAATGAGCTGTGGAGTTTTGGGCAGCATAGATTGTCACATTAAAAAATAAAATGAAAACAGATTATGGAAAAATCACTTACTGGAGATGCAAACCTATCTTTGGGGTGGTTGAATCTGCACCTAATACCAAACTTGCACCTTTGAGTCTTTAGAAAGAACTGAAACAACATAAAAGAGAACAGAGACTTAAATATCCAGATAATCAAGTTGATATATAATGTAGGAGCTCAAATACTTTGAAATATAGCTTACAGGACAATCAGCCTGGCCTGGTCTCTCAGGCAGAGCTTCGCTTGGCAGGGGAGGAACCTGAACCACATTTAAAGATCATTAAAAATCATTTCGCGAAGAAAAAATAGATGACTAAATAAAACCACAGGATGGAAACAATTGCAACAAAATCAGCAATTAAAGACTATTAATACTATAATGGAAACTGCAACAAGAAATATATTACCAGATAAAAATTCTACTAAGCCTAAATGTGATCTAACATGCATATTAAAGAGAAGGCATAATTTGAAGTCTTTAAAATGCAACTTGTAGATAAAGTTTGTTCCGCTTATCGAAAGCACGGATAGTTCTCAACATACAGTGTCTTAGATAGCACCATCAAGATTTCCCAAGTTTCTGATCCATAGCATCAGCATAGGAAGTTATAAAACTTCTCACATATTCTAAAAAATGTACCCTGATTGCTATGCTAACGACTTACTCTACAGAAACTCTATAGTTTATAGTCTATACATGTAAGAAACCCATGGAAACCATAAAAACAAGCACATAATTAGTATGCTTACCTTTAAAATGAATCAAGTATAAGAGATTCACATACCATACGAGAACTTTAACATGCTTAAACTGAAGATCCACATGTTCAAGCATTGTAAGGAAAGAGACAATTTGACGTTCAAATTTTGCTAGTCAGGCAGTACAGTATAACGGTACAGTGAAATTTGTGAAGATATTGAAAAATATAAGATAGTAGCTAAGGTTTCTTAGTTTGACTGTCTGACACTGTGTATAGAATGTACATATGGGATCCGCTAAACACATATACTTTAGAATATGGAATTTCTAGTGTGTAAAATTATTGAACAAAGTCATTTTCAGCGGGGTGTAAAAATAAAGTGTACTCCGTATTACATTAAAATAAAGAATTATTATCTAGTGCATAAAGAGAATATAGTTCAACAAAGGGCATCACATCAAGTGATGTACTTGAATAAGGCATAGGACAATATATTAATATATGTTGTTCACTGTAGAATATAAACTAGACCACTTAATAAATTATAGGTGTTCTATCAATTTAGGGCCCAGAAGATGGTTATTGTCATTCCGGGACTTCTAAAGATTGAAAAACAGAGCATATCAATTCCAGGCCAGGGAATCAAAAGTCGTGTTTGTAATCTTGCAATTACTACTTATCAAAATACATTCTTTAGATTATAATCCGAAAATATAATAGAAGAAAAAATTCCATGTGTGAAATATAAATAAAGAATAAAAATCAGAATAATTTTATATGTTAATGTAAGAATTATCAAAGTTCATGTTTATATTGTAATTCGAAAATATAATAAGGTTATGAATGGAAATATGACAAATCTTTAAATTTATTGGTCTTTAATTGATATAATCCTTAATTTATAACGTCACAAACTACAAAAATAATAATAATAATTATGAAATGGGATAAAATAACTAATATAATGAAGTATTAATAGATTATACGATAGCAAAACAAAGATCACCTCTTTCCAATCTGGGATTCCCCCTTCTGGGACCCAAATAGGATGGTCAAACTTGCAGCTCTCCCCAAACTTACACGTTCTTGTTTGCATATAAAAGGCACAGTCCGTCTCTCCAGGCCTCTGGGGATAAATGGGCAAATGGCTTGTACTCTCATATCTAGGACGCTTGGATAAAGAGTTTGGTGAATACCAAGCTTCAGTTTGACCAATCTTGTTATAGGCATCCAAAAGAGACTGGTGGTAGAGTGCTATATATATAAAAAGAAAATAATTGTATATGTTACTAAATAGATAAGATATTTATGTATGTGTAGAAAGAAATCAAATCACAGGCAAACTTATAAGTTCTAGCCCGTTCAAATAAAAAATCATATGGCATAAGCTTCATACAGCTAGTTATGACTAGACTCCATATATATTAAAATTAATAAAATAAATTAAAATATAAGTATAGGTTTCAGTTTCACAATCAGTCAAGTCACCACCCCACTGACAATAACTTTGTTCATCGCACTAGATAAGCAACTCCTACTATGCTTTCAATATATAGGATCAGTAGATCACCTCAAGAAAGACATAATCACAACAATTGGAATATAGTATATCTTCAATGCTACTAACGAGTAACGAGTTACATCGACCTTAGACAGTAAACATTACTAGTAAGTTACAGAAAATGTCATTGTTATAAACTTATAACACTCAGGGAGAAAGAATCCATCACTTCTCCAAATTGTTTTCTTGAGTGCAGCATCCACAGCCTCATGGACCAATGTAAGTTACACATAAATTGGCAAAACTTAAATAAATATCATTGATGAGGTATCACCGCACCAACCCACGTCTTCCCCTTCACTATAAAACTCAATTATAAGTACTCCTATGCCTAAAGAAAAAAAAAATATTCTTATTTATTTAAGAGGCTAGTGAACTTCAATTGCGGTTGTATTGTCCTATAGCCAATACACTCTCAAAATGGCTACAAAATTCTTATCGGTTTCTCTTGAGTAACATTTAATGACTTGGTAATTGATTTTCTTCATAAATCACAATGTAATTCATTACCAATGAACTATTGCAATAACACATAAAAACGGGGAAACACTAATATAAATACTGAATAAATATATAGTTGTGGACAAAAAAAAAACACAAGTTTCAACAGTAAAACTTGTCTTCCTCACAAGGGAAACCTGCAGCCCATCCAATGTACCAGAAATTGAAGAAGATTAATGTTATCTCCGTGAAACCAAAAAAATTCTCAAATGTGATTCTCTGTCATTACTCATTACCCATTCATCACATGAAATTATCCTAATCCAAAACTTCAATTCTAAATATACGAAATTAAGTCATTGCAAGGAAAAATGTACACGCTTATAAACAAGACAACAGCTGGTAAAAAATCCTCACACTCAGCGGACGAACGCTTCAAGCCGGCGTAAAGCGAGTCGGAATCTGTGGACCCCGCATCCACCCCCGGAGGGCCATACGAGTGCGTGGGAGCGGCGATGGACATGCCAGAAATCCTGGTGGAGTAGTTTTCAGTGTTGTAGCGCATTGAAGATGAGAGGGGGGATTGAGAGTCAGCGATCGAGTACCTAGAAGCAGTGTCGCCGGAGGTGGATCGAGGGGTGTATATGCTGGTGGTGGTGGCGCCGCCGTAAGAACCGGCGGTGTAGCCATAGGGCTGATTCGACATAATCAGCTGGCGGAGTGTGAAGCCCTAAAGTAACCCTGGCTATGGCGTAGAATAGAAACACAATATAATACGGTGCGTGCGTTCGTATGTCTATCCTCCACCGTCAGCACCCGACCGGGAGATGTTCTTTTTGTCCTACCCGTTTTATCTCGTGCACCTAATCGGGTCGGGATGGATCCGATCCGGTTAAATTCGATCGCAATAATTTCTGAAAAAAAATTGTAATTTAATTAATTTCATAAATATAATTAAATAACACTATAGGCTATAGATCAATGGTCAAAAGTGTTTTGTTAGTTTTGCAAGTTCAAAATTGAAAGAAGCATTACATAACTTTTGTATGATTTGAAAATTTATTTTTACAGTACAATATTCAAATGTAATGACACCCAGAAAATTTTACATACAAAATACAATATATATACCCTCTGTTGTGAATGAAATTGAGTTTCAAAATTATTTACTTTACGAAACAAGAACACTTATTATGTATACTGTATTCTTAGTCGTGAAACATTCTTAGTCGTGAAACAATAAAATGATATCGATTAATAAAACACCAAAAAAACAACCTCTATAGATTTGTTTGGACTTTTAAAGTCCAGGTGTATTCAATCGAATTTTTAAAAGTTTATTAAAATTCGAAGTTATTCAATTCAGGTTATAAAAAGTTTATTAAAATTTATAGGTATTCAAAACTCTACGAATTTTAATAGATTTTAAATGTCAATGAATTTCTATAGATTTCATCCAAAAAATATAAAAAAAAATCTTGAATTTCTATAAATTTCATTCAAAAAATATAAAAGAAAATACATCAATTTGAAATCTCTCGTAAATAAATTAGATTTCTATGTTTTGATTGACTAATTAATTATTAAAAAATAATAAAACTTTTCAAATATATAAATAAAAATAATAAAATTAAATAACATGAAATAGATAAAAAATTCAATTGATTAATTAATAATTAAAAAATAATAAAACTTAAAAAATATATAAATAAAAATAATAAAGTTAGATAATATTAAAATAAATAAAAAAATAAAAAATAATATGTAGAGTAATTAATAATTAAAAAATAATAAAATTTAAAAAATATACAAATAAACATAATAAAGTTAGATAATATTAAAAAAAAAATAATAATAATACGTATATTTTTGTGTATATCTAATTTTAATATAACAACATGGAGATCAAACGAGTATTGCTAATGTTTGGAAAATGAAATCTATTTATTTTTTAAATAATTTGATGTTTTTTAAATAATTTAAATCTTTTTATATGTGTAAAAATTCATGTAAAATAGAATATGTATTTCACAATTATGTGAATTTTATGAAAATCCACACAAATTAATAAAAAAAAGTCAAGTCAAACTTTTTATAGATGGATTTAGAAAATCTACAAAAATCCAAAGACTTTTAAAAGTCTGAAAAAATCTATCAAAATCTTAATTGAATACACCCTCCTTAAGTTATTAAAAGGTCAATTCTAAGCTAGCACTGAGTCACCTAAATGAAGGTAAAGTAAAATAGTTTCAAGCATCACCTAAATGAATAAAATAAAATCAATCAAGGAGTTCTATAACAAACTATATGCCAGGCAAAATAAATTGAACATTTAAAAACATCCATATTATCTCCACCACGAAATTGCAGACCTCAGGAGACAGCATTCCATGCACCATCGGATGTACGAAATTTTTCGCCGGATCTGATGTGGTGAAACGGTATGAATGATGCTGTACATTCCTGTCCCGGAAAGTCTCTCTAATCTTCTACTATTATGTTGCAGTATACTACAGATACAAAAGTATTCATGTCGTGTTAGGCAAGAACAGTCTCCAACTAGATATGACACACGTACCCATATACCAGACTGAAGTCAATTCTATCGTGTGGGATGAGGAATAAAATGGGCGACCACCAACGAGGTTTAATAGTGTCAATGATAACCTGCTCTCCTGGAATGGAAAAGAAGATCATCTGCACAGCATGAACAAACATACAAATTACACACCACAGAAAACACCATAAGGAAACCGGGAATAATTCAAGAACTATATGAAAATATGCTATTGGCATTCAACTTGCCTCGCTCGCCTTCGTCGCCATTTTGAGTTGTGAAAAACGGGGTGAGGTAGTTCCTGTCCAGCTCGGTAAAAGTTGAAGTGCTGCAAGAAGAATTTGAGATTATTAACAAACAGCTGAGAAGAAGAAAATGATAAATTGAAATCCATAAATCACTTTTCACAACCTCTGGCGCAACTCATCAAGTCTCATCTTAAACCGGTTTCCTGCTGCTGATGATCCCCTTTCGTATGTAGGAGCTCTGTAGGCATTGCTTGTGTCAAAGTTCTGAAATTGGGAAGAAGACTTGTGATTGGCAAATAGTTCCACCCATAAACAAAAAAAAAATCAAAAAGCAAGAGTTGACAAATGTTGACATACATCACCCAACGGGCTATCAAGGCCATCTCCAATAACTTGTAAATTTTCCAGCATGGTTCCAGTTGATCCTCCTATCAACAAAACCTACAAAATACAAACCACCATAAAATGTCAGGTAAAATACCCGAACAAATTATATGCCATAATAAAGGTTTTACATCAAAATGAAATATGAAGAGGAAGGTGGCATACTCCACCAAAGATGATTGGTTGAAAAAATGCACTAAAAATCATTTGATATAATTAGAAGCACTTCCAAATATTCATTGAATATGGTGAGAATTACTGGTTACATACGGAATTGGAAACAATTTTGGGCTGAAATTTCCAACTATGATGAATCGTGCGACAAGATATTTCAATCTAATAACAACATACTTTGGGAATGCATTGGTTTCTCCCATCTTCCATTAGAAATCATCCATGAGATCTTAATTTTTGGACAAAGTAGTTGCTTACCGTCAAAACAACTATTGCAGTAGTGGCAGTGAATATCGTCTGACCATGACCCTCAGGAAGATCATGAATTGATTGCAGGGCAAGTGCAAAAGCCATAGCCCCTCGGAGCCCTGTGATGGATTGAGTTCTCAAAGAGTGTATGTGTGTGTGTGTGAAATCGCTAAACCCAAAGAGGTGGGAAGGTGAAAGAAGATGATTGAAAGAATTGTAAGTATATGAAAGTGCCCTAAAAATCTTATTCACTACTTACCACTATACCAAAGTGCTTTCTGATGCTTCATTGGTATTTTCCTATGTCCAGGTCTAACCAAATTCACCAAATAAGCACACGAGAACACATTTGCGGCTCTTCATGGAAAGAGTAAACCCACGATTAATAATTGGTCCAAAACAATTTAAAACTAAATTTTCCCCAAATAATCACCAAACCAGCATACGACATAAATATTTGGTTAGTACTTAGTAATATTTCATTACCAATTTGATAATGTGAATAGCAGTGCAAAGAAACAATGCAATCAAAAAGGGCTAATGCTATCATGCAGAATAAGGCAAAGTACACATACCTTGCAATACCGATGAATAACTGGATTACATCAGGACACGTTAAGGAAAAAGTGTCTTCTTTTTTTCTAAAAGGGGAAACTATCAGTTAATTTGAGCAAATTACAAAAGATTACTCATTTCAAAACTCAAAGGATACAATTGAAAAAAAGATAAATCCAATATGTGACCAGCTATGATGTTCCATGGCAATATCAAATCCCATGTAAATAAATCTGCAATGCAGATAAAAACTAAGGCAATGAGACTGAAATACAACAGAAAGTCAGAAACAACTCAGAAAGTGATTATCTGAATGATTGCTCACACAAATGTCTCCGCCAACGATGATATCAAATTGAAAAATGCAGATACAAATTTCTGAGAACTGTTTGACAAGTTTGAGAAAGAGTAGTGCTTCATAACCTAAAACAATAATAACCAAATGTTCTGTTGCTATATAGAATTGAGTAGAAGATATATACAGGTTAAAAACTGCATTGGTTTCACTTACTATTCCAGTAAATAATATTGATACAATACCCGAGAGACCAATCCCTTCTGCAAGCATATATCTATACAATATTGAAGATAACAAAACACAAAGTTGGGTCAATGATACCGAGAACAAAATATAAAATTCCATGAAATAAAATGTAACAACTGAAAAGTATCTTACGAGAAATATGGGAAAAGGACAAAGAGACAGCACTCCAAGTTTTGAAGACTGTATAGAATATTGAATAGAACAAATTAAGCATTTCTTACAGCTTGGTTTCATCTGAGAATGCTAGATATTATAAATACACACTTACTTGTCAATACCCAGACCAGCATACTTAAAAAGGTTCGGGTAGTTAAGGCTTCACAAAGCATGTTATGAGCTTGAAATCATTAAAAAAAAATTACATGAAATATATATTTAGGGGGTGGGGGTGGAAGGATATCAAAGCAGAAGTGAATCCAACTCCAATCCCTGCAGATATAGTAACAAATTATATTACTAGCTTGGATAGATGTGCCATATCTGGCTATATGAAAGCTTTTTATTGGCTTAAATAGATGTGAAGCAAGATGAGACAAATGCCTTTTAAGTTAAGAAGAATAAGCTTTGTTCTTTTGGACTGAAACTAATTGAACTGAACTTATTGGACCTGAACTAGTTTTTTCAAATAATTTTAAAGAATTACTATCGTGTGATTTTGAAATATTTTTTCTTTAACTATGTAAAAATATACGTATATTTTATGAAAAAAATATAAAAAATATAATATTGAAAATGAGTGTGGTGATAATGATAAAAATAATCGGTAGCTGAAATGATCTGAACTGATCTGAACTGAACTAAAATTAAGTCCAAAAGAACAGAAACACAGATTTAAAATTGGAGGAATGTGACTAAAATTTGGAAAGTCAGACAGAATAGCCAAAAATGTCTTCATTCACACCCATACAAACTCCACAGTCCACCCCACCCCAACCCTAGAAGAAAAAGGTTTTACTCTGGAGAACTTCTTCATAGTTCAACAAGTAAAATCCCCAACCCAATCCCAATCGGGTTGTCAATAAAAGGAAGAAGAAAGATAACATAAGATGGATGGAAGATAATGAATCAATTGAAAACCTACATGCCACGTTTTGAAAATTGCATTGTCTTTAGTTGATTGATGATGAACTAAAGTTTGGTTTACCCATTTTCTGGAAATATAAAATATGGTTCATATTGATGTACTATAAGGTGCTAGCAAGAAACCTGCTGACAATGAGCCAACAAAAGTCTCAAGAAATCTAACCACGACCATGAAAAGATTTCCACCATACGTATTTCTCCTCACCATTGACATTGTCCTACAAAAGTAGAAAGTTGTTAACAAAATAATTCTTCAACATTATACTCATTTGATGGAGAGCTGTGATTCGACTAACCTGTACAAAGAAATTGCCATCTTCAAACAGTCAAACCCACAATTTATGAATAATATTGTAAATTAGTAAACCGCCAAATAAAAGCATTTGTTAAAAAAATAGGGATTATTCATCTTGAAGGAGCAAAACGTACTGCATCATTTAGCACAGATTCACCAAAGACCAACGCATAGAGATTCACATCCGTACCAAGCTCCTACAAGTGTCATATCGAGAGGTGAAAACCAACATCATTTACCATGATTATGTGCACTCTCATATCATATATGAAAAACAAAAAGGTAATATGATCAATCATTTAGTCCATAATACAGAAATATGCAGGTGGCTCTGGGTTTCAACTTTCAACCATATCCCTGATAGCAAGCAAACTTAAATATATCCCACATATCCTCTAGATACGTATCTCTATATTCAAAGATACGTCACCTCCTCTTTCACACCAAAGGGTCAAACACACGATATGCACATGTTTATAGTTAAGGTTACTTTGCACAACATGAGATAAAACCATGCAGACTAAATATCAACCTGAAAACTTAAAGATATTAGGTTCTTTGTCATACACAAATATTTTCAACTATTCCTCGAGTGATCTGAGGGTTAATTTAAACTAGCAAAGGAAAAAGGAAGAAACAGAAGGTGTCATAAATATAAAATACCAGATCACCTGAAATATAGACAGAACAGTGACAGGATCAGTGGCCGAGATAAGAGCACCAAACATCAGACACTCAACAAAAGGGAGTTTGTAGATGAGAAATGTCACTCCACCCAGGTATCTGCATAAACACGTGGAATCATAAAGGGAACACTCTAGTGAAGGCATAATAAGATTCTAGTAGAATCAAATGCCTGCATTATAGGATACTAGATACTCTAGTGGAATCAAATGCCTGCATTATAGGACAATCTAAAGCTACTAAGAGAAGAATACTCACACCAAAATGCCTGTGACAATCGAAGCAACAAAAGTGCCAAAAATTGCAAATGTGACTATAGCGCCAAAGTTGGAAAAAAAGGGCTTCTGCAAAAGCAAATATATAACGGATGTCAAATTTACATAGACCAACGATAAGAACAATGTTAAACAAACTTATTCAGCTCATAATCAATCTTTATTTGAATGTGAAACCATATGGATAAGTTGATAAGCTAGAAAAAGTCAAAAAGACGTAGTATAATTTTTTTTCTTTGTTTCTATGATTTGTCTTTAGGTATTGAGAGGAGCGACAAAAATGTTCTCCGAGTTCGCCCCTGAAACCGAGACCATAAGACGAAGAAATAACTTCCTCTTCATCCTTTATCCCTGCCTATATCAACTTTACAAAACCTATCAGAACTAATCAAGCTTTAGCCTACAAGCTATAACTGAAATAACAAGATTTGTCTTGTTCCGGTTGAGAAAATGGCTCAGACTTCCCATTTCAACTTCATAAAATACAGAATAAGAAAATATTGGACCAACGCGAAAAGCCTAGTTTTATGAGTTCTCGTTGTACTATCTTGTGATGATGGATAATGTGTCTGAGATTTCTTTTCAAGTTCAAACTTGTTCGGCATCATAAAGAGAAGGTAATAAGAACTTACAGGATGCAGACTGAATCCCGATTGGGTGAGCACAAAACCAAGTTAAGGAAATGGTAATCATTCTCGGAAAAACAACAGAAGACCAGTAAAATAACAAAGCCAAAATTTAAGGCCCACTGCAAGGATATAATATAATCGGGGGAAGCAGAAACAGGAAGAAGAACTCCTCGTGGAAGTTAAACCATGCCCTAACAAACCAAGATAAATCAACGAGTAAAAACCAGCTCGAATAGGTCAAAGTACATAACTGATAGATTGAAAACCTGATGCTGGTCTCAGTATCGGAAATATTTGCCAGCACACCCACAATTAAACCTGAATCTCCATCCCAAATTCACATACATCCATTAAATTACATCGAAAAACACAGGAAAAAATACTGAGAGCACAAAACAAAAATTGAAATTACCGATCAAAAGGGAAGCACTAGCCTCGGGAATGTAATAGACGCGATGGCGACGTAGAACGTGGCCGAGGACAAAGGACAGAACGAGCATCATAATCTGAAGGAGAATTCCGACGCCGGCGGCCTGCTGCTCCTTCGCCGGACTTGCTCTGGGATCTGTCGGAGATATTTGCGACTCTCCCATGCCGACAACTCCTCGTGATTGTGACATCCAGTAAACCTAGGTTTTCCGATCGAGAATTGTCGGAATAATTCTCATTCACGGTAAATGATTTTGGAGAAGTGATTTGTGATCAACCATTGCGGGTGTTTTTCGCTGCATAGAACGCTGAAGCTCGCACTAAGAGGCTGGTCAGCCGGGAAATAATAACATTAAAAAAAAATACAATAATAAACATAAGTCCGCTAAATTGTTATGAAATGTTTTTAAAATATTATTTAATTAATTTTAAAAATATTTTAAATTATTGTAAGTTATTTGATACACTTGTTAAATATTTTTAAAATATTTAATTGATTTAAAATAATTTTACAAAAATTTTACAAAAAAATTTAGGTTTTCAAAATAATTTTTAAGTAATTTGAAATAACTTCTTTAATATTTTAAACTATTTTAAAATAATTTTTTAATAATTTTTTAAATGTTTTTAAAATAATTTTTTTAAAAATAATTGAAATATTTATAAATATTTTAAAAAATACTACTACTATAAATTAATTTTTTTTCAATTTTCAGAAATAGGAGTACTTTTTAACCTTTCACACCAAACACCACAAAACCGCCGATCCCCTTCTCTGTAATCGGTGTAATCGGGAAACAATCGTTCATCCATGGCGCTCAAGTTTCTGAACAAGAAGGGATGGCACACGGGAAGCCTCCGAAACATCGAGAACGTGTGGAAAGCCGAGCAAAAGCACGAAGCCGAACAGCGAAAGCTCGAAGAGCTCCGGAAACAGCTCCACGAGGAACGCGAACGCGCCGAGTTTCGCCAGCTTCAAGAACAAGCCGGCCTGATCCCGTAATTTCCTTTTGTTTTTCTTAGGGTTTCCGAGCTAGGGCTCGTGATTTCGGACCAATTTTTCTAATTAAATAATCAATTCGATTTTTTTTCAGGAAGCAAGAGCGATTAGAATTTCTGTACGAATCGGGATTAGCTGTGGGGAAAGGGAGTTCCAGTTTCAAGGAGCTTGAGTCTTTACCAACGAAGACTGAACCGGAGGTCGTTGCGTCTGCTTCTGGGAAGGTTCTTGTCTGATTGAAGATTTGGATCTATTTATATGGTGTTGTGATTATTCTCTAGGGTTTAGAATTTTAACGATCGTGGTGATTTGTGATTCATCATTATTTGCAGCAACCGACTGTGCCCGGAGCTCTATTTGAGGAGAAGGAGAAGTCTCAGACAGCTAACGAGGCGTGGAGGAAACTTCATTCAGACCCTTTGCTTATGATCCGGCAGAGGGAACAGGAAGCGCTTGCTCGTGTCAAGAATAACCCTGTCCAGATGGCCATGATTCGCAAATCCGTGAGTCAAAGTTTTTCTTATATGATGCTTTGATCGAAATTGCATTAAAAATCTTGTTTAGCGAAGAATTACTGCATTAGGTAACGACTAGTAGTTTGCCGTGAATTGTGAACTAGACCTGGTATTTGCAAAACTAGATGTAGGTGTAACATTCGATGTCGGTTTGTTTGTCTCTAATTAAACTTCGATCCTTCTTTTGGAAATAAGTGAAGCAATAGCTTTTAAGATGATGGAATCCAACGGAAACAGTTGCTCTTTTTTTCTTGGCATAAAGATGATAGTTCCTCCGCGTCCATATGGTGTATAGGACATCTCATCAGGACTTGTTATATATTGACTACGAACATAGGTGCACATGGAGGGACATAGAAATAAAATTTTAGGTTCTCTAATATATATACTCTGACAACGTTTTTCTATTACTTCAACAAATCTCTTAATTTTTTCCGCACATTTTTATTTTTGCCACCTTCCCCACAAAATCTACGAAATTTGATTAAGACATACTAATTTTACTTATGTTGTTTGGCTAATTGCCTCTATTTTTGTATTAATGATCGTCGTTTTCAATTCACTATTTTGGCAGTATCATAATTCATACCATAACCTTCCGCCTCCATTATTTTTCTATATTCTAGTGAAGTTAAATTTTGTTCAATACAAGCAAATTGCATGCAATGTACCCTTCGTATACAATAGTCATGGCTGTTTAGGGTTCTCTTTCTGGGGTCGGTATTTGACTATTTGTGGTTTTCTTGGTGATGTAGGGTTGGTTTGTACATATGGATTTAATTTAGCAATATCTATACATGCATCGAATTTTTACTTCAAGTATTCAGAGAAAAGATGTATCCAAATGAGCCCCTGCTACTATGCTAAAATTATACAGTGTTTGATAACAATTGATGCCATATTTTGACCATCACCTGCTTAAAAACAAAGCCGTTAAATAAACCCCACCTTCGACTCTCCACTCAGTTGCTCCGCTTGATTCCTGAGAAATGAACCATTTACAGAGGTCCTTTTATTTTCCTCTTGCTGAGATGGGTATAATGCAATAGGATTGCATGGTGCTCAGACTTTATTTATCGCTTACACTCGAGATGTTTTGCAAGTGTTTCCTCAACTCTAAAATCTCAATCATAGTGGAATCGTAACATAATTTGGCCAATGGTATTTTCCAGGTGCAAGCAGACAAGGACAAGGACGTAAAGAAACATAAGAAAAAGCATCATCGTAAGAAGTCCAAACACCGTAAACACTCATCCTCAGAAAACGAATCAGATTACGAAGAACCTGCTCCGTCTGTGGACAAACATAGAGGTAGCCACCACAAGAGTTCCAAATCGGATAAGCCCTCGAGCAAGCATGCCCACACTCCCGACGAAGTAACGAGCGAAGACGACACCCGAAGAAAGAAACATCATCATGAAAACGAGCCGAAAGACAGGGCTAAAGAATATTACTCCGAACGGAACGAACACCGAAGCCATTACAATGCCTCCGACAAGCCTCCGAGAAACGAGTCGAGCAGCAGGCATCGGAAATCCGTTAAGCTCTCCGACGAAGAGAGGGCTGCGAGGCTGAGAGAGATGCAGACTGATGCAGAGATACACGAGCAGCAGAGATGGAAACGGCTGAAGAAGGCAGACGAGAGTGATGCCCGAGAAGCCATACAGGACCGTGCATCTCTCGGGAGGAATTTCTTGGATGCGACTCAGAAGAGTATATACGGAGCCGAGAAGGGAGGGAGCAAGACGATCGAGGAGAGCGTGAGGCGTCGGATGCATTATTCTCAGGGGAGATCGGCTTCAGAGAGCAATGCTTTCCGGCGGTCATGAATATTATTGCTGTTAAATCATCATCATTGTTGTCATGTATCATTGTGTTCTAGTGTGTGTTCTAAGTCACCGAGGATTAATTACGGCAGGTGAACTGTCTTAAATCACTATTTATTGTTATATCATTATTGTTGTTTTTGTTTTAGTCACCCGTGAATTATACAAGCAGCAGTGTTTAAAAGACTAGGCTTAGCTCGATTGAAATACGTCGCCAATGGTTAGAAAAGATTCTTCTTTTATTCCGGGCCCACCTGCTCCCCAACGGCAGTTGGTGGATGACACGTGTCCACACATCGAACAAGAAAACTTTGTCCTAACACTAGTTGAATAGTGAAAATGAACTGTGCAATTAATGGGGGAGGCCGACTTTGATAGAGCTATGTAACGTGACATTAGCAATGTCACCGGTTCGTTTCTTTTTCTTGATTACGTGATATAAAACTTCACGAAATCGAGATGTGATGCGTGAGAAAACGACTCCCTTCGAATCGATGTTTCACTTACAAGATCAAACACCAAACGAAGTACATGGAATTTTCAATGCGTATAACTACTTGGCGTTTTCCGGTTAAATTATTTCAAAATTAAACGAATAAAACAAGTGATATGAGACATAATAGATGCCTCAACCAATTTGGTTTTAGTCACGAGTCCATTCATATTGGCCCCTCAAAATGTAACCCTTTTTTTTTTTTTTGCTTTAAATCCTCCATGCATTTTGGACGAAATTATTGCAGCTGCATCACACATTAAAATTAAATTTACAAAAAAAAAAAAAGAAAAATGGCTCTGTTTTTTCCCCTGTTTCTTGCTCTGTTTCTTACAAGAACCTCTTCAATTAGACTAAATCAAGGCACGTTTTTATTTTTAATTTTTATGTATATAGTGTGCGTGTGTGTTTTGTTGCTAAAAAAATTAAATCTTGAATCTTGCAGAATCTAATAAATCCCCTGCTCTGCAACTGCCTCTGTACCACCGACACTCCGCCGCCTCCACTCTGTCAGCTCTGACCCAAGACGACGCACGTGTCAAATACCTGCACTCCCGCCTCACCGACAGACGAAACCTAACGCACGTGCCAAATTCCCGCCTAGTCGACGCCCAATCCGTCCGCGTCCCCCTCCACCCTGGCGAGTCGCTCGGGGTCGCCAATTACTACACCCAGATCGGAATCGGATCCCCTCCGACGACCCACTCCGTCGTCGTCGACACCGGCAGCTCCTTCTCCTGGATCCAATGCGAGCCCTGCGCCGTCTACTGCCACCCCCAAACCGGCCCCCGCTTCGACCCCACCTCCTCCTCCACCTACAAAAAGCTCACGTGCTCCACGCGCCAGTGCAAATCCCTCGAGCAAGCCACCCTCAACTCCCCCATGTGCTCCTCCTCCGGCGCGTGCCTCTACACCGCCTCCTACGGCGACCAGTCCTTCTCCGTCGGCTACCTCAGCTCCGACCACCTGACCCTCGGGCAGGACTCGCTGCCCGAGTTCGTCTTCGGCTGCGGGCAGGACAACGACGGCCTCTTCGGGCAGTCGTCCGGGCTCGTCGGGCTCGCCAGAAACGACCTCTCCATGCTCTCCCAACTCTCGACTAATTACGGGAAGGGTTTCGCCTACTGCCTCCCGACCGCTTCGGGCAGCGGAGGTTTTTTATCGATAGGGGCAATTAGGTCAAATCCAACGTACAAGTTCACTCCGATGATAACCGACTCGCGAGACCATTCCCTATACTTCGTCGAGCTCGTGGGGATATCGGTCGCTGGCAGACCGTTAGATCTGCCAGCGTCCGACTACGCGGTCCCCACGATCATAGACTCGGGGACCACGATCTCCCGCCTCGCGGGCCCGGTGTACTCGGCGCTTAAGGTGGAACTCGCGAGGGTAATTTCGTCAAAGCACAAAGCGGTCGAGGGGTTTTCGATTCTCGACGCGTGTTTCGAGGGGGGGGAGGAGGAGGTGGCGGGGGTGGTGCCGGCGGTTCGGTTGGTTTTTCGAGGTGGGGCTGAGTTGGGATTGGCGGCTCGGAACGTTTTGATCGAGGTCGAGAAGGGGACGACTTGTTTGTCGTTTGCGGATAATGAGGGTGTTCGGGGGGTTTCGATTATCGGGAATCGGCAGCAGCAGACGTTCGATGTTTTGTATGACGTGGCGAGTTCGAGGATCGGGTTCGCCGCGGGTGGGTGTAGCTAGCTAGCTACTACTTGGTGTGTGCAGAATTTGGATATGTATATTTCGGTGAATATTACGTGGCGTGGGAAGGTCGTAAATAGTTGCATGGAAGAAAGAAGGAAAAATTGTGAATAGGAGATTCTAGTCAACATAATTAACGTTGACCTTATGTAGAAAGACGATTGATTTATGTGTGTAAGTGTAATACTATTACTAAATACTAATAAGGTTATACGGAGTATATGATGTTTCATATTGCCAAAGTTATGAAGTTATTATTAAATTGATTACCATATATTATTACTATTATTTTATTATCTTTACAGCGAACACCAGAGTGTAAAGATAAGTTGGACTCGTGACGCCATTTTAATACTAATCTTGACATATAAGGTAGATGTAGTACTATAAAACAGAATATATTTACTCATTTAAATTTTGTAAAATTGCATTTAATTTATATTTAAATCTATACTTATACTATATAATTTTTCTTTGTTTTACAAATTACAAAAAAAAAAATTGACTATTAATCTAAAGAAAAAGTACAATATTTATAGAATAATTCAATTTTTATCACTTTTTTTCCTTCCCTTTCATATGAGCGACACGATACAACACAACACCTAGTGTGAAATTAAGAAATTTCAAGACATCACGGGAGGAGGTCGGCCCTCAATATTAATTAGCAACAACCCTCATCTTGACTTTTCAAAAAATCCAATTATTTGCATCTAATCAATTAAAATAAATAAATTAATCATTAATTACTTGAATAAATTATTAATTTTCTCAACCTATAGTTTAGTGCGGAGCGTTTTGAACATAATTTTGTAGTCTAGTTTGTGAGCATCCAAATGCACGAGTGCTATAGGCTTTCCTAAATTTATGGCACTAATTATTGTTAACACATTATTATACCAATTATATTCTTAAGAGTTTCATATTATCAATGTCAAATTTGAATTCTGGGTTCGATTCTTGATTTCCATCTTCGTCTTCTTCGATCTCCGAATATGGGGTGCATATACTCAAAGGCGATTGCTCGATCGATGAGCATGAGAGACGAGACAAGCCACGGCTTCCGCCGGAGTTCCTCCGTAGTAGCTTGGGAAGAGCTATTGACATCCGACCATCTCCTTGCATTAGTCTACTCGAGAACTAGCAACGTCGATTCACATTCACCGGAAATTCAAGATTCCGGCATGTTCCGGCGGTCGAAAAGCTGTGACCTAACGACGACAGAGAGTAACTTGGATCGGGGAGATACGAGCCCGGAAGCGGGTTCTAGAAGCTTCCACACCGTCGAGGAATACGACGCCTTGGTGGAGAGGATCCGGAAGTTCAGCATCGAAGAAGATTGCGATTGCTATTCGTCCGGATCGGAAAACCACGAAACGGGTTGGAAAAGGAAGGCGATTGGGAAAGGGATTAAACCCCTCGAAGTGTCGACTATAGAGTTTCCGGACATTGGGATGTGGAGGCAACAACGAGAGCAAGTTTTTTCGCCCGGAACTTATGTTACTCCGAAATTCGGGAGCTACAACAAAAGGGTGATCCGGGAAAAGGAGGAGGACTCGGTGTTTAGTCGAGACCTCGTGGCTGCGTTCGAGGATTGTATGCAGCAACTGCAGGATGATGAAGAGAGCATTCTTAGGCAAATGGAAAATTCATGATTATTCGAGTAACGGAATTCCGTAATCCAATTCCAGATTTCGACTCTCGTTTCCTTCGGATGATTGACATGAAGTTTTCGATTTTTTTGTAACTCTAACGAGTTCTCTTAGATGCTACTTCTAGAGGAGTTCACCCAATGTAATATTTCACGATGTAATACAAACTCTATGTAGACTTACTCACCCAACAATAATTTCATAATTAAAAACGGGCGCCTAATTATCAAGTCGAGCGACTAACGACTAATCGGTTAGTCGCCGAGCATTTCGTATTAATTATTGGATAACCTAAACACGGAGTAATGTTTTCGGTAATTTGAAAGGGCCAAAAGAATGTTTCGGTAATTTTCACCGCCTCCGCCCGCAAGCGCCGCCGAGCTGAATGCTGTTTTCCTGCTCATCACCGACAGAAACATCTCGGGTTTCCGCCAGAAGTGCGGCGGTGATGAGATCGGCGTTTCCGTCGCCATTGCGATCCGGATGAACAAGCTATTCGCGCGGCGCCACTGCACATCTCTCGCGCACTCGCAATTTCACCATCGCTCCACTCCTTCTCAACTCATAGAGCTCTGCAGAGAAGGCTCGCTCCCCGACGCCATCGCCCTCCTCTCCCATGTAAACTCCACGCCCCACCACCTACAAGATGCCGTCTCCAAGCCAGTCATATACGCCGGCGTCGTGCACGCCTGCACGAAATCGTTCCGATTCACCGTCGGGCTCCAGGTCCACTGCCACCTCATCAAGTCCGGCGCCGATACCGACCGCTTCGTGGGAAACAGCCTCTTAGCCCTCTACTTCAAACTGGGCCCTGATTTCAACGACACCCGGAGGTTATTCGACGGGTTGGTTTATAAGGATGTTGTTTCCTGGAGCTCCATCATATCCGGGTACATACGCGCTGGAAGACCCCGGAACGCACTCGAACTGTATCTTCAGATGATGGGTTCCGGAGTAGAGCCGAATGCCTTCACTCTGTCTGCGGTGATCAAGGCGAGCTCGGAGGGTGGGTATTTGAGGATCGGGAAATGCTTGCACGGAGTTGTGGTGAGGTGTGGATTTGAGTGTAATGAGGTGATTGGGGCTGCCCTGATTGATATGTATGGGAGAAACTGTTTGTCCGGCGAATGCCGCCAGCTGTTCGACGAAATGTCTGAACCAGATGCCGTTTGTTGTACCTCGCTGATTTCCGCGCTCACGAGGTGTGATTTGCACGTAGAGGCTCTAGGGATGTTTCGGTTGATGTTCAGGAAGTACGGGTTCTTGCCGGATTGGTTTACTTTCGGGAGTGCTTTCACGGCCTTAGGAAACTTGGAATGGTCGAGGCAAGGGAAAGAAGTACATGCTCGGGCCGTTACAGGAGGATTTCATGGGAACGTGTTTGTCGGTAGCAGTTTAGTTGATATGTACGCCAAGTGTGGGAAAGTAGAAGAGTCGCAGCGCGTTTTTGATCGAATGGAAAGAAAAAATTCGGTTTCTTGGTCAGCCCTGCTAGGAGGGTATTGTCGGAAGGGTGAATTTGGTGTGGTTATCGAGTTATTTAGGAATATGGAGAAGGACCTTTACAGTTTCGGGACTGTTCTACGTGCCTGTGCTGGTTTGGCTGCTGAGAAACTCGGAAAGGAGTTGCATTGCCAGTACTTGAAGAGAGGTAGTTGGAGAGACGTGGTGGTGGAATCAGCTTTGGTCGATTTATACGCCAAATGTGGGTGTGTTGATTTTGCTCACAGGATTTTCCTGAAGATGCCCGTGAAAAATCTGATTACTTGGAACTCGATGATTGGTGGATTTGCCCAGAATGGAAGGGGGCGAGAAGCTGTTAATCTTTTTGATCAGATGGTTCAAGAGGGAATCAAACCTGATCATATAAGTTTCATTGAAGTTCTATTTGCTTGTAGTCACAGTGGTTTGGTCGACCAGGGGCGGAAATACTTCGTTTCTATGCACAAGGATCATGGAGTGAAAGCTAGAGTCGAACATTATAGTTGTATGGTTGATCTTTTAGGTCGGGCTGGTAAGTTTGAAGAAGCTGAAGAGTTGATTATGAGTGCAGGACTCAAAAGTGATATTTCTCTGTGGGCCGCCCTTCTTGGTGCATGTGTGACTGTGAATCCTAATGTTGCCGAACGCTTGGGTAAGAAGATGATAGAATTGAAACCAGATCATCACTTAAGTTATGTACTTCTAGCTAATGTCTATAGGGCATCTGGACGGTGGAAAGATTCTCTACAGGTCTGGAAACAAATGCAGACGAGAGGGGTCAAGAAAATGCCTGGAACGAGCTGGATTGATAACAGTGGCTTGGATCCATCCATCTACATTGTTCCTGAAGAGATGGCTGTATGAAATTATGAATCAATCAATGGTGGGAAAACATTTTATTTGTTTTGCCCCTCAACTTCAAGTGTCATTTTTAGGGTTTCTTAAACAATAGTAGGAGGTTGATTCGAATGGAATGTACGAACTGACTCGATTATTATCTATAGACACAACTCAATAACAAATGAAAGACTTCGAAGTTTCGAACACAAGTGCTCGTGGAGCTGCTCCTAAACACGGGTCACAATTTACAAATGTCAGTGAACTACTATTGTCAATACTCACCCACACAGTTACAAAATCCGAATAGTAATCAGCTAATCAACGAATTTACATATTTTAAGATAGCACATATACAACGGGGTCGAATCGAGTGGGGCCTTCTCGTCAATGGATGTGTTATCACGCCAAGCTAAGAATTACTCATTTCCAACCGATTTCGACTCCCAATGGGAAACTCGGACGAATGATCAAACTGCTGCTCTCCTGTCGAGAAAAGTGGTTGTTGGTAAGGAGGGCTCAAGCGCGACTCCAGTATAGAATGTGCGATGCCCATCTCAGGTTTAATATGTTGATATTTTCCTGACCTAACCTCCAGGCTCTCGACATTAGACGCCACGTGGCAACTTGAATCAGGGGTCAGTGGCTCCTGGTGAGAAGAAAATGATTCATCCAGAGAAATTAGACTCTTGGAGGAGGGCCGTTCTTTTGCAGGCTTGTCCGAAAGAGGCGGAGATTCAGATATTGGACCTGGGGTCAACAGTGAATCAGTCTTAGTATCAGAGTCCGGGCCGACGAAGTCTGGACAGGGAGCTGAGACACCTAAGCATGGGGCTTCTGAGAGAACTCCACTAGAGCATTGCTGTTCTTCAATAATCTTTTTCAAGTATTTTCCTTGAGCTTCTATACGTAACTGCAACTGTCTTTGTACCTATAATATTTATTTAGGAATTGGTGACAGAGCTTGGGGCCCTATATGTTACTTTATTACGGAAACGGAAAAAAAAAAGACTATATATACCTCCAATTGCTCATGCAGTCGCTTTTGAACCTCCATCTGAAGTTTGAGTGCTTCGGTAATTTGCATTCCTCTACAAAAGAAGAACAAATTTATTATAATCATAACAGTTGAATAGGAATCGGGTAAACGGGTGATCAATGTCAATCGATAAATTAAATAGTAACACAATGAAATTACCAAAACTATATAAGTAGTTTCAAACTGATTTTGCCCTTTAATGTTTTCTTAGGAACATTAATACATTGTCCACAGACGAGCAAATAAAAATTAAGGGAATTTCCACTTACGGTGAGCCATCCATGTTGGTAAGCGCGTCTCCAGATTCTTTCTTCTCGACTTTTTTACCTTATAAAATAAATGTATTGAAGTCGCACGAATCAGTATGTGAATGCAAAATATAAACTGATATACTCATATAGACCTAATACAAGCACATTAACAGAAAGATAACCTACCATCAGAAGAAGAATCTGGAAGATAGTTGGCAAGCCGGTATTTCTGTTACGAAAGAATAACTGTAAATGTCTACACAACCGTGAAAATAACTTCGTATCAATATACATACACACATACCTGTAAATGGCTCTTCACATGGTATATCGTTAACCCTTGAACACCCATAACTCTGAGAACACCTTTAGGAGTAGCTCCTGAAAAATAGAATTTAATTACTCTGTACCAAGATTTTTTGAAAATTGGAATACATGAAATAAATGTTTTATTTTGTTTTTTCTTTCAAATATGGCCTATAAGGGTAACCAAGTAAAAATAGCTTCAGATACAAAACTTAGAAGGCCAACACCGACGAGGTCTTTTACAAGTGCTCAATAGACTCAATACACTTATCGCTTCAGTTTTACAATGCGTGTTTTAAGATAGACGCTGCACGCTCTATAGATTCTCCTAATGAATCACACAGAAATATGGTTTGTTTGTTTTAATTTAAGTATTTAAACTGAAAAAAAAAAAAAGACTCACGATCCGGTCCACCAAGTTGAGCTACGGCATCGACAAATCTTTCATGAAGCTCGTGTGTCCACCGAAGCCGTTGCTTGGAAGCTAAGTTCGGATTGTTGCTCGCATTGTTAGGATCCATGGCTCCTCCGGGCCCACTGTCTGGCCGACTTCGAACACCCGTATCACTATGAACTAAGCTCGAACTCACTGGTACATATAGCTCATTCATCTATGATCTATCCACTGCACAAAACAGAAACAGCTCGAGTCAAAAATTACATCAAATGCAAGAAAAATCCATGAAAAATAAATGCAACATGACCAAGAGAAAACAACCATTGATTCGTGGTGAAGAACAACCATTGATTCTTCACACCTACTTAACTCAAGACTAATTCTACACAGATACCATATCATCTAGAGGGCCCGAATCAATCGAAAGCCCGGCATTACAAATCAGTGAAACTAATATCCCTAAAAAACCCCAAAAAACAGAGTAAATATTGAATACAAATTACAAACACTAAACCCACAAAATCAACGAACAAATTAACTCCCCAACTCAATTAATAATAACAAAAAAAAGGGGTTTCGAAATTCAGTACCCAGATCACTGCGAATTTCTCAGCTGCGATCCTCGGAAAAACTTTCGGGCCCTCGAATTCAACTGAAACCCACCTCAGAGAAATAATAACAGGTTCAAATGGCAGGAATAAATTACTGAACCACGCAACCTGATTCTAGGAAGGGGCAATAAATGGAGATGGGGAGAGGGTAAAAAAAAGCAGCTGAGAAAGGGCTCTGAATTCTGGAAAATGTGTACTACGTATTTTTATTTGCTGTGTATTTAATTTTGTTGTTTAATGCATGCGAGAAGAAAGGAATTAAAGGGGGAGTGACCGAATCTTTTTACTACTTCAATAATGATTTCTCATTTTTCAATAATTTTAAGAAATTTTGTGGAATTATTGAGAAAATATTCTTACTAATATGAGAAATATGTTGACTAAGACTAAAACCTAAATTATTGATTATTGAACACTGTTAAAAAAAAATTGAAAATAAGAGAAGCTCAAAATAGCAAATTTTAGCATACAAATGTTGAGGAGTGAGTCGTAGTTCAAACCTCGGGTATGCATCACACCAATGTAGGCTAGGTTCGAACCCAAGTTCTATTGTCATTCGATTCATAAGGAGATGATGTTCTAATAACACTGGTGTAATGAAATTGACTTTTAACCAAATAAATTTGAATCAATATTGTTGTGTATTCATCACAGTCGTGTTGCACCCAATAAATTTGACTTTTGGCAAATTTTTCACTTTTTTATTTGAAAAAAATAATATTTTGAAATAACAATAGTCTAAAGAAAACAATGGGAATTAGAAAGAGTGTTATAACTTGGCTCTTAAAAATATACAATATACTAACAACACACTCCATATTAAGCAAGTTTTTGCAAATTATAACTACAGTTTTCATTTTAATACCTAACATATGAAATGAAATTTATAGTCAAACTTGTAGTACTATAACAGGCTTATTCTTTTCTTCAAATTCTTGTTTAATTGAAAATTCTGGGATAATGAATTGAATTTAATACTTGTACTATGAGTTATATGGCAGAATATTTAATGATACATATAATTAATGATGAAAGATTGGAAAGAAAATGGGCAAAGGGGGACATAGCATCAGACTGAGTTTGTCAGGCAAAACATAATATTCAAACAATCAATTATCACAACTGCCACTTTCTTGGCTTTGCTGCATTTCATCAGTCTTCTTGCCTTATCACATGTTGGATATTCAAACACTGTTTTTTTTTCTGTTTTTTATTTCATTTTTTTTTATCTTGGAAACACGAGCCTTTTCATTAAATAAAATAATCTAAATTAAAATATATTTTAATTGTATTGATCAGATAAATGAGAATAAAAAATACTTCTAATACTAAGAAAATTTATAAAATTAGTAATGTCATATCTAAAATAAAATACTTCATTTCCTACCAAAAAAAATACTTGCACTATTCTATTCACAACATTAAAAATAAAAACAATTGCTTTCTTATATATAATTTTACTTATAGTACTTTTCATTTACTTTTTAAATTTATTCACAATAAATCATTTTTCAACTTAAAATTCATTATTATCGCTTTTTTTTGTTCTAAATTAATTAAAATGTCTTGAGTTCGAACTTATGACCTTTAATCCTTATTTTATTTTTTGAACTCAAAGAGAATGTAATTTTCTGTATTTTCACTATTTTAGTTGATGTGTTAATCTGTACAATTATCTTCAGTGTAACATTAATCAAATACAGGTTGATCTTATATACAGATTAGCAAATCCTACTTACATGTTTCAACTACCATTCGATCGAATGTTATCGACCAAACATGAATGATAATAGTAATAATGAATAGCAACGAGCAATTGAGAAAATGACAAATGAATTGAAGGAAAGAGGTTCATTCTGGATGATATGAAACAACAAACATCAGTAGCTTTGATTTACAGCTTCAGACAAGTTAGACTTCAGCAAGTTCCTTCCGCCATGTTTACCTAACCAAGCAATTCCAGACGAACCCCCATAACCGCACGAAACCACTAATGAAAAAGAAAAAAATAAATTTGTTCATACCCCACACCCAGCAATTCCATGAGAACTAACCTGCACCATATGCATATCAGGTGTGTACACGTCGGATTCACCCCACACAAACGAAGCATTTGAGGGGTCAACATTTAGCATTGCTCTCTTCACCCCATTCGAAGAAGTCAAACCCACAGGGCTCTCGTGGGAAGTCAGGCAGCTCTCGGTCGAGCAATCAGCTCGTTGCTGTTGAAGGAGATTCGGAGGGATTTCTAAGATTCCTAACGCACTGGCAGATTGTGATGGGTAGGATGAGGAAATTAGGGGTAATGAATTGGGAGAGTTGTTATTATTGTTGTTACTATTATTATGGGGAGGTGCCTTTGGTCCATTTTCTTGGTAGCCATCTCCATCCACGTTCGCGATCGTTGATCCTAAGATCTGATCGGCGAGCATCTTGCAAGCTCTCTCCAGCATAGCCATGTATCTTTTATCGGCATCCTGACGAATCTGTAGATGCTTTTCGGCCTGTGTACAACAATAAAATCAGCTCAATAAGAGAATATTTTGGCTTATTTACGTATGTAATATAATGTTCTTAATGTAGGTTTCGGAGCAAGCTGTATATATGTGTTTGTGTTTGTTTTCGATATGGCAGTATGAAATACTGGTTGGAACTATACAATATGCAATTATAAAATGAAAAATTCCTTCTAACAAGTTAGGCCTTTCCGATTTCCAACTATTCCGGAAAATGAAAAATTGTGTGTGATTACTAGATATCGTGGAAAATTGAAGCATTTTTCAATTTGCACTTTTTACGAAGAAGAAGAATACACTTCAATTGAACAGGCTTTCACTAGATTCGCGCAAATTATTTTCAAAATGGAAATTAGGAGAAAAAAAACGTACATATTCTCAATTTTGTAGACGAAAACAATTCTGTATACATGACTTTAAATATAGTTTCCAATACGATATTCAAAAACTATTTCTGAAATTTCATCGTCGTAAATTATGCGAGGTGATTTGAAAAATGCTTACTTCGACTTGCAAGTGTAGTTTGCTTTGGACCTCCATTTGTGCTCTAAGTGCCTCCTTGACTTCATAACCCCTAAGCATATCATACAATCATTAAAACAGTTTCAATGTATCTCATCATGTCGACTAATTAAGATACAAACGACAGACTATCACAATAAACAACCCAAGCCCTTACTCATTCATGTCGGCGGACACTTGTAAGTTCTGAGGTGAATCGCTTGCATGAGGGCTATCCAAAAGATACGCACCTGAGATTCCAGCAATTATTAAACTAACTATAATCGTAACAATATTATACACTCGAATGGAAAGACCGAAAGAGAAAAGGGCCCTACCATCTTTTGAAGCCTCGCCAAATTCTTTCCCGGATTGCTTGCCAAGCCGGTATTTCTGCAAATACGAAACATCGAGTCAAGCAAGTTAGAAGCATCGGGTTACAAAATGCGCTGGAAGAAAAATACGACGAAGGGAAAACCTGGAGATGACTCTTGAGATGAAATAGGGTCAATCCCTTAACACCCATGGTTCGCATTATAGCTTTCGGTGTTGCTTCTGTTACATAAGAATAACGAAACAAACCTTATTTCTTCGTACAAAGTTTCGAAACACCACGAAAACCAATAGAAAGAAAATGCACTATATTGAACCAGATCAAGAATCAAGGGTGTGAAGCTCATAATTCATTCATGACATAGAACAGTAGAGAGAAACACCAAATCCACACATAATTGTTCATACATAATTTCCCCATTAAATTCACGCAATCACAAACGAAAAATTGCTTGATTAATTAATTTCAACACGGCCGGAAATTAAAGTTTATGCATTAGGGGAAACCGAGCGCTTACTTCCGGGTCCGCCGAGCTGAGCGACGGCGTCGACGAAACGCTCGTGTAGGTCCGCCGTCCACCGGAGACGGGGCTTCGGGTCGGATGTGAGCACCAGGCACGGGTCGGCGCCGCGTTGACCGTACCCGCCGCCGACGGTGGGACCCTGAATACTCTCCGAGCACATAATGGCCTCTCGGGGCTGAATCAGTCTCGGGAACATCTGGAGATGGGCGTTCCGGCTAGGGTTCGGGCCGGGCCGAGGAAATTACGGAGGTTGTGGGATCTCGAATTTGAATAGGGGCAGCGAGTGGAGCGGTGGGACTGTCGGTATCGGGTATTTGATTTGCAGGGGAAAGGGAATTGACTGGTGCGACCTCGGTGACGGTGAAAATGGCGGAACAGGGTCACGGGCATGGCAGAAGAAAAAGCAAGTGAAAAGACAGGACCGCAGACCTGTATGTATATGTGTGTGTATATATGATTAATTAATTTAATTAATGGAAGTAGTTAATAACCATAAACAAAGAGATTGACACATCTTACTTCACAGTTCACACTAATAATAATTCAAGGTTGGAATGTTTTTTTACATTACTTCTTGACAATTTGACAGAAATATGTATATATTAATTTAAAAACTTAATTGTAAATAAAATTTAAAAAAATATAGGTATATGTATACTCATCCATCCCTCAACATAATGAATAGAGAAATCCATCCCTCAACATAATGAATAGAGAAATTTACGCGTAGATTAAAAAAAAGTAATTTTTTATGTGTTTTATAATATAAAGTAGGGTATAATAGGTATTGATGTGTAAGTAATAAAGTAGTTAGTTGAAAAAGTAGTAGTACAAGAGTAAATAAATGTGTATTGAGAGGATAAAGTTGTGAAAAGACATTCCATTTATGGAATGTGCATTGTTTTAAGGGATGGACTAAAAAGAAAAGTATGCATTAATTGTTTTAATGGATAGAAGGAGTATGTAAATAGTATATGGTCTACTATATAGGTAATCTATATTTGTAGAGTGAAAACTTTGATGGGTTTGTTTTGATATTAAAATTAATGATATACTAGTATAAAACCACCCATCATATAAAATTACATTTTAAATTTATAATGAGATTAGGTTCCTAATATTAAATTTATAATAAATAATATATATTTTATTGTATAAAATTAATTTGTTTGTTTTTAAATATTATATTTAATTATTTATTATGTTGTAAATAGAGTGTAAATATTTTGTAAGATGAAAACTGTTCTGACAATGGATTTATAATTTTACATAGCACATAGCACATTTAATTATTCGACCTAATACATTAATTTTTCTTTATAAAAAATTATCTGCATCTAAACTATATATGCATATTTTTCTATTTTTAATATTTTTCAACTAATTATGTTCACTTTAAAAAAAATCTATTTTATTTTTGAGATAATATATTTTGAGTTTTTTGTTGTTACAAAATAAAATTTGAATATATAAAGACACTGTCCATTTATATAAGTTATTGATATTTTATTCCCTTGATAAGGTATGAGGTTACATCTTGAAATCAAACATATAATAATATGGTGTTGTTATTTGCACCCTTAAAACACTAAGTACACCACTTTCATAAATTCACCTAATATTTAATATAAATAATACTCCCATAATAATACTTATAGTGTTTTAAGAGGTGCAAGTAGCAACATCCATAATAATAATAATAATAATAATAATAATAATAATAATAATAATAATTTATAACTACGGTACTAACAACTATACGGTAAGAGCAGAGCAACCGATCGAATAACAAATTTGGGTAAGTTTGATACTTTGATGTATTGTTTGTTGTAGGCAGCGATGGGCAGCCCCTTCTTTGACGTTCTTCGGCACTCGGCGCGACGTTTACGTTACCTTCCGCATAAGCTGCAGATTTATCTATGTCGCAAACCGACTCATCCGAATCCAAGTCACGTTCCACGATTCGCGTTCCACGATTTGCGTTCTTGTAACATTGCAGTGTTGCAGACCGGTTAAGACATAGATGTAGTCGTGGCCGTTTGTCGTGTTCTTGCAGACTTCGGTGGCTAACTCCGACATGTTTTCCGGCTTGGCCGCGGAGGAGGAGATTGAGAGTGAAAAGCAAGAGAGGGTAATGATGAGAAAAACATGAGTAGGCATGGAGAAAAAAAATTTAATTAATTACTATATGTGACAATAGTTTGCAAAGGTAAATGTTGTAATTATATAATAGTCCGGGCGCTACGAAAAAAAAAACGTTGATAATTTTATTTAAAATAATTTTAGTATATTTTATTTAGGGTCCTAGGGTTGTTAAATATTAAAGATCGATCATGTCATTTTGTTGACTGAATTTGTCACCGACCAAGACTGAATTGAGGTAAACGCGACTCTTTTTCTCAAAAACACGAAAACCTAATCTAATTATTTATACTGGAGTACTATAGTTTATCATGCCGACGACCAAGGCTAATAACTAGAGGTAAACGCAACTTTTTTATGAAATGATAGTAAAAAAAATTATACATTAATTCATTATCATCCAAAAACACGAAACCTAATTAAAATGTAAAATAAAAAATAATTAAAATGGTCGAATGATTACATACGTAACAAATCTATTTTTCATAATTTATATATTTTATAATATATCAAAGTTACTAACTTTATTATTAAAAAACCAATTCATTCATGTTTAGACCTATTTATTTTAACTCAATTTAATTCAGTCGAATTCGATATTATACATACTTACTAGTACAGTAGAAATTCCGTACAGTCATATCGTTGGGACCGAGAAAAAATATTACTATAGAGAGTTATTCTTATATAGAGTTTTACAAAATAAAAATAATTTTTTCTATTAAAAATAATATAAATATAAAAATAATATACATATAATATTATTTATCTTTAAATTCACAAAATTAATTTAATAGTTTTGAATAATAAATTTTGACTATATATGTGTAAAAATTGTGTTTAACATACAAATTAAATAAAATATTAATAAATCTAAGGACTATAAACTTTGATCATATACTATATGTTATTGATTTTCATAAATATTTCAAATTATCTTAAACATGTTATATATTTTAATAAATAAAAACATTATTAATAAATACTTTTATTATATATTAATCATTTATTCTAAATTATCTTAAACATGTTATATATTTTAATAAATAAAAACATTATTAATAAATATTTTTATTATATATTAATCATTTATTCTTATATAGAGGTATAAATCCTTAAGATGAGACCTAAAAAAATGTATGACTTATGACAATGTGGAGTTTATTCCTATTTATAACTGGTCCCAAGTTGGGACTTGCATTTTTTATTAATGTAGGGAATTTATTCTTATATAGAGTATTACTGTATAGAGTTTCTACTGTAGTATTGTTTTTTTACCCCAAACATGTTTTTGATCTCAGGTACCTAATCTTTATTGTTTTATAATTGCGTTGTAATTATGATGTCGTTATCGTTTTTTAATACTTTGGGTCACCCATCTAATATAACTTTTACTTTATTATATTTTATATTTAAAAAAAATAAATATTTTTACAATTCATAAATAATAAGATCAACATTTTTAATTTTTTTTAAATAAATATTTGTTCGGATAATATAATAATTATTTATATATTTTACGAAAATTACAATATTTTACACTCTATAGTCTCTTCGTCCAATGACGGATTTAGGGGGGGGTCCGGTGCCATTTTGCACCGGATATTATCCTGTGTATTTTCAACCGTACGATTTTAATTGATTAGATCTAGCGCTTAACATCAATAAAAAAAATCTGCCCAACATATTCAACTCTCTGCCCGTAATTATATTTATTATAATATTTAAAAAACAAAAACAAAGCTCCTTTGCGTAAGCTGTAATTATATTTATTTTATTATAATATCTATTTTAAAAAAATAAAATCAAAGCTCTAATTATATTTATTTTATTTATTAATATTCAACTCTCTTCCCGTAATTATATTTATTATAATATTTAAAAAAAAAAAACTCCTTACAAATAAACAAAGCTCCTTTGCGTAAGCCGTAATTATATTTATTTTATTATAATATCTATTTAAAAAAAACAAAATCAAAGCTCTAATTATATTTATTTTATTTATAAATATTCAACTCTCTTCCCGTAATTATATTTATTATAATATTTAAAAAAAAACATTAAATATTTTAATAAAAATGAGTTGTTGTGAGAAAACAGATTTAACTCATTATATATTTTAACAATTTATTTGGATTTTATTTTTTTAAAATAGATATTATAATAAAATAAATATAATTACGGCTTACGCAAATGAGCTTTATTTTTGTTTTTTAAATATTATAATAAATATAATTACGGGCAGAGAGTTGAATATGTTGGGCAGATTTTTTTTTATTGATGTTAAGCGCTAGATCTAATCAATTAAAATCGTACGGTTGAAAATACACAGGATAATATCCGGTGCAAAATGGCACCGGACCCCCCTAAATCCTCCAATGACAATAGTCATGGTGATTGGACACGAAAATTAAGAAACTAGTATTATTTATTTTCTGACGAAAAAACTGTGAGTAAAAAAATTAAGAGAAGTTTTAATTTTTTTGATGAAAATGAAAAGGTATATATATATTTTGGAGTTTCTAAGTAAAAAAGTATGAATAATTTTTTACTAAAAAAGAGTATGACTATTAATATGTAACATTGATACTAATAATTAAAACAAAAAATAACTTAATTAAAATATACAAATAGTAATTAATAAATTATTACTATAAATAAATACTCTTTCTATACAACATTTCATATTTTCCCATTTAAAAAAAAAAAACTTTTGAAATCTAGCTGAATTTAATTTTTTTTTTTTTTTAAATCAAGGTGTTAAATACGAAATTTAAAGTTTTATAAAATTTATATAAATTTTGATACTTTATAAGTAATATTGATAATGTTTAATATACAAAAAAAAAATATTCAGTGAAAAATAATTATAGTATTTGATATGTACAACAATTGAAAAAAATAAAGTAAATTTATATATCAAGTTATTTCCAACATTTAAACTAACTAGTACTACAGTATATTTCTACGTTTTTTCAATGATAATATATAATATTTTTTCCAAATAACCCTTAAATTTATAGTTTCAAATCAATTAATAGGTTTGTATAATAAGATAAGGATAATTTATATTTTCAATACGAGCAGAACTGATCACCAAATCAGAAAGAGAAAAACGTTAACGACTAACAACTATACGGAATGAAAGCAGCAACCGCACAACCAATTCCGGCAAGTCTCACGAACTTCTCGTTTTCGGTCGCAACCGGCGACAGGTGGCGGCGGCGCACCGCCTCCCCGCAGGCGGTGGCGTTACCTTTGGCCGCAGCCGAACGCGTGTCGATGAAACAGTGCGTGTCCGAATCCAAGTCCTCCAGCACTGTACGGACATCCTCGATCGCGTTCGCATAATCCCTCTCGCAGTTTTTCAGGAGAACAAGGTCCGGTTTTCCGCCTCCGATTTTGGTCTTGCTGGACCGGATAACCTTTGCAACGTCGATTGCGGAGAGATATGCTTTCCGGAAGATTATGGAAGCGAGGCTCGCGGGCTCCGGTGGGTCCTCGGGCTGGTAACTGCTGTCGGAGTTGAAGGTCTCCAGGCAGAAGTCGGGTGACGTGGTATTCATGCAGACTCTTGAGGCTAATTCGGACATTTTGTTCGCCACCCCGTTGTCGTCGCCGGCGATAGAATGTGAAAAGCAGGATAGGGCAATGAAGAGAACCGGAACGGCAGCGGTCGAGATCGACATTTTAATTTTGTTTCGAGTGCGTAATTAATGTAGTGTGACAGACACATATATATATATATATATATATATATCTTTTTTCTATATAATATTTATGTTGTCATTATGATCGTCTTATCCGTTTTTACTTTATGTTGTTGGTCAATAACGGAATAAAAAAAAAGTAAAAATTAATGTGAATAGAAGTAAAAATATACGTATATAAATATGTAATGTATTTAAAAGAAGTGTGAATTTCTTTAAAGGGCAGTATTAACCAATCCAATAACGCGTGAATATATGAGTGGACAAATGGAATAATATATTTAAATATCATTAATAAAACAGAACATGATTAGAGTTGAATATGGAAAAAACCGTGCTTTACATAATTTTGACTAACACAAGTATAATTATATACTTTTTTTTAGAGATAATATCAGGGTAGTATGATTTTTCTTAAATGATGATTTTTTTTATTATAATGTGAAAAATAAGTATTTATAATTAATTAATTAGTTAATTTTGTTTTAAAACGAATGAAGTAAATTACAAAAATAATTATATATAAATAATAATAATCAAGATACTCCATATTATTTTAAATAATTAACTGAGAAATCGGGCACACATGTATATTAGTATCAACAAGTATCAACCGGATCAACAAGTATCAACCGGATCGTTTTTTCGGTTTGGTTTCCGAATCAATACATTTCTCTTGGAAGATTATCGAAGATGACTTGGAAACACCATCCCCTGCTGTTCATGTTATTGATTCATGAGTCGAATGAAACCGTAGATAATAGGATATGAAAGGGAAAGTAATAATAATAAATAAAACCTCCGGTGAGTTGCCTAGTAATGCCAACATTTTCTCCGGACGAACTAGATTTTGATGATCTTTCCGAGTAAACCATGCCTAGTGTTTCATTCAACGATTCTTAATCGGTTAAAATGGTATTAATTACGGCAAAAATCGATCAGAACACCGCGCCCGGAAAGGAAATTCGAGAAATACTCATCTGAAGAAGAACATTCAATGGCCTAACTTCTCTACTTGGCATCATACGTAACAAGAAGGTAATATCTCAAAGTTCGAGAAAGGGAAGTCGGAATATATATATATCATGTACAACGGAAGATCAAATTTCATTAAAATATCCTATCTAACATCATAAACAGTTTCCAACGGAGAAAGTATATCGTTTTTCAACTAAAAAATACTCCTTTTTTCTTTTCCGGAAGAAAAAAAGACTGTAATTAAAGTCCAATTCGTCGTTTAATTTATTCGAATTACATACCATTGCATACATAGACAAAACTTCGAATTACATACCATTGCATACATAGTCAAAACTTCAATTGATTTTTTGTTGGATCATAAAGCCCACTTTTCTAAGATCTTTTTCTTTTCTTTGGGTCGAACATCAATTGCAACGATTCGATAGATGGGGATAGATGCATGGAGATAAACAATACCCTATAACCATATAGGACATTTTCTACTCGAAAGACTTTATTTAATTTGTAAATTGAGAACATAAAACTATGTAAATAAAAAATTAAAAAATTGTGGGGATCATTTTCTGGTTATGAAATTTAAAAAATGTTACTTTAAATAAATTACTTTTAAATTGAAATTGAAATTAAAAGTAAAGTAATTTTATGTAAATTTTTAAAAGACGAATCATATTTACGTAAAAGCTCCATATTCCAGATGCCACTGAGAAAGGTCTCAGATCGACCCACAAATTCACTGCAAGTCCGATCCAATGTTAGGTTGATAAGGCACAAATTCCGTCCTAATGTTCAATTGTATCGCTGCGCAGTATTAACCTCGATTATAAAAACAAGCAAAACGAAGTCATTCCAACACTAAAAATTCATCTATTTTCAACTTATAAAAAAAAACTTTTTTTCAACACCATCTTATAATACAACAAAATGGATCAAAAAATAATTTCAAAAATATCAATTTAAAAGAGATTGTGGAAAAAAAAAAACTTGTGGCCCTTCACGACTCTTTTCCCTTTGCGGATTGATTTTTTCAATTCTGCCGCAGAAATTTTAAATAAGCACTTCTTTTTAGGTATGAAAGTGTAACTTCATTTTGAGAAATCTGACCACAAAGAGGTCTACTGTTTTAAGATTTGAATAAATTTTGGAGCTAAGACAATTGACAACTATTATATCGTGGCTTCAAAAGTCAACTTTCTGTTTAAAAAATTGAAATTGGATTCCACAGGACGAAATAGGATAACGACACAAACGATCATGCGGACGATGAGTCAGGATCCTACCAAGTCGATGTTGTGGCATCTTGACCATGGCTTATTCCACAAGGAGTGGATAAGGTTTTTCTTGGGCTCCGGTGAATTCTTTTTGGTGACAGCTGACTCGACCGTTCACTATTAATAGACGTTTGGAGTAAGGGCTCAACGGCAAAAATCCAAAGAAAACAAAGAATAATATAAATAAAAGTGAATTTTTTTCAAAGAAAACAAAAAATAATATAAATAAAAGTGAATTATTTTTAAAAATCTAGAAAAATAAAATAAATAATAAATAATAGAATTAATTATTTTCGATATTTTTTAAAATTAATATTTAAATAAAACACTTTTAAATTAAATATTTTAATAAAACACTTTTAAATTAATAAGATTATAAACATAAAAAAGTAGTTCAAGTGTTGTTTTTACATTATTATATATTAAATTAAATATATAATTTTGTGCATATATATAATTAAATATTTCTTATTTGTAAATATTTTTTACTTTACTATATATTTTAATTTTATATAGTTAATGAATTTTTTTTCTTCATTAAATATTTTTTTCTATCTTAATAAAGGTACTCTAGAATATTCTTATAATTATATATATTTATATTTTATAATTACATTTTTTTAATATGCACTATAATAAAAATAATAAATGTGTGGAGTACAAAAATAATAAATGTGTGGAGTAAAAAATATAATATTATAAGATGGTTAAAATAACAATCATTTTACATATTTATATAAAAATAAAAAAGTTTAAAAAATAATTTTACATATTTATATAAAAATAAATTATATAAAGTCTTAAAAAATGTACATATTTCTATAAAAATAAATTATATAAAGTCTTTAAAAATGTGTGTAGCAATAAAAATAAAAAATGACGTGTAGAACACAAAAATAATAATTATATATGAAATAATAAATTAAAATAAAATATAATTTAAAATAAAAATCATTTTACAATTAATGTGCATATTATACAATAAAAAGTGTTGATCAACAATAAATATTATACAACTTATAAAATATAAATTATTTTAAAGAATTTTCATCTAATCATATTATGTTAAGTTAATTTAATGATGAGTAATTAAAATGATAAATTTCATGGTTAATAATTATTATAATTATCATGCTTAAAATGTACTCTAAATTATTCTTATAATTATATTTATTTATATTTTAGAAGTTGGTAATTTTAAGATTTTAGAATTATATTTTAGTATTCTAGAATACTAAAATATTTATTATTCATATAAGAATATTAATAAATAAAATTCTTTTCGGTGACCGGCGCACTTCACCATTCCCTTTGGATGTTCAGATCCGTTTAGAGGGTTGTCAAGGCCTCTACGACAGCCCTGCAAAACCCCAATACCAACACATCTATCTCATTTTTTTTCATTGTTGTTGAAATTGAATTGGATGTAATAGATGATCTCAATCCCATTTTTTTATTGTTGTTGTTGAAATTCGATTATATGTAATAGATGATCTGTGATGAGTTTTTTAGAATTATTATTTTGTGCTAAAAGGATTCTCAATATTTTTGTGTGTCAAGAAATGTATCCTTATGTTTCTTCGTATGTGTTACAAATAGAGAAATGCATGCTTACTTCTTGAATGGAACATTTGTTACACTTAATGTAATTAGAATTCCATGAACCATGTTATTAATGCCCTCTAAGGCTGAAAATAACTTGGTTCCTAACTAAAGTTGGATATTTTTTTACGTTAGGCCTGTAATAGGAAAATCTTAATCGTCATTTTTAACGTTGTGTTTTTGCAGACTATCGCTGTTGAACTGACATCAACAGCTGAAGCCTCAGGATGGTTGAGGGGAACAGTGAAAGTTGTTCCATCCGGTGACAGCTTGCTGATAATGGGGATACCAAAGTTTAGATTCCTCCGGAGAAGACTATTACTTTGTCGTCTCTAATGGCTCCTAAATCGCTGTGTTCAAATATTGTGTCTGTCAATCTGTGGAGTTTCATTCTATAAGTCTGTTTGATACTTAATTAATGGCTCCTAAATCGCTGTGTTCAAATATTGTGTATGTCCGTCTGTGGAGTTTCATTCTATAGGTCTGTTTGATACTTAATTATGTAGGTTTAACCACCTCCAATGTGTATGCATTTGTCATTATTTTGATGCCGAGTCTGTGTGTACAATTCTATATTGACTTATATACATTACTCTCATATTGTGCTTCTTATGTTTTCATTGCCACTTATAGGCCCATGATTTTACATATAGATGTAATGTTTTACTTCCTTTTACGACCCATGACTCATTTGACATCCCATATTTGTTGTTGCTTCGTCTTTAAGAGAATTGATGCTTGAATTATGTATTTACTTTTGTAAAATAATTTTAGAAACGTAATATAATATTGACCTTGGTTTTGTAATTTTAGAATTTATGATTGAATATAATCTGAGAAATAATAAAACATTGAAATTTAAGGCATCGAGTTTATAGAAATTAGGGAATGCAAAAAACTAGGGCATACCTGTAATGATGATTGTGGTGAAGTGGTGAACTGATGTGCCAAAGTTCAATAGGTGCGATTGATGGGGTAATTGACAAAGAAAAAAAATGGACGGTAAAGGGTAATTAAAAAGGTAGAAAGACTGGATATTGTGACTTGTGAGTAATCAGTGAAAGGACACAAGAAAGACACAACAAAGGTTAGTTTAGTAAGTCTTTACTCTTTTACGATTAATTTAAAAATCAGTATTTTACTATAATAAAACAATAAAAAATACTCTTTTTTGCGAAACTCCTAATTTAAATTAAAAAACAAAGTAATTATGAAAAAAAATAAAAAATTAATAAACTCCCAAAAATGGTGAGAACACTGATACATTGATTTGATATAGTGCTTCAACCCTTAAAACATAGATAACATCCTACAAGATTGGTTACAACTTACAAAAGATGCCAAAGAAAAAAAGAATGGGAGTGACAATTTTCGCATCAAAATCATTTACAAATACACGAAAACGAATAGAAACGAGCACCTAACTCAAGGGGTGATATTGCATTCCCGCAGATACTGCTGATCGTAGTCTACAAACTTCGCCCAAAAGTCTCGGAACTTTGGTATCGCTATCTCGAGCCAAGGCTTCAAGTCGCCGTTGTAATGTATCACTGCAGCCCGCTCGATATCCTTCTGTGGCACGTTCGGGTTATAGCCGAGTCCCAGCACGTGCCAAGATTTGTCGAGCGCGTAAGTCCGATTCCAAAATGTGATCAGGCCAGGCGGAAGTGTCCCCAGTTTCCACAGCAGCCTATCTTGATTCTGGAAAACAAAAAAAAAAAAAAAAGACTCGTCTTTTCTCGAGTGTTGCAAAAATAAAATAAAACCCAAAATTTGACATTTTCTTTTGGACTTAATTTCAGTCTATTTCAGTTCAGTTCAGATCATTTTAGTTCAATACAGTTCAGACTTATTCAGTTCAGTTCAAATCCAATAAATTGAGTGGTAACTTACCAGGTTCTGCCAATCATGGTACACCTCGGTAATATTTTGCCATCTCCACTCGTCGAGGTCGAATATGTTCATCCCGAACGCCCAACCACAGGCTCGAGGGCTGAAATTCTCCGAAATGAGAGGGTTCGAAAAGTTGAGGTACCGATCAAACCGGTGAAAGCTCTCCCCACACGTCTCGACAACTCCAACGACGCACCCTTCCAAATCGAGAGACCAAAGGTCGGTGAGATCCTTCTGGACAACAACATCATCGTCCAAGAACAGAACCTTCCGGAGCCTCGGGAAAATCTCCGGGAGATAAAACCTGAGATGGTTCATGATGGAGAGGTACTTGGGGTTCCTGAACTTCAAGTTGGGATCGAATTCCGAACGTCGGCTCTTGAAGTAATAGTCGATCATGGAGGGAGAGCTTAACTGCCTGAGGACTGGACTGTAGCTCGAGTTCAGCCACGTGAACTCCTCGACGTTTTGGACCTGGATCGTTGCTTCGCGAGGCGGGTTCGATAAAAACCACATCTTCATCGCTGCGTGATTGAGCTTGTCGGTCACGATGTGGAAGACGTGTTTCGAAGGATCCTGCTCGTGTGAATACAGTTAAACCTTTATAAATTAATACTCTTGAGACCGTGAAATTTTATTAAGTTATCGAGTATAAATTTATATAGGTTTTACTTTATTAAAATTCAGAAACTGATGGATGAAACCGAAACGGTTTTACTTTTTTTTACCTTTGCGTGGGTTACAGTCGAATTCACGACAACAGCCGAGGCGAGAATGTTGTCTGAAAACAAGGCGTAGTGGTAGAGCTCGGGATCATCTAATCTTTCCTCGTTTGGAAAAAGCTGTTGGGACGAGTTCAGTGCGAAGTACTCGGTGGAAAGGCGAAGAGGAAGACAGTGGAGTCCCTTGGGGATTGTTTTGGCGGTTAAGTGAGTCAAGAACTGGGCCTGTTTCTTGTGGGCCCGGAGCTGCTTGTCGGACGAATGAAGCATGGCTCGGAGTTTCTTAACCACAGCACCAGAATCATCATCTATTTTTTTCCCCTTTGACAGTATTTTTTCCATTGCTTTCAACTTCTCGGAGGCACTACATTAGACCAGAGACGAAATTAATTGACACGTTGATAAAAATATTTGTACTAACATCAAGGGTAGTTTTTATAGTTGTCCAAGAAATAAAACTACATGAGAGCTTTTGAGTTGTGAATCGAAATAATAACCTTGTCGGTAACTCTGAATCCTTGGTAGCATCGCCAAGTGCCCGTTTAACTTCTTTCATTAGCAACCTTAACTCCTTTATAAAGTGAGGATTGCTTCGGGTGGCCGAGAGAGAAAGATAAACATTTCCTTGTATAAGTTGGTCCTTGAGCTGCCGAATGCGAGCATCCCCTGCTGTTGATGTTATTGATTCGTGAGTCGAATGAAACCGTAGATAATAGGATATGAAAGGGAAATGAATAATAAATAAAATAAAACCTCCGGTGAGTTGCCTAGATTTTGATGATCTTTCCGAGTGAACCATGCCTAGTAGTTCATTCAACGCGGTGGATGATTCCTATTCGGTTAAAACGGTATTAATTACAGCAGCAAATCGATCAGAAGAAAGGAAATTCGAGAAATACTCACCTGAAGAAGAACATTCAATGGCCTAACTTCACCAGCGAAAGTCTACAAACAAGAAACCCCCAATAGTTAAACACACACAACTCTCAATTTCACATAAAAAACGAGTAATCGAAGAAAAGACATACAAAGGTTGAAACATCTTCTGCAAACTCACTTCTTGCTGCAGAAGCAAAAAAACACGGATCAATCAAGAAAGCAAATGTAAACATCAAGAATATACATACACACATATATATACATATATATATATATATATAAATGTACTTTACCCATTAAAGAAAAATCAAAAAAGGGAAAAAAAAATTGAAGAAGTCAGAGAGAGCGTTACAGGGAGGTGGAGTGCGATACGGTCGGAGCGTATCGGTGTAGAGAACCACAGGCGCGAAGACGGTCACCGACAGCAAGAAAATCACTGATTTTCTGAGCTTAATCTTCATTAGTTTTTTTTAATCCAGACAAAAAAAAAAACCCCCCACAACCCGATTCGAAGGTTCCGAACTCCAAAATCAAATCTTTACGCCGAAGCACAGAATCAAGAACTCACATTCCTCCGTGAAATATGTGGTTTCGATTTCTACGGTAAATCGCTTGCCCTGAAGTTCATCGGAAGGACGAATCGAATCACAACAACTGGTGCCGATTCAAGGAAACGGAAATGGGTGTGTTTTCAAACATGAATCCGGGAAGAATATGTGAAGAAACACAGTGAAAAAATGGAGTGTGCGGGGGCGGGTTGGGAGCTGATGCGACTCTGTGTATGGTCAATAGGTTCGATTAATTGAAGACGAAAGAGCACGTGATTATCATTATTCTATTGAGTGTATTTTATAACTGTCGAGAAACAATTATATTTTGATGCGTAGAAAGATACGTATATACAATTTTTCGAAAGATCGTTTTTTTAAGTAAATTTTTTCGACAAGTTTAAATTGCTATTGATTCGTTCCTGATTTCGACGAACGGTCAGTGCATACATTGAAACCTTTGTCGACATATTTTCTTGATTTTCATAGTGATCAGTACTATTTATGTAATTTACTTAGTATATTAATTTAAAAAATTATATATGTAATTTACTTAGTATTGTAATTTAAAAAATTATATTATAAACCTTACTTTTTGATAAATTTTTATGCCACAACACATAGAACAAGAAAATACGTAAAACTATTTGTGTAGGTAAATTATATACTATATCGTTTTTACTACTTAGATTGTTTTTTCACCTATACATGTCATTTGACATTTTGTTCAAATGTTGATTAATAATCCCTTGTTATTTATGATAAGTGTTGTTTAAGCATGCATGCGCACTTGGTTGTTTCAAAGTTAATGATGTATAACTAGGTAAAAGAATCAAACATATGATTTCACCGTTGTTGCGTATTAATCACTTTCACTTTTACTTTTTTTTTACCACCAACAAGTCAACTTTTACCTTTTTAACACACCAACAAGTCAACGACCCTTACTTATTTCTTTAAATTAAGATGGATGTGATTCTACCAACGATGAGAAATCTCAACCAGACCATTCGAAGTCGATCGGCTCAGATTAACCGTCATTTCGACCATCCGATCAAAAACAAGTTCGATTTTCCTCAACAGAAAGCGTTGCCATGATTAGCGATATATAAATCCGACTGACATATAAACACCACCACCATGAAGCTGAAAACTACTTGGCATCGTAACAAGAAGGTATCTCTCAAAGTTCGAGAAAGGGAAGTCGGAATATATATATCTTGTACAACACAAGATCAAATTTCATTAAAATATCTTATCTAACATCATAAACACTCTAGCTCGAACAAAGAAAGTATATATTTTTTCAACTAAAAAATTACTCCCTCATGTACGAATGGTTTCTTTTTTCTTTTCCGGAAGAAAAGAAAGACTGAAATTATAGTCTTCGAATTACATACAATTGCATACATAGACAAAATTTCAATTGATTTTTCGTTGGATCATAAAGCCCACTTTTCTAAAATCTTTTTCTTCTCTTCGGGGTCGAACATCAATTGCAACGATTCGATAGATGGCTCACTGTCACTGGGATAGATGCATATGGAGATGAACAATACCCCTAGAACGGTATAGGAAATTTTCTACTGGAGAAGACTCGAAATACTATATAATTTGTAAATTGAGAACATAAAACTATGTAAATAAAAATTAAAAAATTGTGGGGACCATTTTCTGGTTACACAATTTAAAAAAACGTTACGTTTTGATTTTTTGACAAAAAGAAAAAAAAATATTTTTAAATTGAAATTAAAAGTAAAATAATTGTATGTAAATTTTAAAAATACACAAATCATGTTTATGTAAAAGCTCCATATTCAGTGATGTCCGGCCTAGAGAAAGGTCTCATATCGATCCACAAATTCGCAAGTCCGATCCAATGTTAAGTTGATAAGGCACAAATTCATTGTATCGCAGTACTAAACTCGATTATAAAAACATGAAGTCATTCCAACACTAAAAAATCATCTATTTTCTTCATCCTATAGGAGATACAAGCTTGAATCCATTCAAGATGTGAATAATTTTGTTCCATTTTTTTGATTTAAAATTATACTCTATAGTTTAATTTAAAATTTAGATAACACAGAATATTATATACAACATTTTTGTTGATTAAAAAATGTAAAACAAAAATAAATTATAGAATATTAT